>JAAGEH010000286.1:60119807-60205732 GCA_011751065.1 Lasiurus cinereus
ATGTCCCTAGACTCAAATTCTCATTCTATCATTTATCATTTGTGTGATCAGGATTTATCTCCTAAATCTCAAGACTGTTGTGAAAATAAAATGAGATAGTACATGTACTAGTAAAGCCCTTCGTCTCAGTGCCTGGGATGTAGTAAGTGCTCAATAAATGTTACTCATTGCTATTTGAGGTTGTTGTTTTTTTCCAAAATTTTTTTATTGTTTAAGGTATTACATGTGTCCATATCTCCCTATTGCCTTCCGACCCCACCTGATACATGTTCTCACTGCCCCCCAACCCCCAGTGTCCATTGGTTATGCCTATATGCATGCATACAAGTCCTGAAGTTGATCTCTTATCTCCCCTCCCTTCCTGCCTCTCTGCCTCTTTATCTTTTTGTTCATCAGGTTATAATGTTCTTTATTTTCCATAAATGAGTGAGATCATGTGGTATTTTTCTTTCACTGACGGTTTATTTCACTTAGCAAAATGCTCTCCAGTTCTATCCATGATGCTGCAAATGATAAGAATTCCTTCTTTTTTAAAGCCGCGTAGTATTCCATTGTAGATGTACCACAGTTTTCTAATCCAGTCATCTGATAATAGGCACTTAGGCTGTTTCCAAATCTTAGCTATGCTGAATTGTGCCGCTATGAACATAGGGGTACATATATCCTTTCTGATCCGTGTTTCTAGTTTCTTGGGATATGTTCTTAGAAGTGGGATCACTGGGTCAAATGGGAGTTCCATTTTTAGTTTTTTGAGGAAACTCCATACTGTTCTCCACAGTGTCTGCACCAATCTGCATTCCCACCAGCAATGCACAAGGGTTCCTTTTTCTCTGCATCCTCGCCAGCACTTGTCGTTTGTTGAGTTATTGATGATAGCCATTCTGACAGGTATGAGATGGTACCTCATTGTCATTTTGATTTGCATCTCTCAATGAGTAGTGACTTTGACCATGTTTTCATATGCCTCTTGGCCTTCCTTATGTCCTCTTTTGAAAAGTATCTATTTAGGTTTGTTGTCCATTTTTTGATTGGGTTGTTTATCTTTCTTTTGTTAAGTTGTATGAGTTCCCTATAAATGTTGGAGATTAAACCCTTATCAGTGATAACATTTGCAAATATGTTCTCCTATGCAGTGGGTTTTCTTCTTATTTATTTATTTAATAGTAACGTGTTGTTTTTTTAATTAATGTATTACATGTATACATATCTTCCCATTGCCCCCCCCCCAATGCATACCCTAACCCCCCAGAGTCTTGTGTCCATTGGTTATACTTATATGCATGCATACAAGTGATTTGGTTGATCTCTTACTCTACCTCTCCCTAACCTTCCTGCTGTAATTTGACAGTCTGTTTGATGCTTTACTGCCTCTGTATCTATATTTTTGTTCATCAGTTTATAATCTTTATTATCCATAAATGAGTGAGATCATGTGGTATTTTTCTTTCATTGATTGGCTTATTTCACTTAACATAATGCTCTCCAGTTCCATCCAGGTTGCTGCAAATGATAAGAATTCTTTCTTTTTTTATGGCAGCATAGTATTACATTGTGTAGATGTATTATAGTTTTCTTATTCACTCATCTGCTGACGGGTACCTAGACTGTTTCCAAATTGTAGCTATTGTAAATTGTGCTGCTATGAACATAGGAGTGCTTAATCCTTTCTGATTGGTGTTTCTAGTTTCTTAGGTTATATTCCTAAGAGTGGGATTGCTGGGTCAAATGGGAGTTGCATTTTTAGTTTTTTGAGGAAACTCCATACTGTTCTCCACAGTGGCTGCACCAGTCTGCATTCCCACCAGCAGTGCACGAGGGTTCCTTTTTCTCCACATCCTCGCCAACACTTGTCATTTGTTGATTGTTGATGATTGCCATTCTGACAGGTGTGAGATGGTATTGCATTGTCTTTTTGATTTGCATCTCTCAGATAATTAGTGACTTTGAGCATTTGGCCTTCCTTCTGTCTTCTTTAGAAAAGATTCTACTTAGGTCCATTGCCCATTTTTTTATTGGATCATTTATCTTCCTTTTATTAAGTTGTATAACTTGCCTATAGATGTTGAAAATTAAATCTTTATCAGTGATAACATTTGCAAATATGTCCTTCCATACAGTGGTCTTTCTTGTTGTTTTGTTGATGGTTTCTTTTGCTGTGCAGGAGCTTTTTATTTTATTTTATTTTATTTTATTTTATTTTATTATTTTTTTTCCAGTGACCATCTTTTAATCATTTCTCTTTGCTCTACCCCAATTTTGACCCCCCCCCCTTTGCTTCCCTGTGGCATTTGACATTGTTCAGCAATGTTCCTTTTTTGAAATTCCCTCATTTTAGGGTGTCCCTTTTGGGTTCATGATGAAACTCTTTTTTTTTAAAATTAATTTTTTATAAATATTTTCCCATTGCCCCCCCGCCCTCCCAGGCATACCCCAACCCCCCAGTGTCTATGTTCATTGGTTATGATTATATGCATAGATACTAGTCCTTTGATTGATCTCTTATCTACCTCATCTAACTTTAATCTTCCTGCTGTAATTTCACAGTCTGTTTGAAGCTTTACTGTCTCTGTATCTATCCTTTTGTTCATCAGTTTATAATGTTCTTTATTATCCCCCAATGAGTGCGATCATGTGATGCTTCTCCTTCATTGACTGGCTTATTTCGCTAAGCATAAGGCTCTCCAGTTCCAACCAGGTTGCTGCAAATGGTAAGAATTCCTTCTTTTTAATGGCAGCATAGAATTCCATTGTGTAGATGTACCACAGTTTTCTGATCCACTCATCTGTTGACGGGCACCTAGGCTGTTTCCAAATTGTGGCTATTGTAAATTGTGCTGCTATGAACATAGGGGTGCATAAATCCTTTCTGATTGGTGTTTGTAATTTCTTAGGATAAATTCCTAAGAGTGGTATTACAGGGTCAAATGGGAGATCCATTTTTAGTTTTTTGAGGAAACTCCATACTGTTCTCCACAGTGGCTGCACCAGTCTGCATTCCCACCAACAGTGCACAAGGGTTCCTTTTTCTCCGCATCCTCGCCAACACTTGTCGTTTGTTGATTTGTTGATGATGGCCATTCTGACAGGTGTAAGATGGTATTGCATTGTCGTTTTGATTTGCATCTCTCAGATGATTAATGACTTTGAACATGTTTTCATGTGTCTCTTGGCTTTCCTTCTGCCGTCTTTTGAAAAGGTTCTATTTAGGTCTGTTGCCCATTTTTTTTATTGGATCCTTCATCTTCCTTTTATTAAGTTGTATAAGTTGGTTGTAGATTTTGGAGATTAAACCTTTATCAGTGATAGCATTTGCAAATATGTTCTCCCATGCATTGATCTTCCTTGTTGTTTTGTTGATGGTTTCTTTTGTTGTGCAAAAGCTTTTTATTTTGATGTAGTCCCATTTGTTTATTTTTTCTTTAGCTTCCATTGCCTTTGGAGCAGTATCAGTGAAGAAGTTCTTTCGGCATATATCTGAGATTGTGCTGCCTGTGGATTCCTCTAGTATTTTTATGGTTTCCCTTCTAATGTTTAAGTGCTGTATCCATTTTGAGTTTATTTTTGTATTTGGTGTAAGTTGGTGGTTCAGTTTCAATTTTTTGCATGTATCTGTCCAATTTTCCCAACACCATTTATTGAAGAGGCTATCTTGGTTCCATTGAATGTTCATGCCTCCTTTGTCAAATATTAATTGAGCATAGTGGTTTGGGTGGATATCTGGGTTCTCTATTCTATTCCATTGATCTATATGTCTGTTCTTGTGCCAGTACCAGGCTGTTTTGAGAAGAGTTGCTTTGTAGTATAGCTTGAAGTCTGGTATCGAGATCCCACCTACTTTATTCTTTTTTCTCAGAATTGCTGTAGCTATCCGTGGTCTTTTTTTGTTCCAGATGAATCTATGAAGAATTCTTTGTAGGTCTGTGAAATATGTCGTTGGTATTTTAATGGGTAGTGCGTTGAATCTGTAGATTGCTTTGGGTAGTATGGACATTTTAATGATGTTGATTCTCCCAATCCATGAGCATGGTATGCTCTTCCATCTGTTAACATCTTCCTCTATCTCTTTTTTCAGTGTCCTGTAGTTTTCTGCATAAAGGTCTTTTACCTCTTTAGTTAGGTTTATTCCTAGGTATCTTAATTTTTTTGGTGCGATGGTAAATGGGATTGCTTTTTTAGTTTCTCTTTCTATAATTTCACTGTTAGTGAATAGAAATGCCACAGACTTCTTAGCATTAATTTTGTATCCTGCTACATTGCCAAATTCATTAATTAAGTCAATTAGTTTTGGAATGGAATCCTTTGGGTTTTTTACGTACAATATCATGTCATCTGCAAATAAGGACAGCTTTACTTCTTCTTTTCCAATTTGGATGCCTTTTATTTCTTCTTCTTGTCTAATTGCAATGGCTAATACTTCCAGTACTATGTCGAACAGGAGAGGTGAGAGTGGGCATCCCTGTCTTGTTCCTGTTCTTAGGGGAAATGGTTTTAGTTTTTGCCCATTGAGTATGATGTTAGCTGTGGGTTTATCATATATGGCTTTTATGATGTTGAGGTATGATCCTTCTATTCCCACTTTGCTGAGAGTTTTTATCAAGAAAGGATGTTGGATTTTGTCAAATGCTTTTTCTGCATCAATTGATATGACTATGTGATTTTTATCTCTCAATTTGTTTATGTGATGTATCACATTTATTGATTTGCGGATATTGAACCATCCCTGCATTCCTGGGATGAATCCTGCTTGGTCTTGGTGTATGATCTTTCTGATGTACTGCTGGATCCGGTTTGCTAGAATTTTGTGGAGGATTTTGGCATCTATGTTCATGAGAGATATTGGCCTATAATTCTCTTTCATTGTGTTGTCTTTATCTGGTTTTGGTATTAGGGTGATGCTGGCTTCATGGAAGGTGTTTGGTAGTATTCCTTCTTCTTGAATAGTTTGAAGAGGATAGGTTTTAATTCTTCCTTGAATGATTGGTAAAACTCTCCTGTGTAGCCATCTGGACCCAGACTATTATTTACTGGAAGCTTTTTGATTACTGCTTCAATTTCTTCCATAGTTATTGGACTATTGAGATGTTTGGCTTCCTCCTCATTGAGTTTTGTGAGGTTATATTTTTCTAAGAAAATGTCCATTTCTTGCAGGTTGTCCAATTTGTTGGAATAGAGTTGCTCATAGTATTTTTTAACAATCCTTTGTATTTCCACAGGGTCTGTTGTTATTTCTCCTCTTTCATTTCTGATTTTGTTTATTTGGGTCTTCTCTGTTTGCTTCTTGGTGAGCCTGGCTAGGGGTCCATCAATCTTGTTTATCCTTTCAAAGAACCAGCTCTTTGTTTTGTTGATCTTTTGAATTGTTTCTTTGGTCTCCAAGTTGTTTATCTCTGCTCTGATCTTCACTATTTCCTTCCTTCTGAGTACACTGGGCTTTTCTTGTTGCTCACGTTCTAGCTCTTTGAGTTGTAGATTTAGGTGATTTATTACCATTATTTCCTGTTTTTTGCAGTAGGCTTGTAGGGCTATGAACTTCCCTCTCAAGACTGCTTTCACTATGTCCCATAAATGTTGTATTGTTGTGTTGTAATTGTCATTTGTTGCCATGATGTTTTTTATTTCTTCCTTGATCTCTCTGGTTACCCAGTCGTTGTTTAAAAGCATGCTGTTTAGTCTCCATGTGTTTGATTTCTTTCTATTGTTTTTATTATAGTTGATTTCCAGTTTTATGCCACTGTGGTCTGAGAAAATGCTTGATATGATTTCTATCTTCTTGAATTTGAAGAGACTTTTCTTATGACCCAACATATGATCTATCTTTGAAAATGAGCCATGTGCACTGGAGAAGAATGTATATTCTGTGGCTTTGGGGTGAAATGTTCTGAAGATGTCAATTAATTCCATCTGGTCTAGTGAGTCATTTAGGATTGATGTTTCTTTGCTGATTTTTTGTTTAGAGGATTTGTCCAATGGTGACAGTGGGGTATTAAAGTCTCCTACTATGATTGTGTTGCTGTCAATCTCTCCCTTAATATCCTCTAAGAGTTTTTTTATGTATTTAGTTGCTTCTATATTGGGTGCATATATGTTTACCAGAGTTATTTCTTCTTGTTGGATTGTTCCCTTTAGTATTATGAAGTGGCCTTCTTTGTCTCTTGTTATATCCTTCACTTTGAGATCTAATTTGTCAGATATAAGTATTGCAACCCCAGCTTTTCTTTCATTTTCATTTGCCTGAAATACCATCTTCCATCCCTTCACCCTCAATCTTTGTGCATCTCTTTTTCTAAGGTGGGTTTCTTTCAGACAGCAGATATATGGATCATGTTTTCTTATCCACTCGGTTACCCTATGTCTTTTTATTGGAGCATTTAATCCGTTTACATTTAAAGTTATTATTGATAAGTACTTATCTGTTGCCATTTTTAGTCCTTACCCCCGAGTTCCTTCTTCGCTTCCTCTTTCTTTTTATTACAGCAGAGCTTTTAACATTTCTTGCATTGCTGGTTTGGTGGTAGCATATTCCCTTAGTCCTTTTTTGTCTGTGAAGCTTTTGATTTCACCTTCAATTTTGATTGAGAGTCTTGCAGAGTACAGTATTCTTGGATTCAGACCCTTCCTTTGCATGACTTTGTATATTTCATTCCATTCCCTTCTGGCCTGACGAGTTTCTGTTGAGAAGTCAATAGCTAGTTTATGGGGGTTCCTTTGTAGGTAACTTTCTGTTTCTCTCTGGCTGCTTTAAGATTCTTACTTTGTCGTTGGTGTTTGCTAATTTAATTATAATGTGCCTCGGTGTCGGCTTGTTGGGGTTAATTTTGCTTGGGACTCTGAGCTTCTTGGATTTGTGTGGGTTTTTTCTTTTGTATATTGGGGAAATTTTCTGTCATTATTTCTTCAAACACGTTCTCTAATCCTTGTTCAGTTTCCACTCTTTCTGGAACCCCAATTATGCGGATGTTGTTTTGTTTCATGTTATCCCAAAGTTCCCTTAGACTCTCCTCTTGCTTTTTAACTTTTTTTCTAGAAGCTGCTGTACTTAGGTATTTTTTCCTACTGTGTCTTCTAGCTCACTGATGTGGTCCTCTGCTTCTTCTAGTCTACTTTTGATGCTTTCTATTGAGTTCTTTATAGCAGTGATGTCATTTTTCATTTCTTCTTGTTTATTCTGCACCTCTTCTAGGTTCTTCTGCATTTCTTCTTGCTGCTTTTTCATCTCCTCTTGCGTCTTCTTCATTTCCTCTTGGCTCTTACTCATATTGTCAAATTTGTCTTCCATTCTTTTCAACCACATTATGATCATTTCTCTGAACTCTTTCTCTGGTAGGCTTATTTCTGGTTCTATTTCGTTTACTTCCTTTTCTGGTGAAACCTGCCTTTCTGTCTTATGTGGGCTGTTTCTTTTTCTGCCCATGATCTTTCTTCTCCGTTTGTCTGGTTATGTAGTTCTCTCTCCTACGTTGATTGAAAGGCACAAACTACAACACGACCAGGTACAGCACACAAGGCACTGAGTAGAAATGTATTCAAGATGTTAATAATCACAAATAAGGTGACCACCAATGATGGACAAATCAGGAGTAAATAGACAAAGAGGAAGAGGAAAATGAGGAAAAAAGAAAAGAAAGAAATGCCAAACTCAAATTGGGAGAGTGAGAAAAAAAAAGATAACTAAATTAACAATAAAATAAAATAAAATAAGAAAATAAAAACGAGAAGAAGCAGTAGGAAAGAGGAAGAGAAAAAAGTCAGAGAGAAAGGAAATGTATAAGAGAGAAATGAGGAACAACATATAGATGTCAGGAGACAACTCCAATAGAACAGTCACTAATCCCAATAAAGGCCAGCAACCAGTACCTAGAGATTAAGGCAAATTGGAAATAGCAGCTGGTATTGAGGGAGGTGACCGAAAAGAGAGGTAGAATACAAAGCAATCAAAAAGCAAAATAAAACAAGTAGAATAAACTAAAACAATCTCACAAAAAAATTTCAAAAAATCGATATAATCACTTTTCAGGCAAATAGCAACAAAAGGACATAGAGAAAAAACAACTTTTTCGCTAGTGAAGACAAGAAGAGAGAGGTTTGTGTGGACTTGTAGTAGGGGATTTAAAATTAGATATATAAATGGGGTGAAATTTTAACCAGGTAAAGAGAAAAATAGGGGGAATCTAAAGTTGGAAAAGGGAAAGAGAAACAAGACAACAAAATGGGGAAAGTTAGGAGGAAAGTGTTGCCATAAAGGTAGAGTTGAGTTGGAGTAAAATTATGCTAAAGGAAAGATGAAAATAGAATGTAGAACTGTAATCCCGAAACAAAATAAAGAGAAAGCAAAATGACACTTGTTTTTTTTTTCAAAACGGTTAAGTACTAGTAGTAATTAATAATACTAGTTTAAAACAAAAATGTAATAATTATAAAGGTAAAATCAATTGAGGTGGAAAGAAAAAATATTCTTTTAATTAAAATATGTGAAAATTAAAAATAAAAAATTAAAAATTAAAAAAAAGAAAAAAGAAAAAAGAAGAAGAAAAATAAAATGGTCCTTCACTTCCACTATTATTCTGCTTGGCACTCCTGGTTCCCAGCAGGGAAGGCACTGCAGCTCCCTGTGTTCCCCTCTTGGTGTTTTAGTCTCTTTATTCTTTTGTGGTTATGCGAGGGTCAATTTGTGTGTAATCCACTAGGTGGCAGTGTTTCGGAATTGATCTCTGAGACAAAGCACAGGACCTCTTTAGGCTGTGCTCAGATCCTGCTACTCTGTGGTTCTCAAAGCCACCTTTTGGGGGTTTTGCAGCCGGGACACTATAATAACTCCCAGGCTGTTCCTCTGCCCCAGAAAAAAAAAAAAAAAACACGAGTCGTTTTCCAGAGCTCTCCTCTGTCAACAGCTCAGAGGGTTTGCCTTCACACTCAGGGATCACGCCGTGACCACCTCCGTGGACCTCTCCAGAGGCAGCTTTCCCGCAGCCCGGCTCCCACAGTGTGCCAGTCTTTGTTGTGCGGGGGTAGGAGACCTCACCCTGACCCAGGCGAAATCTGACATTTCCGCGCGCCGCGTGGATCTTCGAATCCGCCGCCTGCTGGTCCGTGCCGCCTGGGAAGCCGTGCTCTGGGTCCCTGGCTGCTCGGTGGGTGCCTCCGTCAGCTGTAGCTTTCAGGCCTTGGCAGACATCCACCTTCCCCTTAACTCAGGCGCAATTTGACCTTTCCGTGTGCTCTGTGGATCTCTGATTCCGCCGCGTGTCTGCGCGGATTGGAGAGCAGAGTTCTGGGTCCCCGGGTCCCCTGGCTGCTCGATGCGTGCCCCAGCCGCAGGCTTCAGACGGCCGCAGACATCCACCTCCCACTGCAAGATGGCTCGGGCTCCTTCAGGGTTTTCTATGTATAGAATCATGTCATCTGCGAATAATGACAATTTTACTTCTTCTTTTTCAATTCGGATGCCCTTTATTTTTTCTTTTTGTCTGATTGCTGTGGCTAGCACTTTCTGTATTATGTTGGAAAGGAATGGTGGAAGTGGGGAATCCCTGTCTTGTTCCTGTTCTTAGTAGAAATGGTTTTAGTTTTTGCCCATTGAGTATGATGTTGGCTGTAGGTTTGTCATATAAGGCTTTTATTATGTTGAGATATGATCCCTCTATTTGCACGTCACTGAGAGTTTTTATAAAGAAAGGGTATTGGATTTTATCAAATGCCTTTTCTGCATCAATTGATATGATTATGTGATTTTTATCTTTCATTTTGTTTATGTGATATATTATGTTTATTTATTTGCAGGTATTGTACCATCCTTGCATTCCTGCAATAAATCCCACTTGGTCATGGTGTATGATCTTTCTAATGTAATGCTGAATCCTATTTATTAGAATTTTGTTGAGGATTTTAGCATCTATGTTCATTAGGGATATTGGCCTGTAATTCTTTTTCTTTGTGGCATCCTTATATGATTTCGGGATTAGTGCAATGCTGGCTTCATAGAAAGAATTTTGCAGTATTCCTTCCTCTTGAATTTTTTTTGAATAGTCTGAGAAGGATTGGTTTTAGTTCTTCTTTGAGTGTTCGGTAAAATTCTCCTGTGAAGCCACCTGGTCCAGGGCTTTTGTTTCCTGGAAGCTTTTTGATTAGTGTTTCAATTTCATCAGTAGTTATCGGCCTATTCAGATTTTTTGAATCTTCCTGGTTGAGTTTTGGAAGCTTGTATTTTTCTAGGAATGTGTCCATTTTGTCAAGGTTGTTCAGTTTGTTGGAGTAGAGTTCATAGCATTTTTTTACAATCCTTTATATATCTGCAGGGTCAGTTGTTACATCACCTCTTTTATTTTTTATTTTGTTTATTTGGGCCTTCTCTTTTTGTTTCTTGGAGAGTTTGACTAGAGGGTCATCAATCTAGTTTAACATTTTAAAGAACCAGCTCTTGGTTTCATTGATCATATATATATATATATATATATAGTTTGTTTGTTTCTATGTCATTTATTTCTGCTCTGATCTTTATTATCTCCTTCCTTCTGGTTACTGTGGGCTTTTCTTGTTGCTCTCTTTCTAGTTCTTTAAGTTGCAAAGTTAGATAATTTATTACCATTTTTCTTGTTTTTTTGAGGTAGGCCTGTAGAGTTATGAACTTCACTCTCAGGACTGCTTTCATTGTGTCACATAGATTTTGGATTGTTGTGTTTTCATTTTCATTTGTTTCCAGGGTGTTTTTAATTTCTTCTTTGATCTCTTTAGTAACCCAATCATTGTTTAATAGCATGCTATTCAGCTTGCAAGTGTTTGATTTTTTTCATTGTTTTTTATTGTAGTTGATTTCTAGTTTTATGCTAGTATAGTTTGAGAAGATGCTTGTTGTGATTTCTGTCTTCTTGAATTTGAAGAGACTTTGCCTGTGTCCTAATATGTGGTCTATCTTTGAAAATGTTCCATGTGCACTGGAGAAGAATGTATATTGTGTAGCTTTGGGGTGAAATGTTATGAAGATGTCAATTAAGTCCATCTGATCTATTTAGTTATTTAGAATTGCGTTTGTATGGGGGAATCCAAGATGGCAGCATAGGTAAACACTTACACTGCTGCTTCGCACAACAATTTTAAAACTACAACTAAAAGACAGAACGGACATCATCCAGAACTACAGGAAAGCTGGATGAGTGGAAATTCTACAACTAGAAGGAAAAAGGGGGGCTCACAGAGACCCAGAGGAGCTGCAAAAAGCTGAGGTACGGAGACGCACACATGGAGAGAGCAGGTGCCAGAGTGCCTGACTGGCTTTCTCTGGCAGGAGGGAGATGGAGACTCCCAACTGCATCGAACCCCTTATCCTACGACACTAAACCCCAGGTTCATCCGAAACTCATATGGGGGAGTTTGGACTGTGAAAAGGGAGAAGTGCATGGAAATTTGGGGTAGTTGCAAAAGATCGGAAGTCTGGTGGCGTGCACAGCACTACACACAAAAGATGGACTGCTGATTGTGCTGCTGGCTTTCACAAGTGGGTGGGAGTCAGAGCCTCCCAACTGCGCCACTACTAACTCCACTAAACTCCAGTTTCGGGTGAAACCCTGGGGACCCAGATTCACATGGTCCTAGAGCACAGGGGAGCCAGAAAGGCAGCAGTGTAGAGGCACTGCAAGAGCGCGCGTGCACACAGGGATCACTCCAGCGATTACCCAGTCACGTGAGACTCAGAGGCTGTGGAGGGCGGGGCCGACGGGAAGGCAAGGCAGTCCGTTAAGCCCTAAGACTTCACCCATCCCAAGCTTAACAGAGAGGCTTTTTCAGTTTTGCAAGTCTTGTATAAGGCTGAATCCAACACAGAAGTTCTCCCAGCAAAGTGGAAATGCGGAGACGAAGAGATCACAAACAAAAGAAATGGAGGAAAACTAACAACTGGATATAGAGTTCAAAACCACGTTTATAAGGTTTTTCAAGAATATCATAGAAAAGATGGATAAAGTTAGTGAGACTCAAGAGGAGATGGAAAAGGACCAACTAGAGATGGAAAAGGACCAACTAGAAATTAAACATACACTGACTGAAATAAAAACTATTATACAGAGACCTAACAGCAGACTAGAGAAGGCAAGAATCAAGTCAAAAATTTGAAATATAAGGAATCAGAAAACACTCAAGTGGAAAAGCAAGAAGAAAAAAGAATCCAAAAATGTGAAGATGATGTAAGGAGCCTCTGGGACAGCTTCAAGCATACCAACATCAGAATTATTGGGGTGCCAGAAGAAGAAAGAGCGCAAGATACTGAAAACCTATTTAAAGAAATAATGACTGAAAACTTCCCTTATCTGGTAAAAGAAATAGACTTACAAGTTCAGGAAGCACACAGAACCCCATATAAAAGGAATCCAAAGAGGACTACACCAAGACACATCATAATTAAAATATCAAGAGCAAAAGACACAGAGAGAATATTAAAAGCAGCAAGAGAAAAACAGTTCATTACCTACAGGGGAGCACCCATATGATTGTCAGTTGATTTCTCAATAGAAACGATGCAGGCCAGATGGGAGTTGCAAGAAATATTCAACATGATGAATAGCAAGAACCTACAACCAAGAATACTCTGTCCAGCAAAGCTATCATTCAGAATTGAAGGGTAGATAAAGAGCTTCACATATAAGAAAAACGTAAACGGGTTCATCCACTCCAAACCAGTATTATATGAAATGCTGAAAGGTACTCCTTTAGAAGAGGAAGAAGATAAAGGTAAAAGATAAAAAAATTATGAACAACAAATACATATCTATCAAGTGAATCTAAAAATTAAGTGAATTAAAAATTTGTTCAACAGAATAAACTGGTGAGCATAATAGAATCAGGAGCACAGAAAGGGAGTGGACTTATAATTCTCAGGGGGAAAGGTGTAAGGGGTGTACAGGGAGAGACTGGACAAAAATCATACACCTACGGAGAAGGTCAACGGGAGGGAGGAAAGGGTAGAGAGAGGGGTAGGAGCCAGGTGGAGGGGAGCTATAGAGGGGAAAAAAGAGAAACAAATGTAATAATCTGAATAATAAAGATTTGATAATTAAAAATAAAGCATTTGCTGTTTGCTGATTTTTTGTTTAGTGTCAGTGGGGTATTAAAGTTCCCTACTATGACTGTATTGCTATCAATCTCTCACTTGATATCTTTCAGAAGTTGTTTTATGTATTTGGTTGCTCCTGTATTGGGTGCATATATATTTATAAGGGTTGTATCTTCTTGTTGAATTACCCCCTTTAGTATTATGTACTGGCCTTCCTTATCTCTAGCTATGGCCTCTACTTTGAGGTCTATTTTATCAGATATAAGTATCGCAACCCCAGCTTTTTTCTCATTTACATTTGCCTGAAAATGTCTTTCCATCCCTTCACTCTCAGTCTGTGTAAATCTTTTGTTCTGAGGTGGGGCTCTTGTACATAGCAAATATATGAGTCATGTTTTATTATCCTTTCATCTATCCAATGACTTTTGATTGGTACATTTAATCAATTTATGTTTAATGGTATTATTGGTAAGTGCTTGTTTGTTGACATATTTATTCTTATGTTTGTGATTCTTCTATTTCTTTTTTTTACAGCAGTCCCTTTAGCATTTTTTGCGTTGCTGGCTTGGTAGTGATAAACTCTCTTAGCCCTCTTTTGTCTGTGAAGCTCCTGATTCCACCTTCAATTTTGAATGATAGCCGTTCTGAGTATATAATTCTGGAGTTCAGTCTCTTGCTTCGCATCACTTTGTATATTTCATTTCATTCCCTTCTGGCCTGGAGTTTTTCTGTTGGGAAAACCGTTTATATTCTCAAAGGAGATCTCTTGTAGGTAACTTTATGTCTCTCTTTGGCAGCCTTTAAGAGTCTTACTTTGTCATTGGTGTTTGCCATTATAACTATGAGTTGTCTTGGTGTGAGTCTTTTTGAGTTCATTTTGTTAGGACTTGCATAGTTTTTTTTCTTGCCAATATTAGGAAAGTTTCCTGTCATTATTTCTTTAAACAGCTTTTCTATTTCTTGTTTCTCTTCCTCTCTTTCTGGTACCCCTATTATGTGAATGTTGTTTCATTTTGTGTTGTCTTATGCTCTCTTAGACTCTCTTCTTGCTTTTTAAGTCTTCTTCCCAATTGCTGCTGTGTTTGTGTGTTTTTTCCCACCTTCTCTTCTAATTCACTGACGCAGTCCTCAGTCTCTTCTAGTTTACTGTTTAAGTCTTCCATTGTGTTCTTTATTGCAACTATGTTGTTCTTCATCTCCTCTTGGTTCCTTTTCATTTTGGTGACATTCTCTTTCAGCTCCTTATAATTCTCATTGAGTTGTGTGTGTCATTGAATTGTGTGTATTTGTCATCCAGCCATTTAAACATTTTTAAAACCATTACTCTGAATTCTTTCTCTGATAAGCTGCTAGCCTCAATTTTATTTAACTCCCTTTCTGGTGATTCCTCTTTTTCCTTTGGGGATTGCTTTTTTTGTCTTCCCATGATTTGTTGTAACTTTTTAATTGTAGATCTGATTGCTCTGCTACCCAGGTTCTTTTGAGGATGGTGCTACTGGTGTGATCTCTCAGGTCTCCTGGATTTGGTAATCTAGTGTAGCTTCCTGCTTGAACTATTTGGGTTCTCTTGATGTAAGCCTTTGATATGGAAAGGCACAACTGTGGTGTCTAGAAGTCAGCAACCATGGAGGGGTATGTCCCAATTTTTGCTGTCTTGCACCCTTTATTGAAATCACATGTGCCCAGCAGGTACTCACAGTGACAGCCAGGAACCGTTTGTTGGGGTAATGGGGCTCAGGGGGCCTGCACTTTGGAAAGGTATGACTGTGGTGTCCATAATTCTGTAGTTGTGGGGTAGGTAGACTCAGCTTTTGCTGCTGCACCTGTGGTAGATAGGCATACGCTCCCAGTGCTGGCTCACAGGGACACCCACAGTGCGTTTGCCAGTGAGGCACACTGAAGCACTCTGAAGGGCTCAGGCACTGAAGCCACGTAATTGAGGCATCTGTGGGCAGGTATCCAGGATGAGTGAATTCAGATTTTCTACTGCTGGGGGGAAGGTCAGGGAGAGTGTATCCCTGTTTGTCCAAGATCACACCAAGCGATAGATGAGCGCAGGGTGCCTGCCCTTTGAAAATGTGCGATTGTGGCAGTGTGTTTGCCGGCACAGAGCTCTGATGCACTCTGAGGGGCCCTGGCACCGAGGTAGAGCAGCTGGGGTGACTGTGGGCAGTTATTTAGGAAGAGGGAATTCAGCATTTTTACTGCAGGGCTGTGCACCTTTGTCTGTGCAGAATCACACCCAGCAGGGGCTCACAGCAACTCCCTAGAGTGCCCTGTGGATAGATGGGCTCAGGGGGCCTGCTCGTTGGAAATGCATGACTGTGACAGTCCCTTTGCCAGTGCAGAACTTGACACATTCTGAAGGGCCCTGGTGCTGAAGTTGCATAACTGGGATGTTTGTGGGCAGTTATTCAGGAAGAGGGAATTCAGAATTTCTTCTTCTGGGGGAGAGTATGTTCTTGTTTGTCCAAGTTTGCACCCAGTTGGAGCTCACAGCAGCTCCCATAAGCACCCTGTGGATGGATGGGCTCAGGGCGCCTGCCTATTGGAAATGTGTGATTGTGGTGATGTGTTTGCATGACGCACTGTGAGGGCCCTGGCACTGAAGTTGCATAGCTGGGTTGTCAGTGAGCAGTTATTCAGGAAGAGAGAATTCAAAATTTCTACTGTGGGGCAATGCACTCTTGTCTGTACAAAATCATACCCAGCAGGGGCTCACAGTGATTCGCAGGCGCTGCCTACGGAGTGGTTGTCCTGTATGCCTTTCTGCAGGAAACACAGGAATGTGGTGTTCAGAGTTCTGCTGCTGGGGAGGGAGGAAGTTGCATTTACTACTGCCAGAGCGGTGCACCTTTGGAGATGGAGGTCCCAGGGTCCGCAGGTCTGTGGGTGGGACAGCAGGATTTTGACTGGAGTGGCTGCCCGGTCCCAGGCACTGTCTGTGTGGTGGTGCTGATGAGTACCTAGAAAAGGCCATTCTCCCCTTAAAGATGGTGTGGGCTCTGTGCCTGCAGGATTAGTCTCTTCCTATCCAAGAGAGCCTGGTCTGCCAGCTGCTGCTGCACCTGCGGAAATTTAACTGTCCTCCACTAACCACACACATCCACACACTCTCCTTCCATCCCCTCCTTCACTCACTTCCTCTCCCTTACCTCCATCCCGCCAGCCTCCATCTTGTATCTCGCTATTTGAGTTTTTATTATCCTCATTATTGCTAGTATTAAGCTGTCCTATCTTTTGCCTCAGTATGACAAATTACTGCCACTCCCTCGCCACATTTGCCAAGTTAGACTTGTTATCAGCTCAAAGCAAAGCAGACTTTTAGGGAGCAATATACAATGTCATCTGTATCTAGGAAGACCTTATATCTGTCATTGGGTTCTCCTGTAATCTTACTGGGTCAGTTCTGTGTGAATTAGAGCTGAGTAGACTTCCAGTAACAGAGACCTAAAATAACAATGGCTCAAACAGAGTTTTGGTTCTCTCTCACATAAAGGATCTGGAGGTAGGCAACCAGGAGTGGTGTGGCGGTTTCTCAGTCATTAGGCACGCAGTATCTTTCTCTCTTCCTGTTTCACGTGCCACTGCGTTGTCCAAGATAACTGCTCAGCTTCTAGCCTTCATGTTCATGTTCCAGCCAATTAAAAGGAAGAAGGGCATATATACTCCCTCTAAGGGCATTGTGCATAATTACATGCAACTTGCTGCGCACATTTAATTGGCTGGTTCTTAGTTACATGGTTACTTGTAGTAGCAAGGGAGCTGAGAAACTCAAGTCTTTTGTCACTGTGGAAAGGAAAGAAAACAGCAGATGACAGGCAGTCTCTGTGAACATATTTATTTGTGGTATGAAATTGAGAAATAAAATGCCAGCCTTTTTTGGGGAAAGAAGAATCTTTAGAAAGCATATTTAATGCAGAAGAAATGATTGTGCATTTTGCCTTTCTGGTTAAAAGCTTTATAGTTTTAACTCTTAGCCAGTTGAGTTTATTCTCTTTCAGGGGGTTGCCTCTTTTATGTTTGTATACTGGTAGCTACCTAGAACTTCCAGAGGAGCCCAGCACTCTTCTCTTGTTTTAATTATAGCCTTAGCAGTATGTTCACAAAAGCCCTGGGTGCTCTTAAGTTTTCAATGTGACAGTATCTTTATTTCTTTGTATTTCACAGGGTGTTATAGTAATAATAAGGATAGAATACAAATATAAAATAAGAAATTGGGTGTGACATATTTAGAGAGTGGAATAAAGTGTGAACGCCCTTTAAAGAGATGTGCATGTAAGAGATATAAAGTTTGTACCCCACATGTAAAGACCAGATAGCAGAACACCTGGGACCCGCTGATAAGACACACTGAAGACACACTGAAGATGTCTGCTTGAGCACATAAAAGAGAGCAAGCTCCGAAGGAGATTAGAGCCGCTTGTCTGCTCCTCCACAGACGGTTGCTCTCCGCTCCCCTTCCTGCTCTGCGCTCTGCCGTGGACCCTGAGTCCAAACCTGAGCCACAAGCCAAGGCCTCTACAAGACGCCGAGCAGCAGCTGCAGCGTCTAACGTCCAGTGTGTGTGTCTGTCAGCGTGGATCTCCAGGTGGCCTGCCGAGGTCTGGAAACCACCAGGACTCTGGTAAATAAACTGCGTGTGGTTCGTGCATTGCCTGTCTGTCTCCTGTGTAATTTATGCTCGGCCAATATTTAATAAGTGCCTTGAGTCATCCGTGTAAATCCATTCTATTGGCAGAGGATACTCTTGGCCACCTGTGCTTGTGTCCTTAGATAAATTCTGGGACAAACTGGCATAATCGGCAGGATGCAGGAAGGGGAGCGGAGAGCAACCGTTTGTGGAGGAGCAGACAAGCGGCTCTAATATCCTTCGGAGCTTGCTCTCTTTTATGTGCTCAAGCAGACATCTTCAGTGTGTCTTCAGTGTGTCCCAGTGGGTCCCAGGTGTTCTGCTATCTGGTCTTTACATGTGGGGTACAAACTTTTTATCTCTTACATGCACATCTCTTTAAAGGGCGTTCACACTTCATTCCACTCTCTAATATGTCACACCCAATTTCTTATTTTATATTTGTATTCTATCCTTATTATTACTGTAACACAGGGAATAGCACTAATTTGTTTGTAAGAATCTTCAGGGTCCTCTGGTTTGTCAGAGTAGCAGAAGGAAGCTCTCAGCTCCTGTAGATCTTAGGGGAGATGAAAGGAGGAGAACTGTGGTAGAACTAAAGCTGGTAGCCCTGAGATCTTTCATTCATTCAACAAATGTGTGTTGTATGCTGGGTACTCTTGGGAGTATGGCAGTGAATAAGGCCTCCTGGCTCCTTGCCATCATGCGGCTAGTTTGGGGAGACAGGCAATGGATGTTTAAAAAACCAATTAAACAAGAAAAGTATTGATAAACGCAGTACTACAAAAATAGAATTGCTGTTACTTCTCAGCCATTAGGACGGCTACTATGAAGAAAAAAAAACCCCACAGAAAATAATAAGTGTTAGCAAAGATGTGGAGAAATTAGAACCATGTGCAATTGTAAAATGGTACAACTATGGAAACAGTATGGCAGTTTTTCTAGAAATTAAACATAGAACTGCCACATTATTTAGTAATTTCACTTCTGGGTATATTCCTAAAGGAAGGGAAAGCAGGGCCTGGAACAGTTTTTTTTATGTCCATGTTCATAACACCATTATTCACAATAGGTCAAAGGTGGAAGCAATCCAAGTATTTGTCCACAGATGACTGGATAAACAAAATATGGTAGAGACATACAAAAAACATTATTCAGCCTTAAAAATAAGGAAATTCTGAGAAATGCTATAACATGGATGAAGACATATGCTAAATTAAATAAGCTAATCACAAAACAATAAATATTGCAGGATTCCACTTATATGGAGCACCTAGAGTAGTCAGTTATAGAGACAGAGAATAGAAGATGGTTGCCAGAGGTTAAGGGAGGAAGAATGGGAGTTAGTATTTGATGGGGACAGAGTTTCAGTTTAGGAAGATAAGACAGTTCTTGAAAAGGATGTTGATGGTGGTTGTACAGTACACTTAAAAGTGATTAAAATGGTAAGTTTTATGTTATGTAAATTTTATCACAATAAAGTATCTTAAAAATAAAATAAAATAGCCCAGTTATTTGTGCATTGATCCATAAACCAGGAGGACACGATTTGATTTCCGTTGAGGGTACATGCCTGGCTCAATTCCCAGTACGGGGCCTGCAGGAGGAAGCCGATCAGTGGTTTCTCTCACCATTAATGTTTCTTTATTTTTTTAATTTAATAAATCTTTAATGTTCAGATTATTATAATTGTTCCCCTTTCCCCCCCATAGCTCCTCTTCACCCAGTTTCCACCCCAACCTTTGCCCTTACCTCCTCATCCATTGATATCTGATTTTTGTCCAGTCTCTTCCCACCCCACCTCTCCTCTTTCCCCCGAGAATTGGCAGTCCACTACCTTAATATGCTCCTGATTCTATTATATTCACCAGTTTATTCTGTTCATCAATTTTTTAATTCACTTGATTTTTAGATTCACTTGATAGATATGTATTTGTTGTTCATAATTGTTATCTTTACCTTTTTCTTCTTCTTCTTCCTTTTCTTAAAGAAAAAGCCAGCGGCACAATCAGAAGTCAATCCTTTCAGCATTTCATATAATACTGGTTTGGTGTTGATGAACTCCTTTAGTTTTTTCTTATTTGTGAAGCTCTTTATATGCCTTTCAATTCTGAATGACAGCTTTGATGGCTAGAGTATTCTTGGTTGTAGGTTCTTGCTATTCATCATTTTGAATATTTCTTGCCACGCATCTGGCCTGATAGTTTCTGTTGAGAAATCAGCTGACAATCCTATGGGTGCCCCCTTGTAGGTAATCAGCTGTTTTTTCTCTTGCTGCTTTTAATATTCTCTCTTTGTCTTTTGCTCTTGGTATTTTAATTATGATGTGTCTTGGTGTAATCCTCTTTGGATTCCTTTTGTTTGGGGTTCTGTGTGCTTCCTGACTTTTAAGTCCATATTTTTTTACTGGGTGGTGAAAGTTTTCTGTCATTATTTCTTCAAATAGGTTTTCAGTATTTTACTCTCTCTCTTCTTCTGGCTCCCCCATAATTCTGATGTTGGTATGTTTGAAGTTGTCCTAGAGGCTCCTCACACTGTCTTCAAATTTTTTGATTCTTTTTGCTTTTCCAGTGGGGTGTTTTCTACTTCTTTGTATTTCAAATTTTTGACCTGATTCTTGCGTTCCTCTAGTCTGCTGTTAGGTCTCTGTATAATATTTTTTATTTCAGTCAGTGTATGTTTAATTTCTAGTTGGTCCTTTTTTATCTCCTCTTGGGTCTCAGAATTTATCCAACTTTCCTAGGAAATTCTTGAAAAACCTTATAACCATGGTTTTGAACTCTATATCCAGTCATTTGTTTTCCTCCATTTCTTTCATTTGTGATCTGTTTCTTTGTCTCCACATTTTCACTGCTTCCCTGAGATGGTAGAGTAGCTTTGTGTGCTAGGTATCTTTTATGGCCCAGTAGCTCCACCTCCCCAGTTACCTGAGGTGGACTCTCTTGGTGTACCCCTTTGTGGACTGTGTATTAAGTCTTGATTGTTGTTGGTATCACTGGGGGGAATTGACCTCCAAGCCAATTGGTTGTGAGGATCAGTTGTGTCTATGCTGGGAGAACTTCTGTGTTGGAGTCAGCTTTATGAGGCAAGACTTACAAAATTGCAAAAGCCTCTATGTTCTGCTTGGATGGGACGGAATCTCAGGGCTGAGCAGACAGCCTTGGCTTCCTGTCAGCCCTGCCCTGTGTCTTAGTGTCCCTTGGTAATCGCTGCAGCCCTCTCTGTGTACACTCGCGCTTGTACACCTCCAGACCACTGCTTTTTGCAGCTCCCCTGCGTTTCCATGCACTTCGGGGTGCCATATGAGTCTGGATCCCCAGGGTCTCACCCGAAACTGGTTTTCAGTGCAGTCGAAACTGGGGTTCAGTGCAGTTGGGAGTTTCTGCCTCCCTCCCATAGAGGAAGCCAGCCAGGCACTCCGCCGCCTGTCCTCTCCACGCATGTGTCTCTGTACCTCAGCTTTTTGCAGCTCCTCTGAGTCTCCGTGAGCCCCTCTCTTTCCTTCTAGTTGTAGAATTTCTACTCAGCCAGCTTTCCTGTGGTTCTGGATGATGTCTGTATTGTCTTTTCGCTGTAGTTTTGAAATTGTTGTGTGAGGAAGCAGTTTAGGTGTTCACCTATGCTTCCATCTTGGTTTCTCATCATTAATGTTTCTATCTTTCTCTTCCTCTCCCTCTCTCTGAACAAAATAGAAACATTTTCTATATAATCTATATATATATAAAGAGCCACGGTCGTAACATCCACAACAACTGGAGTCTTAACTCTTTGCCAGGCTGTGTGTGCAGTAGGCAAGCAGGCTGAACTGCTGACCTAGGAGAGATGTGGGGGTAATTAGCAGTGGTAGTGGCTGCTGGCAAGGCTGGGAGAGAGAATCAGGGTCTGGTCATCATGCTTCTCTCTTTCAGCTTCTCCCTTGCCAGCAGCCAAGCCTCTCTCTCTCCCAGAGGTCAGCAGTTCAGCTACTTGCCAGCAGCCTGGGGCAGCTGCTGATCAGCCTCACCTCTATGATCAGGCCTGGAGATAGGTCCGGAGAGACTGACTGGCATGGAAACCAACCAATCAGAACCAAATCTGGGTGAACTGCAAGGAGCCAATGACTCCTAGGAGGTGGAGCTTTTGATGCTGACTGGCATAGAAACTGACCAATCAGAACCAAAACTGGGTGAACTGTGAAGGCAGAACCTAAGGTGGAGGCTGAGGAGGAATTTTAAGTTTGGTTAAGGTATAAGAAAGTGGTTCAGTTTTTCAATGACCATTTTGGTAGTATAGTGCATAGGGCTGGCTATCAGTCCAGATATAGGGATTATATATTTTTGTCTGCCAACATCATCTCCTCCTGCTGAAAAAGGCTTTCTCCCCATTTAAGCAATCCTATCCTGTATCATCTATCTATCTATATTAATAAAAGGGTAATATGCTAATTAGATCAGATTAACTACCCATTTTTGAGACATCTGACTTCCTTCTGGACAAAGCCATGGTGGTGGGGGTTGAGGTAAAGGCAATTATGGCCAATCAGGCCAGCAGAGGAGGGTAGTTGGGGGTGAGATCAGGCCTGCAGGGGAGGGCAGTTGGGGGCGAGATCAGGCCACCCAGAGGAGGGCAGCTAGAGGCAATCAGGCAGGCAGGCAGGTGAGTTGTTAGGAACGAGGAATCCCCACCTCCTAGGCAGCCATTGGCTCCTCGCAATTCACCCAGATTAGGTTCTGATTGGTTGGTTTCTATTCCAGTCAGTATCAAAAGCTCCACCTCCTAGGCAGCCATTAGCTCCTTGCAATTCACCCAGATTAGGTTCTGATTGGTCAGTTTCCTTGCCAGTTTGCATCTCTGGGCCTATCTCCAGGCCTGATCGAGGCAGGGCTGATCAGGAGCCGCCCCAGGCTGCTGGCAAATGGCTGAACTGCTGACCTCTGGGAGAGAGAGAAAGAGGCTTGCCTGCTGGCAAGGAGAGAGAAGCAGGGTCTGATCAACCATCAACCATAAGTGTACTATGCAACTATCACCAACATCCTTTTCCAGAACTGTTTCATCTCACAATCTGGGACAACTACTGGCTCCTAACCACTCACCTGCTTACTTGCCTGATCGCCCCTAACCTCTCTGCCTGCTTGTCTGAACACCACTAACCCCTCTGCCTGCTGGCTTAATCCCTCTGACTTTGCCCCCCTGCCATCCTGCTCACCCCTACCTTGTCTCCCTGCTGACCTGATCTCACTATCTTGCCCCCCTGCTGATCTGATCGCCCCTACCTTGCCCCTCAGCCAGCCTAATTGCCCTTACCTTGCCCTCTTGCCTGCCTGATCGCTCCTAACCTCTCTGCCTGCCTGCCTGATCACCCCTAACTGCCTCTGCCTGCCTGTCTGCCTGCCTGATTGACTCCCCAACTGCCCTCCACTTCTGGCCCAGTTGCCCCCAACTGTTCTCCTCTGCTGGTCCAATGGCCCTTAATTGCCCTCCCTTGCTCACCCAATGGCCCCTAACTGCCTTCTCCTGCCAGCCTGATCACCACCCAACTGCCCTCCTCTACTGACCGAATGGTCCCCACTTCGTTCCCCTGACAGCCTGATTGTCCCTAACTGCTCTCCCCTGCTGGTCCAATGACCTGCAACTGCCCTCCCCTGCTGGCCCGATCACCCCCAAGTGCCCTCCCCTGCTGGCCTGATCACCCCTAACTGCCTTCCCTTGCAGACCTGGTTGCCCCCAAGTGCCCTACCCTGCAGGCCTGGTCGCCCCCAACTGCCCAAGGGACCCCAGATTATAGAGGATGCAGGTTGGGCTGAGTGCCCCCTTCCTCCCTGCACAAATATGCACTGGGCCTCTAGTGATTTCATAAGACTGTCCACAGTGCTTCCAAATATTCCCAGCTTTTCTTTGAGCCCGTCCCCTCAACCAGGCCCTTCCCACTATAGTACCAATTGAGTGTGCCTCTAACTTTTAAAAGTAGAGAAAGGATTGTCAGTTAAAAATTGCAGATGCTTTCTGTCTTTAGAATTGGAATTTAATTCATCTGTGTCCTTAATTCATCTTTGGAGCCCCAAATCACCAGAATAGTCCCTGTCGTTATATCAATTAAGTAGTGAATTTATTCATTTATTCACAATAGAGACACTCCATGATACAGCAGATTTGAGTTTATAGTTTCTGGTTCCAGACTGTCTGGGTTCAAGTACCAGCTCTACTCATATGGTGGTAAATCTCCAAAGATGACACCCCAGTAACTCCACCACCTGGTATTCACACACACACACACACACACACACACACACACACACACACTTTTTTTTTTTAATTACCAAACATTGAATCTAGGGTGGCCCTGTGAAACACAGGATGGGGCAGAAGTGACAGTACATGATTTCTGGGGTTGGCACATAAGAAATTTTAAAGCTTTTGTCTTTGTCTTTTAAAAACATGCACTTTGGGGGAAGCTACCTGCTATGTAAGGACTACCATGCTCTGAAGAAGTCTAAGATAGCCACATAGACTTTGTGAGAGAGACAGAGATGTCCAGACAGCCTCCAGCTGTTCCTTTCTTCCCAGATGAGGGGCCAGACATGTGAGAGGAGAAATCATCTTGGAGGACCAGTCCAGTTAAGCCTTCAGACTATTTAAGCCCAGATGATAAATGATAGTAATTACATGAGAGAATTCAAGCAAGAACCAGTAGGCTGAGACCAGTGAACCCACGGAACCATAAGAAGTAAGAGTACATTATTGTTTAAAGCCATTACATTTGGGGGTGGTTTGTTATGCAACAATAGATAGCAGAACAATTACTTATTGGCTGTATGACCTTGAACTTATTAGTTAACCTCTCTGGTCCAGTTTCCTCAATTATAAAATGTGAATAATAATACTCCTTACTTCCTAGAATCATTTTGGACATCAAATTAATTATTGCATGTGCGGTATTAAGAACATTGCCTGGCATATAGTAAATACTCAAAAAATAATAAGTATTACTAATTCATGAAATATTTATTGAATACTGTATTTATTATGTGTTAGGCCCTGTTTTATATTCTAGAAATATAACAGTGAAAGTCCTTGCACTGCTGGTGTTTACATTCTAGAGGTGAGGAGAAATAATAAAATAGATCACAAAGGAGTAGGTTGGGAATAAGTACCATGAAGACAATAAAATAAAGTTATATAATAGAAATTGTCACTGTTGATGCCATATTTGAGATGGAACATGGATGATGCAGATATCTCCCCACTAATGGCTGTGAGCAGTTGTCCTGCATGCAGGTGATTTCATACATGGGTTAAGCAATCTCCCCTAGGCTTCTTGTCCATTATTTGTAGAGTATGAGATACCTTCTGGATGTTTATGAATGGAAAGGTCTTGCTCATGGGTTAAGGTTAGTTCCTGTGGAGAAGGTAGTGGATTTGGTTTTCACCCTTACCTTTATATGTTTGATTTGTTTGGGTTTTGACTTTTGAAATGTGCTTTGGGGATGTGGAAATAGGAGAAGCTGAAAGGTCTGCTTTTGTGACTAGTGTTGCCTTGGGTTCCAGGGTGATGCAGAGATGGGAGGAAGCTGTTTCTATCATCCTCGCAACTCTCTGCAACCTTGGGAGGAAAGAACCTTAGGAGAGTCAGGAAGTTGCACTCTTGAGCAGTAGAGGCTTCCTCTTTTTGGGCCCATTCAAGGAACTTGAAGGGCACCCCCCATCAGTAGAAACATTTCATTTATTCATTCATCTGTTGATGGACACTGGGTTGCTTCTATCTTTTGACTTTTGAATAATACTGCTATGAAAATGGGTGTACCAGTGTCTGGTTACATCTCTGCTTTCAATTCCTTTGAGTTTGTAGCTAGGAGTGGAATTGCTGGATCACATGGTAACTCTACGTTTAGCTTTTGAGGAGCCACCAACCTGTTTCCTAGGAGTAAGAGAGAAAAGGCATGGTGAACCCTATCCTTGAGGAGCCAGACTGCTTCATAGGCCTACGTAGATATTCCTTGGAGATGCTCCACAACAGCTAAAATTTTAGGGGGGTTTTGGCACAGGCATCAAGCTGAAAAGACCTTGAGTTATTGTTCTTTAGTGATTACAACTAAGCATGTGTTGTTTGGGGTTACATAAGCCAGGTAGCTCCTCCAAGAGATGTACAATATACTTTATATCATTATAGTTGTGAGTTAGAGTTCTGTGTTCTTTTTAAATAATATGTTTTTATTGATTTCAGAGAGAGGAAGGGATAGAAACATCAATGAAGAGAGAGTATCATTGATTGGCTGCCTCCTGCACGTCCCTATTTGGGGGTTGAGCCCAAAATCTGGGCACTGAAATCAAACTATAGCTTCTTGGTTCATCGATCAATGCTCAACAACTGAGCCACACTGACCAGGGCATGAGTTAGTTTTAATGAATTAGTTTTATTATTCCCCATACATCTTATAGATATAATTATTTATCTCTATAAATCCTAGTTATGCAGATACAAAGTGGGGCAAATGTAGGTTTATAGTTGTTCATATGGAAAAAAATATAATCTTAATATATAAAAACCCAGGGTTGGTAAATACCAAAGGCTCCACTGAACACCAGGCTGCATGCATAGCAGGCTCTGGTGGGCGGGGACTGGCGAGCGGTCTGATCATCGGCTACCATTGCTGCTGGCGAGACTGAGAGAGAGAGAGAGAGAGAGAGAGAGAGAGAGAGAGAGAGAGAGAGAGAGAAGACCTCTCTCTCAACCTCTCCAGCAGCCACTCCTCTTTCTTTCTCTCTCTGAGAGATAAGCAGTTCAGCCCTCACCAGCAGCCTGGGGTGGCTATATTAATCAGCCCCACCTCTCTGATCAGGCCGGGAGATAGGCCCGGAGACATTGACTGTCATAGAAACTGACCAATTGGAACCAAAGCTGGGTGAACTGCAAGGAGCCACTGGCTGCCTAGGAGGCGGAGCTTTTGATGTTGACTGGCAGAGAAACCAACCAATCAGAATATGGGTGAACTCTGAGGAGTCAGTGGCTGCCTAGGAGGTGGGCTTCTGATGCTGACTGGCATAGAAATCAACCAATCAGAACCTAATCTGGGTGAACTGCAAAGGCAGAAACTAAGGTAGTGCCTGAGGAGGGGTTTTAAGGACAACAGCTGTTTGGTGTAAGATGTAAGAAAGTGGTTCAATTTTTTAATGACTGGTTTGGTAGTATAGTGCATATGGTTGGCTATCGACCAGATATAGGGCTTATGTATTTTTGTCCACCAAGAGCATCTCCTCCTTTTTTTTTTTTTAAATATATTTTATTGATTTTTTACAGAGAGGAAGGGAGAGAGATAGAAAGTCAGAAACATCAATGAGATAGAGACATCGATCAGCCACCTCCTGCACACCCCACAGTGGAGATGTGCCCACAAACAAGGTCCATGCCCCCAACCGGAATAGAAACCTGGGACCGTTCAGTCCACAAGCCAACGCTCTATACACTGAGCCAGACCGATCTTGGCATCTTCTCCTTCTGAAAAAGGCTCCCCCATCCCGTTTAAGCAATCCTATCCTATATAATCTATCTATACTAATAAAAGGGTAACATGCTAATTAGACCAGGTCAACCAGCCATCTTTCAGACATCCAAATTCCTTCTGGACAAAACCACAATGGTGGGGGCTGAGGTAGAGGCAATTAGAGGCAATCAAGCCAGCAGGAGAGAGCATTTGGGAGCGAGATCAGGCCGGCAGGGGAGGGCAGTTAGGGGAAATAAGGCAAGTAAAGGCAGTTAGGGGCGAGATCAGGTCAGCAGGGGAGGGTTGTTGGGGGCAACTAAACTGGCAGGGAAGGGCTGGTGGGGGTAACATCAGACCAGTAGGGAGGGCAGTTGGGGACACATCAGGTTGGCAGAGAAGGGCCATTGGGGGTGAGATCAGGCCATTAGAGGAGGGCCATTGGGGGTGAGATCAGGTCAGCAGGGGAATGCAGTTGGGGGTGACCAGGATGGCAGGGGTGGGCATTTGGGGGTGAGATCTGGCCAGCAGGAGAGGGCATTTGGGGGTGCGATCTCGCTGGCAAGAAGGGCTGTTGGGGGTGAGATCAGGCTGGCAGGTGAGGGCAGTTAGGGGCAATCAGGCGGGCAGGCAGAGAGGTTAGGGGCTATCAGACAGGCAGGCAGGCAGAGGCAGTTAGGAACAATCAGGCAGTCAGGCAGGGGAGTGGTTAGGAGCCAGTGATCCCAGATTGTGAGAAGGATGTCCAACTCCTGTTTAGGCCCGATCCTCAGTCAGACATCCCCTAAGGGATTCCTGATTAGAGAGGGTGCAGGCTAGGCTGAAGGGACCCTCCCCCCCTGCCCCCCACACAAGTTTTGTGCACTGGGTTACTAGTCCTATATAATAAAGAGCTAATATGCTAATTAGGCCGAACAGTAGAATGATTGTTCGGAACACCTTCCAGATGAAACTGGGCCTGTGAGGGCCAGCCAAGCCTGCGAGGGCCAAGGCCCTTGCATGAATTTTCATGCATCAGGCCTCTAGTTATTAATAAATAATAACACAAGAATAAATTCTATGTTTTATGTATTCACACCTGTAAACCTACTTTTGTCCCCCTATGTATTGTTTCATTATTCTAAATAATGAAACTACATTTCTTAAAATAGAAATAAATCACAGGATTTATTAAGTAAAAAAAGGATTACCATGCAGACTGCCTGTTTGCCCCTCTGTCCTCTAGTACAGAGTGACTGTCCACCTTCTCTTGGGTTTCCACAGCATCTGGGAGTATCTTTATTACAACACTGATCACTGATTGTTTACTCATATCTCCCCACCAAATGGAAAGCTCTGAGCACAGGAACCTTGTTACAGTTGTCTATTCTCCAAGTAACTAACAATGTTTGAAACGTGCAATAGTGATTAAGTGAAGGAAAGAATGTATAAATGAATGAATGAATGAATGAATGAATGAGGGATCCAGTGAATGGGCATTTACTGTACTACCTACCTCTAGGCAGAACCTCATGGAACCTGTATATCTCTGCAGAAAAGTGTCCATTTATTTCCAAAGAGCTCTGTAGAAGGAGGCTTATTCTATAAAATCTGTAGTTTGTAGAATGCTGCAGTTGAAAGAGGTGTTCTCTTCCCTTCTGTGTCTCTAGTTGTGTTGTGTGTGTGTGCTGATTGTTCTACCCTTAGGTTTGTGCATTATCAGCACCATGCAGTTCAGGCCCGATCCAACAGTCGGACATCAGTCAATATAACAACACCAGTGCCATGAACACAGCAACTCGCCCTTTGATTTAATGTCAGCTTCGGAATATTTACTTTGCAGCGTAGGCAAATATTCTGGATGCTTTATAGAGTGAAACTCTTATGCATGTTCTGTGCTGCCATTCCACTACTCATTGAAATATAAGTATACATTAGTCTACTTGAGTGTGCAGTTGTACAGTTCTGTTTTGTTCCTGTTCATGTTGAGAGCTACTAACTTTATGTATAAAATTACTTTGGATTGGAACTTTCAAGTAGTTAAACAGGGAAATAGATAAACAATATAAATTAAGAGAGTATTGCCGTGACCTTCATGGCACAGTTCAGGATCTGAAGGAGGGGCTGACACACAAATGAAAATGCTATATAATAAATATGAGTTTAGAAGGCATTGTGGGTGAGGTGGAGACACACCGACTTCTGGCCTGGTCCACTATTTACTGGAATACACATTTTTCCTTTAGCAATGCCTACGGGCATATCAAAGATAAAGTTTGGTAAATAGTAAAAGGATTATTAGGTTAGGGAATTGCTTTGAGCCATTGAGCCCACAGCTGGGCAATATTATGCTGATTTTCAGTTCTGCTGAATAGCAAAGTCTATTGGCCTTCCAATGATTCTTTTTGCATTAATATGCTAACTGCTGTTTGCTTTAGCTTTCAGCAGAGTATATTATATTAGTTAATTAACTTCAAGAAAAATATTAATTGTTTTCAGAACCAACAAATTGGTTTAAAAATCTTCCTTTTGCAATAGCATGGGTGGACCTGGATATCATTATGCTAAGTGAAATAAGCCAGTCAGAGATAAACAAGTACCATATGTGGAATCTAATGAATTAACAAGCAAGATAGAGACAGATTCATAGATAGAGAGCAAACTGACAGCTCTGTGTGTGAGGAAGTTTGGGAGGGGGAGGAGCGGGTAGAGCTGTTGGACAACAAAACTCACAAAAAAATAACAAAAAAAGAACTAAATAAAAATAGGATGCTAAAAACCAATAAGATAACACTCTTGGAAATTAATGATGATATAAAAATAAACTAATAGAAATGCTGGAAGGTAAACTTGAGAAAGACTCAGAAATTAGAATAGGAAAAGAGACAAAATATTGAGAGCAAAGATGAAAAAATTAGAGGATATATGCGGAAAGTCTTCTTCTGACTATAAGAACAGAGAATACGGAAAAAATAATACTTGGTATAGGCAGTGCAAAATGACAAACACCAAGGTGCATCTTTCTTCAAAATCTGACAAGCTTCAGGGAAATCACATGGAAAAGAAAAAGAACATCAGGCGCTGTTGGAAGCTAGAAAGCTATGGGACAATGCTTTTGAAAATATGATGGCAGTTATTTTAAAGCTACAATTCTGTATTCTGCCAAACTGGCAGACAAATGTAAGCACAGAGTAATACCATTTTTCGATATGCAAGGTCTTAAACTTTTTATCTCTGTCCACCATTTGTAATAAAACTACAAAAGGATGAGCTCCAGCAAAATGAAGGGATAGACCAAGCCAAAAAAAAAAAAAAAAAAAAGGATAAAGGAGCCATGGGGCGTTTCTGAGTTGATGGTGAAGCAAATCCCAGCCCACTAGTTATGCAGCAGCCTTGAGAGTAGCCAGAGAGCGTAGCTCCAAAATGGAAGGTGATAGGTTACCAATGCCTTTTCACTACTGAAAAGGATTTTAGTGATAGATATATAGAAAACTAAGAAACTTTAAGAGCAAAGAAACAGGCCTAGAAAAAACAAACAAAGTACAAAAAAATGTAAGAACTTAGCTCAGTAGAGAGAATTATGTATGAGTCATAATGATGGAAATCCTGAATATTGATAGAACAGAATGTTGATGGGGGGATGAGTGCAATAAGAGTAAGCAAGATATAAAATTTTAATGAGATAAATCAAGAAGTAGCAGCACAAGCATGTTATTAAGTAACAAGGAGATCAATTTCAAACAAAACAGTTGAAAGAATAAAGCTGGTTGCCTCTGAGAGGCGAGTATCTGGGATTGTGAGGAGCGGCAGATCAGTTTTTTTCATTACAGCCCGGTAGTGCTATTTTAGACTATCAACTGTGGACTTCACAATTTAAAAAAAATATATTTTATTGATTTTTTTTTTTTTTTTACAGAGAGGAAGGGAGAGGGATAGAGGGTTAGAAACATCAATGAGAGAGAAACCAATCAGCTGCCTCCTGCACACCTCCTACTTGGTGTCCGCAACCAAGGTACATGCCCGTGATCGGAATCGAACTTGGGACCTTTCAGTCCGCAAGCTGATGATCTATCCACTGAGCAAAACCAGTTAGGGATGGACATTAATTTTTTTGATGTAAGAATTAGGTTTAAAAACAATTTTAGGTCTCTTGTAGTGACCTAATGCTACCATGTATGCCTGTTTTTGAGAACACTGGCTGCTCACATTTGCATTTGTTCTGTTTTAAATGTTTATTAGCTTACTGTGAGTTTTCTTATCCCAGAAGGGAAGGGCTTTTTGTCCTAAAAAATATGATTTTGTGTTTCTGATCCATCACAGATTTCCCAGATGAAATTACATATTACGAAAGTATTTTCTTGAAAATGTCATTTCAGATTTTTCTAGATCATTGCATAAATATCAGCTCTATCCTATGAGAGCTTTCCAAATATCATATCACATATCATTAAGATATGTGGCAAAACAGCCAAGCTAGCTAGCAAAAAGTCCACTCTGGCTTTGGAGTCTGTTGCTTTTGAGCCATGCTGTCAGCCTGCTCAGGTACCTCCTTTTCCAAGAATCACCACAATCTTGTGCAGCCTGTGCTCTATTAACCTATGTTGACCACGTCTCAAGAATTGAAAGAATATCCAAAAATGACTTAAGTACTTTGTTCCATTTTTTGAAGATGAGAAGAAATTGGCCAACTTTAATTTCTATGACCTATCTGCAGTTTTCAATCATGAAACACAAGTTAAGAAAGGGAAATGAATATATTTACTTCAAAAAATTATAATCCTGTATTTGCAGACTGAAAGATTATAACAAGGCCAAGTACTTGGGATAGGCATTTACAAATGTTGGTGCCCTCTTTCACAATTCAGTGTGGCCCTGACCTGTCTAGGGGTATTGTAGTGGTACTAGATGTTCTCATCACACTTTTGCATTGGCCATCAAATTTATAGCATGTGTCTTGAAGATACTGAGTTTCTCACTTTTGTGATCACTCCAAATTATTTGTTGTCACTCTTGCTATTCACACAGCCTGAGAATGTGTCTACTTCTTGGTGGCCACATACCACTTTGATTCATGTAGAACTTATAAGCACCAAAACGAATGAAGCTCTCTCTGCAATTGTGTGTCACAGAGCTGCTGAGTAATGATTACTGGTAAATGTCACTGTCTACTTGCTAATCAGGGTAATTAACACAGAGTGCAAAACCAACACCCCCTGAATATTGACAGTGGCCACATATCGATGATTTCTTGCTCTCGTCCCAGTCCAGTGCAGTTGGTGGCTGTCCTGGGTCGCTCTCTCTGGAGCAGGACCCCTGTGTAGCTCTGTTGTTTCCTGGGACTGCCTTCTTCCCTCTACTAAGTTCATGGAGGGAAGAAGAAACTGCACAGGACAGTCAGTGGCGAGGCCTGAAAGTGGGCACATCACTTCTCCCTACAGTCTGCTGACCAGGACTTAGTCACACAGCCTCAACCTAACTGAAAGGGAGGTTGTGTAATGGCAACTTCCTGTGTGCCAGGGAAAGAGGAAACAGCATTGCTGAGCATGCCCTCAGTTTCTGCCCTAGTCAGGTCATGGAAAACATGGGGGAAGGGTAGGGGATAGAAGTCAGGAGACCTGGGCTCTCCCACTGACTCACCAGGTAAGTCATTAAACCCCATTGCACTGTTTCTTCTTTCCCATAGGTGTTCATGCTGCTTGCTTTGTGCCTCAGAGTTTATGTTGTTATAGAAATGTATATGCTAGTAATACGAGTTGTGGCCTGCACTTGTTTTTTAAATATGGATACTAGTGATTTCAATAACTACTTCCAGATTCTGTAATAGTCAGACATTGGACTAGCTATGGTCAAGCTCTCGTCTGGGGAGCTGCTATTTTGGTGGAGAAACTTGTGATAAATAATCTGTGGAGAAGTAACATGGTCATGTGGCTTAACGCAGCAGAAGGGCTCACCTTTGAAAACGTGACATTTGAGCTGAGACCTAAGTGATGAGGTAGAAGCAGACAGATGAATGTGAGGGAGTAGTTTGAACCAGACTGTGCAAAGGCCTTGAGGTGGAAAACCAGCTTGGGGGTTTCTTGATCAGCCAAATTGTTATATGATATAGAAGGATCAAGTCTGAGAAATGGTCAAGGGCCCAGTCATGCAGGGCCTTACTCCCTCTGTGTCCTACTTTCCTCACCTGCAAACTAAAACTGAACTAATAATATCACCGTCATAAGGTTGCTTGTAAAGGGTAAAATGAAATAATATGTGTAAAGCGCTTAAAAAAATACCTGGCACCTGATATACACTGCCCAAGAGTGTGACTGTGAGGATTTTGTGCCAGATGCCATGGGAGAGTTTTGGAGAGTTTTCAGTAGGCCCTGTAATCCAATCTCCTCTTGTGCCTCTGGGCTAGGCTTGAGATGGTTGGAAGTTTCCTCCCTCCTTCCAGACATCCAGGGTACAGAGGAATTTTGGGGGAGAGGGTGCCTGCATTTTAGAATACGCTTACTTTCCCAAACAGCTCTTTGTGGAAGAGGAAAACCTTAGAAGATTAAACAGTGGCTTTGAAAACAATCAGGTAGGCTGTAGAAACATCTTTTCGCTCAAATTAGTAAATGACATAGTAGGGAGAAGGGACTGTAGATCCAAAAGAGCATTATCATTTCTGCAGAAACCTCCATACCTAAGAAGCTGGCCTCATATTATCCTGAAAACACAAATTATCAGCCTAAAGTGCAGGTCCCAGTTCATACTCTGGCAGCAACTCCAGCATTGGCATCAAGAGACTTGGCATGTTAGCCTGTGACATCCCAGGGGCTGTGGGATGAGCTGAGATCACTGTTGCAGAACTAGGCTTTGGCTCACACAGGACTGAGCTGTTGATAAAACTCAAACAAAACAAATGAACATAGAATTGTTTTTCTAACTAATGAATGCCCTGGTCCATATAATCTCACAAAACAGTAGCTTTGGCTAATTGCCACCGAAGAACTTCTTAATTGGGTTTCTGCATTAAGTTTTAGCATTTGCAGGTGATTTGAAATGTAAAGTTTCTCGAAAGATATGTATCTTCCATCTCCTAAGGAGTGGGTCTGGGAGCTCTGCTGCCTGCAGGTCAAGCCCTATTGGAACCACAGGGGATGAAGCCACCAAGAGCTGCCTCATCCAGGGTTTGCACAAAGAAACTGGCCTCCATTTAGCTCCTGATGGATTTTTTATTTTTAAAAATTTTTTAATTTTTTTTCTTTATTGATTAAGGTATTACATATATGTCCTTATTGCCCCATTGTCCCCTTTGGCCCCCCACTCATGCCCTCATGTTGTCTGTGTCCATTAGTTAGGCTTCTATGTATGCATACAAGTCCTTTGGTTGATCTCTCCCCCTTATGCCAACCCTCCCCTATCTTTCCTCTGAGGTTTGATGGTCTGAGCGATGCTTTTCTGTCTCTGGATTTGTTTTTGTTCATCAGTTTATCTTGTTCAATAGGGACCTAGTGCACAAATTTATGCATCTTGAAAGGAATTGTGGACCATGAAGCTGCAGTGGGCACGGGGGCAGGTCTCGGCCCATCCTGTGTGCCCCCGCCCAGCCCCTCCTGCTGCCCTATCCCATTTGTTGGCACCCACATTCCTGCCACCACCACTCCTGTGCACTGACAGCGCTGACCCCACTCACACAGGCTGATGGCGCAGAGCTATTTGGGTCAGCACCAGCAATGGATGTGAGCAGTGGCTGCTGACCCAATCAACCCTCAGGAGCAGGGGAAGGTAGAGAAGCCTTCAGGGGCCAATGGGGCCGGCAGCCACTGCTCACACCTGCTGATGGTGCTGGCAGCGGGTGCAAGCAGCGGCTCTGGTGCCTGCTGCTGATGCGAGCAGGGTTGGCACTGGCAGTGGGTATAAGTGGTGGCTCTGGTGCCTGCAGTGGGTTTGAGTGGGGCTGCCACCGGCAATAGGTGCAAGAGGCGACGATCGGCCCAGATTGCCTCTCAGGAGCTGGTGGAGGTAGGGAAACCCTAAGGGGTGATGGGGGCCAGCAGCTGTTGCTTACACCTGCTGATGGTGCCAAGTGATTGGGGCCAGCACCAGGCACTGGCAGCAGATGCAAGCAATGATCACTCACTGGATCCAACAGTGAGTGAGAGCAGGGACAGCACCAGCAGCAGATACAAGCAACAGGTGGGACCAAAGAATTTTTAGTAACCACCAGCCCCTTGCCCCAATGACAGCAACTGGTGCACCACCTTGGTCTGGTACTCCCACTCACTTGCTCCACCATCCTGCTGTGGCCAAACCTTGCCATGTTCCATTCTCTGCAACCTGCGGCCCACACCCACCATGTTCCACACATGTCCCCTGGTGGTCAGCGCACATCATAGTGACCGGATGTTCAGTTGTTCCCCCATTCAGTCTATTTGCATATTAGGGTTTTTATATATAGATTATATTCCACTAGAGGACCAGTACATGAAATTTGTGCATGGATGGAGGGTCCTTCAGCCGGCCTCCACCCTATCCAATCCGGAACCCCTCAGGGGATGTCCGACTTCTGGTTTAGGCCCCAATCTATAGGGCCTAAACCAGCAGTCAGACATCCCCCTTGCAATCCAGGACTGCTGGCTCCTAACTACCTAACTGCCTGCCTGACTGATCGCCCTAACTGCCTCTGCTTGCCAGCCCGATCATCCCCTAACTGGTCCCCTGCTGGCCTGATCCCCCGCTAACTACTTCCCTGCTGGCCTTGTCCCTCCTAACTACCCATCTGCTGACCTGGTTGCCCCTGCTCTCACCGGCTGTTGGAACCACTACTTGGATCCGCTGCCAGTGCCTGGATAAGTGCCACCCTGTCGGCCTGGTTGCCGCCTAACTGTCTGGTAGGAAGTTGGACATCTGGAAGATGTCTGGTTGACCCTGTCTAATTAGCATATTACCCTTTTATCAGTATAGGTAAATGAGGGAGATCATGTGATATCTCTCTCTTCCTGACTGGCTTATTTTGTTTAGCATAATGCTCTCCAGTGTATGTTGTTCATTATATTCCATAAATGAGTGAGATCATGTTATATTTATCTTTCACTGACTAGCTTACTTCACTTAGCATAATGCTCTCCAGTTCCATCCATGCAGTTGCAAATGATAAGAACTCCTTTTTTACCACAGTGTAGTATTCGATTGTGTAGATGTACCACAGTTTTTAATCCACTTATCTGCTGATGGGCACTTAGGCTGTTTCCAAATCTTAGCTATGGTAAATTATGCTGGCAATGAACATAGGGGTGCATATATCCTTCCTGATTGGTGTTTCTAGTTTCTTGGGATATATTTCTAGAAGTTGGATCACTGGGTCAAATGGGAGTTCCATTTTTAATTTTTTGAGGAAACGCCATACTGTTCTCCACAGTGGCTGCACCAGTCTCAATTCCCACCAGCAGTGCACAAGGATTCCTTTTTCTCTGCATCCTTGCCTGCACTTGTTTGTTGATGATAGCCATTCTGACAGGTGTGATATGGTACTGCATTGTCGTTTGGATTTGCATCTCTCAGATGATTAATGACTTTGAACATATTTTCATATTTTGTTTGGCCTTACTTATTCTTCATTCAAAAAGTATCTATTTAGGATGTTCCCCATTTTTTGATTGGGTTGTTTATATCTTCCATTTGTTAAATTGTATGAGTTCCCCCTGTAAATATTATAGACTGAACCCTTATCAGTGATAACATTGGCAAATATGTTCTATGCAGTGTGCTTTCTTGTTGTTTTGTTGGTTTCTTTTTTTGTTCAAAAGCTTGTTATTTTGATGTAGTCCCATTTGTTTATTTTCTCTTTAGTTTCCAATGCCCTATTAGCTGTATCAGTGAAGAAATTGCTTCGATATATGTCTAAGATTTTGCTGCCTGTGCATTCCTCTATAGCTTTTCATCTTATGTTTAAATCCTTTATCCATTTTGAGTGTCTTTTTGTGTATGGTGTAAGTTGGTGGTCTACTTTCATTTCTTTGCATGAATCTGTCCAATTTTCCCATCACCATTTATTGAAGAGACTGTCTTGACTCCATTGTATGTTCATGCCTACTTTGTCAAATATTAATTGAGCATAGTGGTTTGAGTCAATTTCTGGGCTCTCAATTCTATTCCATTGATCTATATGTTTGTTCTTGTGCCAATAGCAGGCTGTTTTGAGAACAGTGGCTTTGGAATACAGCTTAATATCTGATATTGAGATCCCTCCTATGTTGTTTTTCTTTCTCAGGATTGCTGCAGCTATTCTGGGTCTTTTTTTATTCCAGATGAATTTTTTGAGAGTTTGTTCTAGGTCTGTGAAATATGCCATTGGTATTTTAATGGGAAATGCATTGAATCTATAGATTGCTTTGGGTAGTATGGACATTTTGATGATGTTGATTCTACCAATCCATGAACATGGTATGTTCTTTCATCTGTTTATTTCTTCCCCTGTACTTTTATTCAGTGTTCTGTAGTTTTGTGCATACAGATCTTTTACCCACTTAGTTAAGTTTATTTTTAGATATCTTAATTTTATTGGAGCGATGGTAAATGGGATTATTTTTTAGTCTCTCTGTTAGTTCATTGTTGGTGTATAGAAATGCCATAGACTTCTTGGCGTTAATTTTGTATCCTGATACATTGCTGAATTCATTTATTAAGTCTAATATTTTTTTATAGAATCTGTAAGGTTTTCTATGTACAGTATCATGTCATCTGCAAATAAGGATAATTTTACTTCTTTTCCAATTTGGATGCCTTTTATTTCTTCTTATCTAATCACAGTGGCTAGTACTTCTAGTACTGTGTCAAACAGGAGTGGCGAGAGTGGGCTTCCCTGTCTTATTCCTGTTCTTAGGGGAAATGATTTTAGTTTTTGTCCATTGAGTCTGATGTTGGCTGTGGGTTTTTCATATATGGCTTTTATTATGTTGAGGTGTGATCCTTCTATTCCCACTTTGCTGAGAGTTTTTATCAAGAAATGGCATTGGATTTTGTTAAATGCTTTTTCTGCATCAATTGATATGATTGTGATTTTTATATCTTAATTTGTTTATGTTATATATCATGTTTATTGATTTGCAGATATTTTACAAGCCTTGAATCCCCAGTATAAATCCTACTTGGTAATGGTGTATGATATTTCTGATGTACTGCTGAATCTGATTTGCTTAAATTTGTTGAGGATTTTGGTATCTATGTTTATGAGGGATATTGGCCTGTAATTCTTTTTCATTGTGTTCACTTTATCTGGTTTTGGTATTAGGGTAATGCTGGCTTCATAGAATGAGGTTGAAAGTGTTCCTTCTTGGAGAGGAACCAAGATGGCGGCATAGGTAAACACCTACACTGCTGCCTCGCACAACAATTTCAAAACTACAACTAAAAGACAGAACAGACATCATCCAGAACCACAGTAAAGCTGACTGAGTGGAAATTCTACAACTAGAAGGAAAGAGAGGGGCTCACAGAAACCCAGAGGAGCGGCAAAATGCTGAGGTACGGAGATGCGTGTGTGGAGAGAGCAGGTGCCGGAGTACCTGACTGGCATTCTCTGGCAGGAGACACCCAACGGCATTAAACCCCTTATCCTACGACATTAAACCCCAGGTCCAGACGAAACTCATATGGGGGGGCACAGTTTTGACTGTGAAAAGGGAGAAGTGCATGGAAATTTGGGGGAGTCCGCAGGAGAGTAGAAGTCGGGTGGGATGCACAGCACTGCGCACAGAAAACCGACTGCTTATTGTGCCGCTGGCTTTCACAAGAGGGCGGGAGACAAAGCTTCCCAACTGCGTCACTTCTAACTCCATTAAATTCCAGATTCGGGTGAAACCCTGGGGACCCAGATTCATATGGTCCCGGAGTGCAGGGGAGCCGGAAAGGCAGGAGTCTAGAGCCACTGCGAGAGCACGCACATAGGGACCGCTCCAGCGATTACCCAATCATGTGAGACTCGGGGGCCGTGGAGGGTGGGGCAAACTGGAAGGTAATGCGGTCTCTTAAACCCTGAGACTCCACCCATCCCAAGTTCAACAGAGAGGCTTTTGAGGTTTTGCAAGTCTGGTATCATAAGGCTGAATCCAACACAGAAGTTCTCCCGGCATAGTGAAAATGCCGAGACAAGGGAAGAGATCACAAACAAAAGAAATGGAGGAAAATAAACCACTGGATATAGAGTTCAAAACCACTCATAAGGTTTTTCAAGAATATCCTAGAAAAGTTGGATAAAGTTAGTGAGACCCAAGAGGAGATAAAAAAGAACCAACTAAAGATGGAAAAGAACCAACTAGAAATTAAACATACACTGATTGAAATAAAAAATATTATACAGAGACCTAACAGCAGACTAGAGAAAGGCAAGAATCAAGTCAAAAATTTGAAATATAAAGAAGCAGAAAACACTCAACTGGAAAAGCAAGAAGAGAAAAGAATCCAAAAATATGAAGATAATGTAAGGAGCCTCTGGGACAGCTTCAAGTGTACCAATATCAGAATTGTGGGGGGTGCCAGAAGAAGAGAGAGAGCAAGGTACTGAAAACCTATTTAAAGAAATAATGACTGAAAACTTCCCACATCTGGTAAAAGAGATAGATTTACAAGTGCAGGAAGCACACAGAACCCCATATAAAAGGAATCCAAAGAGGACTACACCAAGACACATCATAATTAAAATACCAAGAGCAAAAGACAAAGAGACAATTTTAAAAAGCAGCAAGAGAAAAACAGTTCATTACCTACAAGAGAGCACCCATACGACTGTCAGCTGATTTCTCAATAGAAACGATGCAGCCCTACGGGAGTGGCAAGAAATATTCAACATGATGAATAGCAAGAACCTATTACCAAGAATACTCTATCATTCAGAATTGAAGGGCAGATAAAGAGCTTCACAGATAAGAAAAAGCTAATGGAGTTCATCAACGCCAAACCAGTATTATATGAAATGCTGAAAGGTACTCTTTAAGAAGAGGAAGAAGAAAAAGGGAAAAGATAAAAAATTATGGACAACAAATAACATTATCTATCAACAAGTGAATCTAAAAATTAAGTGAATTAAAAATTTGATCAACAGAATAAACTGGTGGATATAATAGAATCAGGAGCACAGAAAGGGAGTGGACTGATAATTCTCAGGGGGAAAGGGGTGAGGAGTATACAGGGAAAGACTGGACCAAAATCATACACCTATGCATGAGGTCAACGGGAGGGAGGTAAGGGTAGAGGGAGGGTGGGAGCTGGTTGGAGGGGAGCTATGGAGGGGAAGAAAGAGAAACAAATGTAATAATCTGAATAATAAAGATTTAATAAAAAAAAAGTGTTCCTTCCTGAATTTTCTGGAATAGTCTGAGGAGGATAGGTTTTAGTTCCTCCTTGAATGTTTGGTAAAACTCCACTGTGAAACCATCTGGCCCTGGCTTTTGTTTGCTGGAAGCATTTTGATATGACTACTTCAGTTTCTTTCATAGTTGGCCTATTCAGATTTTTAGATTCTTCCTGGTTGATTTTTGGAAGGTTATATTTTTTTAGGAATGTGCCCATTTCCTTCAGGTTGTCTAGTTTGTTGAAATGGAGTTGTTCATAGTATTTTTCAACAATCCTTTGTATTTCTGTGGGGTTTGTTGTTATTTTGCCTCTGTCATTTCTGAATTATTTTTTTGGGGGGTCCTTTCCCTTTCCTTTTTGGTGAGCCTGGTTAGAGGCTCATTAATCTTGTTTATTCTTTCAGAGAGCCAGCTCTTTGTTTTATTGATCTTTTATATTGTTGTTTTGGTCTCTGTGCCATTGATTTCTGCTGTGATCTTTATTATGTCCTTCTTTCTGCTCACTCTGGCCTTTTCTTGTTGCACTCTTTCTAATTCTTTAAGTTGTAGAGTTAGATGATTTTTTTACCCTTTTTTCCTTTTTTTTTTTTTTTTTTTTTGTGTGTGTGTGTGTGTGTGTGTGTGTGTGTGTGTGTGTGGTAGACCTGTAGAGCTATGAACTTCCTTCTCAGGACTGCTTTCATTGTTTCCTGTAGATTTTGGATGGTTGTGTTTTTATTGTCATTCGTTTCCAGGATGTTTTTAATTTCTTATTTGATCTCTTTGGTAACCCAATCATTATTTAATAGCATGCTATTTAGCCTCCAAGTGTTTGAATATTGTATTGTTTTATTGTAGTTTATTTCTAATATTATGTCATTGTGATCTGATAAGATGCTTGATATGATTTCAAACTTCTTAAATTTGGAGAGACTTTGCTTGTGACCTACTATGTGGTCTATCTTTGAAAATGTCCCATGTGCTCTTGAGAAGAATGTATATTCATGGCTTTGGGGTGAAATGTTCTGAAGATGTCAGCTAAGTCCATTTGATCTAGTGAGTCATTTAGGATTGCTGTTTCTTTGCAGATTTTTTTGTCTAGACGATTTATCCAGTGATGTCAGTGGTGTATTAAAGTCCCCTACTATGTCTATTTTGTTGTCGATCTCTCTTTTGATATCTTTCAGGAGTTATTTTATGTATTTGGATGCTCCTGCATTGGGTGAATATATGTTTACCAGACTTATATCCTCTTGTATCAATCCATTTAGTATTATGAAATGGCCTTTTTTATGTCTTGTTATGGCCTTCACTTTGATGTCTATTTTGTGATATGTAAGTATTGCTACCCCAGCTTATTTTTCATTTCCATTTGACTAAAAGATATTTTTGCATCCCTTCACCTTTAGTCTGTGTGAGTCCCTTGTTCTCCAGTGGATCTCTTGTAGACAGCATATATATGGGTCATGTTTTTTTTATCCATTTAGTCACTCAGTGTATTTTGATTGGGCCATTTAGTCTATTTACATTTAAAGTTATTATTGAAAGGTATTGTTTACAGCCATTTTTATTTTTTGTGCCTGTGTTCCTTCTTCCATTTTTATTTCTTCTTTTTACACCAGTCCCTTTAGCATTTCTTGCATTGCTGTCTTGGTTGTGATAAATTCCCTTAGTTGGTTTTTTGTTTTCTTTTGTTTGTTTGTTTTTGTTTTTTGTTTTTGTGTTGTCTGTGAAGCTCCTTATTTCCCCTTCAATTTTGAATGATAGCGTTGCTGGATAGAATACCTTGGATTTAGTCCCTTGCTTTGCATCACTTTGTAAATTTTCTTTTATTCCTTTTTGGCCTGTTGTGTTTCTTTTGAGAAATCATTTGATAATCTAATGGGAGATCTCTTGTATGTAACATTCTGTTTCTGTCTTGCAGCTTTTAAGATTCTCTCTTTGTACTGAACATTTGCCATTGTAATTATGATGTGTCTTAGTGTGGGTCTTTTCGGGTTCATCTTGTTTGGGATTCTCTGTGCTTGTGTGACTTTTTTCTTCCCCACATTAGGGAAGTTTTCTGATATTATTTCTTCAAGTAGGTTTTCTAACCCTTTGTTCTCTTTCTATTGTTCTGGCTCACCTATTATTCATGTGTTGCTTCATTTCATGTTGTCCCAAAGCTCCTGTAGGCTCTACTCCTGTCTTTTAATTTTTTTTCTTCAGTTGTAGTTTAATTTGGTTGCTTTTTGCTTCCCTGTCTTCTAATTCACTAATTTGGACATCCACTTCTTCTAGTCTACTATTGAAACTTTCCATGGTGTTTTTATTACAGCTATATCATTTTTTATTTTTTATTGATTCTTGTGTAAGTTGTTGATTTTTTTCATCCATCCAGTTTATGAACTGTATGACCTCTATTCTGAATTATTTTTCTGACATATTACATGCTCTGTTTCACTCAACTGTTTTTCTGGTGATTCCTCCTTTTCTTTCCTTTGGTTATTTCTTTGTGTACCCATTTTTTTTCTCACCAAACGATATAGGTGTTGAGTCCTGCAGGGGCTGCTCCTTGCGTGACTGTGGCCCCTTGCACAGCTGCTGCTCCTAGGGTGGTTGCGGCAGTGGCTGCTTCTCTATTGGCAGCAGCTCCTCTGGTGGACACTGTTCGCAGCAGTGGTGGCTCCTCTGGCTGTTGAGAGGAGGCTGCTCATGCAGCTGCTGCTCTTTGAATGGGGGGCATGCTGTACACGGGACTGCTGCTTCTTGGATGGCGGTGGCCTCCTCTTGCAGCTGTTGCTCCTTGGATGGATGCAGGCTGCATGTGGCTGCTGCTCCTTGGACAGGGGTGGGCTGTGCTGGGCTCCTGCTCTTCGGTTATTGGGCAGGCTGATCGGGCAGCTACTGCTTTTTGGACTGGGGTGGGCTGGGTGCATGGCTGCTGCTCCTAAGACAGAGGGGCAGGCCGCTCACAGGGCTGCTGCTCCTTGGATGGGACCAGATTGCTCACTTGTCTGCTGCTCACGTAGTTGTAATACAGCATTGGGCTGGTCAGAGGGGAGCAATCTTCATAACTCACAAGAGTCTGTACCTATGGTAGTTGGAATCTTGGTGACTGTGGGACTGCAGCCGAGGTAGCAGGTCCCTGTTGGGGTGGCTGTAGAGTCCTGGTGTTTTCTGAGGGCACCCTAGGTGGAGGTGAGGCTGGGCTCCCAGTCACAGCAACTCTCCCCTTCAAAATGGCAAGACCTCTGAGGAAGAGCTGGCAGCTCCATGACTGTTTGCAAGCGTAGCAGAGGCTGCCTAGTTAGGTGAACCTGGTTAGCCTGCCCCCAGAGGTACTGCGGGATCAAACTGTGCCTCAGTCACACAAATATACCCGACACGACCATACTCTCCTCTTTTACTCCCTCCCTCACTGCCGCCTTCTTCCTGCCTCAGTAGTTGGGTCTGTAGTATTACTGATCTGTTCGTGGATGGAGTCTTCCATCTTTGTTGGGTTAATTTGCATACTTACTCCTGACTGGCTGTGGGCGTAGTGGAGGTAGTATGGTCAGTTTACATGTTTGTCTATTATTAGATAAGACTAGAGTCCCATAGAGTCCCAGCATACACGAAATTATGCACTAGTAGCTCGTTCCACTTGCCTCAGCTGGCTACCCCACCCATCACTGCTCATAGCTTGTGCCCTGCCCTGCGTCACTTGTAGCTCTCTGCCACTAATAGCTCTCTGTCTCAAGAAGCTCATGCCCCACCCTGCCTGCTGCCAGAACCACTGCTTGTTTTGTTGTGATGCCATAATGGCATCACTACCACAGGCCTTTTATGATATAGATAGATAAACAAACTTTGCTTCCTCAAATGGGAAAAACCTTTCTCCCTCTTGAAAAAAAAAAATCAATCCTAAAATTTTCTGAGTCTCTTTGTTCTCCAGGTTTATAGCTATTTGTCTCTTCATGACCCTTTTCTAATTGGAACCTTCCTTAATTTATATTACCCTTCTGCTTTCCTAATTGATCATTCTTCTGCTGAGTATCAGTTTTAAAGCCCAAAGCCTATGTGGTGCCCCCCTCTTCTCCTCTTATCTTGTGACATTTCTCTATCCTCTGAAAGTATGTTTCCCTCTTCCTGATATCTTACAACATTTCTCTATCCTCTGGGAATGTGTACTTTCCTCTTGTAATATTTCTCTATCCTCTGCAAAACCATTCTGGTGTCTTGGAGCTATCTCCTTCCCTTCATATATGCATTCCTCTCCCATGGACTCCCTTTTTCCCTAAAACTGACTGTCCTGTTTCTAAAATTCCTTTCAGTTGCTTCTGAGAAACAAGGGAGAAAGGGGCCTGGAACAAGGACAAAAAGAACCTACTTTATCTGAAAGTTTTAATTTGTTTTATGAAAGACTAACAATATGTTGACAAAACGTTATTAACAATTCTGGGAGTTGGTGTCTAGCTGTTTGTTATATTGCTCTATATATCTTTGTATATTTCTGTATTTTCATAATATTCCTAACAAAAACAAAATCAAGGATATAAACTGTAGATTCTTCAAGTGGAAAGGTCAGCTTCAGAGGATATGTTTTCCAAATTTACAGTACAGGGACTCAGCAAAGTTCACAGCCCATGGCACTAAGCAGTCTTGGTTCCTCACACAGTGTGAATGGCAGCCACTCTGTGACAAGTGAGCATGCTTGCTGCAGTGTGCCTTTCACTGAACTTCAATGCAAAATGGCATTTGTATCTGGTTACAGTAGTTTCACAATTGGTACAGATCGCATCTGTATGCTTCCTTCTGAAGAGTTTTTGCCTGACTTATTGGGATCATCATGTGTTCAAAATTGTAATGATGTGATCCAGTTTCTGTTGTAACATATTGTGCTCATTCTGAGAGAAGCTTCAATGTTTCATTGCAGTGGAACCAAATAAAGAACTTTTGGGAAGGCATGATTTACCTCAATGGGGATGAGTATCCAAGGCCTGTATTCATGTCAGCAGCCAGATTAAAGGGATTAATCAACAGAATTTTTTTAGTGTCAAATAATTGAGAACTTGGCAATGAAACAAGACTATGCTGCATTATTCCCCTCCTTGTTGCAGTCATCTAAAGATAAAGTCTTCCTCACTTCTTGTACATTTTAGCGCCTGGCTCGTTCACTGTCTTCAACATTTTTCCTTCTCTAATTCATAGTAACTGTCTTCAACATTTGTCCTTGTCTAATTCATAGTAATTTCAATGTCTATGTGAGTGATCCTTTTGAGTCTTCAACCTCCTCTCCTCCAATGAGCTTTTCCTCTATCGTTTCTTAGGCACCCACTTCCATTGTCATTATCCTTCCTCCACACAATCTAGGTTGTTACTGTCCTGATTTCTGTCCTTACCCAGCTTAAATTCCATGGTCCATTTTGTGGTCACCCTTCTGCCTACATCCTCAGCTAAGAGAGCCTTCTCTTCTTCCATAGTTCTTCCAAACACCACTCCCTCGTGGCATCCAATTTACTACTATTTAAATCCATCTCTCTGCCTGCTCTGCACCCCCACCCAGGGAGCTGACTGTGGCTTGGCAGCCTGCTATATTTTCCTAGTGCCTAGTCCAATTACACACCTTGTCCTCTGTTCTCAAACTCCCAAACCTGCCTTCACATCCACTCTTGCTGCTGGGCCTTGTTTTCCATTTCACTACCAAAAGAACAGCAATCAGAAGAAAAGTTTCATATGCTCTCACAGCCTCACCTACTAACCTGCATGTGCCCACCTTCCCTCTGCTCATTGGGTGAACTGTGCCTTAGATCACATCTCCCCATACTTGCTCAACAACATTTCTTCAGCAAATCTCCCTCCCTCCATTCATCAGTTTTGCCTTAGCTACCGAATTCCAATTGGATGCCTTAATTAGTTTCTTATAAAATCTTGTCTTCACCTCACATCTTCTTCCAGTAACCTCCATATTACTCTGTTTATCCTTCCAACAAAACTCCTTGAAAGGTTTGTTTATATTTATTATCACCAGTTCCTCTCCATTTTCTCTTTGACCTCTCTCTTATAGACTTTGTCCTTACTGAAAGGTTTGGAGTGGGCCAGGGTCGTGTACCTATGAGATGAGGCCATAATGTATCAAAAAAGATTTTATTTCAGGCACCTGGGTGCAGGTGGGTTGAGACCGAGAAAGGCATCAGCGAAGAGAACTAGGAGAGATAGGTTTTTATTAATACTTGCTGGCTGTAAGCTGCTCTGCTGATGTAAGGGTCTGGTCCGTCCTTGGTTCTTCCCATGCCAGGTGTCTTCTGGTCATCTGAGCTATGCTGTGCTCAAGGCTGCAAGCTTTCTGCAAGATATCTGCTAAGCATATTAAGTTTTTCTCTGCCCATTTTATTCTCTTTAACCCTTCCAGTCCCATCTTAAAGGGTATATATAAAGGAAAAGAAAAGGGAAGGGGTTGCCATTTCTCTACTTCATGCCTGGGAGTGCTATTGTGGATGTCTAATGAGTAATTTCAGATTATTTCCTGGGATATAGGCCTGTAGGGTCCATTTACCTGGGTAAGGACAAATTGTCTTACTGTCTTAACTAGGACTTGTAATCTTGTTTGTATAAATTTGGTAACTATTCTGAAAATGCAGGGCCTGAAGAGGAGGAGAAGGAGAAATAGTGTTAGGAGGTCTGTAAGAAGGTAAAAGCCAGGTTAATTTGGGCGGAGCCGCTTGTAGGCTGGGCCATATGGACTGCTCTATGCTGTTCTGCTGACTTCCTTAAGCCATTGAGCATTCTGTAGAGTTTAGATAAAAACAACAGGGGGTGTTAGCAATTAAACTCTTCCATCTATGGCTAAGAGATCATCTAGGGCTAGTGGGAGGACCATTGTAGGGATATAAGAGATCTGCAAGATTTAGAAGCACTATGAAGGTAAATAAACAGCTATGCTCTGGAGAGAAATCCTGTAAATTGCCCTGGAGCCAGAAGTCTGTAATGTGGGAATGTTGTCACTAACAATCTGCAGGAGAGTGAAAGTCATAATTTATTAGTCATGTGGCTGATATGCAAGAGGGGCTATTTTTCCAGGAATGCTAGTTGGGGGATAAGTTGTTCTGGAGGCAAGGTTTTTTTTTTTTTTGTTGTTTGTTTGTTTTGTTTTTCCAGTTTTGCCCCTTGCTAGGCATTTGGAGTTTACTGCCCTCGTGAGTTTTTACATCTGTGTCTGGCCTGTTGTCCTTGCTCTGGGGGTCAGGGATGATAAGGCCTGGGCACAAAAGGAGGTTGTAATGGTATCTAGTGGTGGTATTATCTGAGTACAAGTAGGGCTTGTAACCTGGTGGAGACAAACTGTTTTATACATTTTAGTATTACTGGGGTAAAAGCTAGAATAATAAGAGTTATGACAAATGGTCTGGTGGAAGGAAAGAGACATTAGTTTGTAGGGTTATAGTCTAAAATATCACAGTGAGGTTTATTCTCTTAGCTTAATTTGTCCTTGGTTTAAGGAGATAGGATTTACTAGATGGCTGTAGACTGCTGTTTTACTATTTCAGTTTCCCTATTCTGTTTATTCTGGCTTACTGGCCTGTGTTATTTATGTAACTTCCTTTTAACATTTCTTCCCACAAATCTTCTATAACTTTTATGAACCTTCTTACAACTTTCATAAACATTTTTACAACTTTAATTCACTTTCTTTTCCCTTTAAAAATGCATGTCTATGCCTTATGTCTTTTATTATTAAAACCATTTGATGAATATTCTCACTTTTAAAAGAAATATATCTTTAACAAAGCATAAGATGTTATATTATCAGTTTTAAATTTACTTTATAGATTTTCTGTAATAAAAACTAAAATTAGATGAACTTAAGATTGTTGAAATATTTAGATGTTTATCATATAATATAGTAATGTTTTAAAGTTTTAACTTGCCAAAGACTTTGGAAAATTACGTATAGGCATATATATGAGACTGGAGAAAAGGTAGGGGAGGAGGGAAGAGGCCTAGCAGTCTGTTCCCAGGCCTCTAGCCTCTTGGATTTAAATCTGTTATATTTTTCCTTAGAGATAATATGCTAAGGTTTGGGTGATGATGAGTTTAGCTTCTAATAGTAGCCGGACTGTTAAGTAAGTGTTTGTAGTTTTGCAGGAGAGGTGTGTGTGAGAGAAGGCGCTGAAGTCAGAGAAGTTTTCAGAGCATTAAAGTAATGAGAATGCTAGCTTTAGGATCTAAAGGCTCAGTGAGGAGTCTCTTTGTCATGTTACGTTATAAAGGAGCTTTGTAAGAAAAGTGAAATTGGGAACTCAGAGGTGAGAGTACCTAGCAAGCCTAAGAAAAGAGAGCATTTCTTGTTTAGAGGAGGGGACAGTGATGGAGGAGATAAGGCATTTATAGTCTAAGGAATGGCAAGGCTTTGTGGGGGTGAGAGTGAAACTGAAGTAGGTGAATGTTGTTTGGCACAGCTGGGCTATATGAGGGGATGTCTGTACCATTTCGGTTGGGCAAGAAGAATGGATAAGGAGTTACGTATTTAGTAAGATGCAGTGTAGAGGTGAGATGGTTAATAACAAGGAGAATAACCTGTCAACCCCCATAATAGAGACTGAGGAGGGGACAAGGATCCCAGCAAATTCAGAAAGGGCAGTGGCCCCAGTGCTAATTAAAAAGGAGATTTGCTTCCCGCCACCATAATCATTACCTGAGCCTCTGTCCTGTTAATGTAAGTCTGTGAGGCCTTGTTGGGTCCTGGGAAGCTTCAGTCTTTGGTGGCCAGTCCCAGGAAGTCTGGGAGCTCCAAACTAGATCCAGAGGGTGGCCTTGCTGAGGTCTGACCTGGAGGGGCCAGACTACAGTCTTATTTCCAGTGGCCTTCTCTCCTGCACCTTGGGCAGGACTCTGGTGGGGGTCTTGGGTTTGGGCAAGCCTTGGCCCAGTGTCCTCTCTTGTTGCATTTGAGGCATGGGCCCGAAGAAGGCTTAGCCACTGACTTACTCTTGGTTGAAGGACCGGCACTTTATTTGGGGTTCATGAGAGTGGTGGCTAGGAACTGAATGTCTGGGCTTCAGCCTTGGCCTGATCTCCTCTTTTGTTTTTGGATTGGGTCTTCTTGTCTTTATTATTAAAGACCTTAAAGGTTATATTTCAAAGGTCTCGGTGGCGGGGGGTGGGAGGGGGTTGTCCCCAGGTGGGGGGTTGTCCCCTCTAGATTTGTAGGGATAATTGATATATTTTTCTCATGGCCTGTGTAAGGTGAGAGAGGAAAACTGCCGGATTTTCTTTTTTTTTCTTGGTGACCTTTGCTATTTTTGTAATAATTAACTGCTTTATGGGCTGTATTTCTCAGTCCTTCTAGGCAGAGAACATTGTGGTCTTGAGACCTGCGACCTTTCTGCCCTTCCTGATAGTTCCATTGTGGGTCCCATTAGGGACAGCATCTGCTCCGACTTAGGTATCTGCATCCCTGGGCATGAAGCCAGATTTGGTGCCAGCAATCTCCTGAAGGGGGCACTTTAAGGCTAGTGCCGGAGAAGGGGGAGGAAGAGAGCCAAAAACTGCTCTGGAGCAGATATGAGACAGGGTGGTGGCAGTGGAATCTGCTCGGTAGAGTGGTGGGCTCTCAGGTTGCTGAGATGGAGAAGCCATAGACTGAGGAACCAGGGGATGATCAGCAGGATCAAAATTGGTGAAGGAGGGAGGAGGATTTGAGATTCTCTGGGGACTTACAGTGAAGAAGGAAAAAAAAAAAATCTCTGAGGGAGAGCAGCTGTTACAGAGAGAAGGATGTGTCCTTGAGTGTAAGAAAGCCTGGAAATACAGGATCTCAGACCACTTCCCCTGCCTGTGGCAGTAATTGACAAGGTCAGTTACAATTTGGAAATTGGAAATTGCTGTTTTACTGAGGCCAGAAGTCCTGCACGAATTCTAGGGTCTGAAGGCTCTTAAGTAGACAGCCCAGGGGTGTGGTGTGGGGAATGGTCGACTGCGAATTCCCCAAGGTGACTGGCAGTGGCTTAACGTCTGCTTTCCATGAAGTTAAGGCCAAGAAAGGCATCCCCGTCAGCCCCCAACATTCACAAGAAATGGATGGAGCCCTCCTTCTGTGACTGGTGTCCCCGTCAGGAGAGTGGAACCTGTCCCCCCTGAGGACTTGTCCCAAGCCTCACTGAATTTCCATGGGGGTCAACTGAAAGTATCGTCTTGGAGCCTGGCTCAAAACCCAAAATGACAGAAGAGTCCGGATGGAGGAAAAAAGACTAAAGCTACTTACCTATGAATATATGCCTGGTGTTGATGCAGGAGGAGGCAAGGCAAGGAGAGGTCACAGGCACAACCCAGACCAGTCTGGAGGAAGGCTAAGGGGCTCGAAGTAAGTGTTGTGAGTTCAGCAGTAGTTCAGCTGTGCAGGAGCATGGCTGGGGCTGTCCCTGGACACAGGGGAGCTCAGTAACCAGATGATCACAGATTCTCTGAGTGCCAAGTGCCGGTTGCTGGAACCTTGTGATGGTTCTTGCTGGACCCCTCACTAGACCTTCCTGAGTTTCGGCATCAAATGAAAGTTTTTGGCATGGAGTGGGCTGGGGTCAAGCACCTATGAGGCCATAATCAAAAAAGATTTTATTCCAGGCACCTGGCTGCAGGTGAGCTGAGACCGAGAAAGGCATCAGCAAAGAGAACAGGGAGAGACAGGTTTTTATGAATTTTTGCTGGCTACAAGCTGCTCTGCTGATGTAAGAGTCCGGTCCATCCTTAGTTCCTCCCATGCCAGGTGTCTTCTGGTTATCTGAGTTATGTTGTGCTCAAGGCTACAAGCTTTCTGCAAGATATCTGCTAAGCACAATAAGTTTTTCTCTGCCCCATTTTATTCTCTTTAACTCTTTCACTTACTGCTTCACAAAAACAGCTTCGCCAAAATAACTGTTGACTTCTGGTTGCTAACCCCAGCAATCATTTCTCAATCCTCACCTTCCTCTTGACTCAGCTGGCCAGTCTTTCCTCCTGTAGGCACCACCCTTCTGGTTGCTTTCCACTTAGTTTTTGTTGTGGTTTGATCTCATCTTGAAGGCCTGATGCTACTGGAGTGCCCCAAGGCTATTCTTAGGCCTCATCCCTATTTATTTTATTTTATTTATTTTATTTGTTAATCCCACCTGAGAATATTTTTTCCCCATTGATTTTGAAAGGTAATGGAAGGGAGGAAGGGAGAGAAACCTTGACTGGTTGCCACCCATATATGTCCCCACCAGGTGTTGATTGAACCTGCAACCCAGGTACATGCCTTTGACTGGGAATCAAACCCAAATACTTTGGTGCTTGGACCAATGCTCTAACCACTGGCCAGGACTCAGCCTCATACCTTTTAATAAACACTCAGCTCTGGGTGGAGAGGCTAGTAGCTTTGAACTATCCTTTGTAAAATTATCAATACATTCATATCAATAGTCATTATTCATGCAAGGACCACCCAGATTAAATTAATTCAGCTCAGAATGTTTTCCTTGGCTGGAAATTTTTCAATCAGTCATAGAGAGCTTGCTTATATTTAAGGTTACAGATGGTATCACATTTTTCATAATTTTCTGATCATGGGATAAAATAGAGATTGCAACAAAACAAAATAAAAATCAAGGAAGTTCTATAACAGATATCTTAGGGAGAATGTTTAAAAATTATATTGCATTTTCTCTTATCAGTTTCTTAGACTGGGGCTTTGCAACTTCTGATATTCACACCATTAACATAAACTCGGAGCAGTTTCCTCAAGTAATTAAAAATGGATCTGCCTTATGACCTAGAGATTCTACTTCTGGGGATTTATTGGAAGAAACTAATTTGAAAGGATATATGCCACTCTTAAGTTCATAGCAGTATTATTTACAACAGACAATATTTGGAAGCAGCCCAAGTGTCCACCAATAGATAGAATGAAAACCTGTGGTACATATGTACAATGGAATATTACTTGGCCATAAAAAGGAATGAAATCTTACCATTTGTGACAGCATGAATGGACCTAGAGTGTATTATGCTCAGTGAAATAAGTCAGTCAATGAAAAACAAATGCCATATGATCCGTGGAATTTAAAGAACAAAATAAACAAACAAAATTGAAACAGACTCATAGACACAGAAAGAGAACAGACAGAAGGGGTATTAAGAGACTGGGTAAAAGAAGTGATGGGGACATTGAAATTGGGACTCAAACGTTTTTTTGTTCTTATAGGTTTATTTCTAGTCTGCAGAGGCAAGATTTTTTTTAAAGAAAAGAATCAGGGGCAAAAATAGATTCAGAGGTAAAAGAGCATTGAACAGACTGTCAAACTACAGTGGGGAGGCAGGGGAGGGTGTGGGGGTGGGGCTGTAACAGATCAACCGAAGGACTTGTATGTATATAAGCATAACCAATGGATACAAGACACGGGGGTGGGGAGGGGTAGGTGAAGGCATGAACTGAGGGGTAGGGGAAGTCAGGGTGGGGGAAAAGAAAAGGAGACATATGTACTACTATTTGTAATACTTTAAACAATAAATACACACACACACACACAAACACACACACAAAGAAGTACAGATAGGTAGTTACAGAATAATCATTGGGAAGTAAAGTACAGTATAGGGAATGTATGGTCAATAATATTGTGATAACTATGTATGTATGGGGCCATTTGGGGTACTGGAAATATCAAGGGAACACTATATAAAGTAAATGGTTACCTAACCACTATGCTCTACACCTAAAACCAATACAAAATAAAATTGAAAGAAAAAAAGACAAGCTTCTCATTACTGGAATGTAACCAAGACAAGACCAAAATATTTCCCTTCTTGTGACTACTCCATTACTGTTTCTACATTAGGGTGAGTATATAATTGACACAAAAGGCAAATAGCACTGATATACTTCCTCTTATTGTAAAAAAAAATCATGTCACTGAACTTATCAACAGGGAAAGCCATGTTATATCCTTAAAGCACCTGTTGATTCTTGAGTCTGTGGTCGTTCACTAAAATGAATGTAAACTAAATATGTGCTTGTGCATTATGTCTGGTTGTTTTATAATCACTGACCTATGTTATTTGTAAGTTTTTACAGAATGAAATTTTTATGTTAGCAGTGGGAACCTCACCCAATTGAAAGGGTAAAATAAATCTGACTGATACTTTATGACTGAACTACTTTAATTAAGAAATTGAAAGATTATATGAACTGAGAAATAAATGAAACTTTTGTAAGAATTATGCCAAAATATTTTGCAGTCATTTTTTTCCCTCCCTATTCAGGAAAGAAGGAGGGAAGCATCATAAGAATTATAAGGGGGAAATTATAGTAAAGAAAGTTTCAGGAGGAAATGAAAACACATCTTTTTCATCAGTGCATCATGTTTCAGAGCTATCTGGTATATAAAGTTTTCACCTAGAAAACAAGCCAAAACTTAGTTTTTTGAAAAGAGAACATTCAACTATTACTAAGTTAGTGTAGTGGTTGATCTGGATTTTTCAAGGTCCAAAGTATTATCTATAAACTAGAAGCCTGATGCACGAAGATTTGTGCTAGAATGGGTTTTCCTTTTCCTGGCAGCCAGCACTGCTTTTCTACTCTGGCCCAGCCCCTTTCTGCTCAGGCCCTGGAGCCTCCTCTTCTGCTCCAGCTCCACCTTCCCACACTGCTCAAAGACCCTGAGAGACTGGAGATGGGGCAAAACACCTGCATTGTTGCCATGGTGATAATGCAAGCATTCCACCCTCCCAATCACTTGGCACCAGTGTTTGCAAATTAACCACCGTCTTTGTTGGGTTAATTTGCATACCATTCCTGATTGGCTGGTGGTGTAGTGGAGGTATGATCAATTTACATATTTGTCTATTATTAGGTAAGATTAGCTACACAATTGTCAGATAATTTCTTTGGTTTTTAAGTTGTTAGAAATGTTCTATATATTGAGATGTTCCATTGTATTATTTGTGAAAAGTGACATTTCAAAATGTTTCCTTGACAAATAGTATTGCTGGGTGCCTTGGTGTTTTTGAATTTTCAAATGTTTGAGTAATGGTATCAATTAATAAGACCAGTCCAATATTTTGAAGCTTTGTTGAGATAATTCTCTAGGAATAACATTGTGTAACCTAAAGCAGTGGTCGGCAAACTCATTAGTCCACAAAGCCAAATATCATCAGTACAACGATTAAAATTTCTTTTGAGGGACAAATATTTTAAACTTAAACTTATATAGGTAGTTACATTGTTATTAACTTAATTTGGGTACTCCTAAGCTAGCCTTTGCTAAAAACTCAAGGGGCTAGAGAGCTGCATGTGGCTTGTGAGCTGCAGTTTACCGATCACTGCCCTAGAGAATTATACAATTTGTCAAAGTTGATAAATATTTATATTTTATTGGAGTACCCTTTCTGACTTAGTTCTGGTTTGAGGAAAGAAGCATCATCATCTTGGATTTTATGTTTATCTGATTACTAGTAATTGGCTGAATGTGAAAGCCTCATACGTACTTTGTTTTCATGAGAGTTTTCTAATTGGCCTTTCTCTTGGCAGGTTCCCAAGGGAAAAGTAGTAGTTCTCAATTTCCAATTCATAGACCTTGAGAGTGACAACCTGTGCCGCTATGACTTTGTGGATGTGTACAATGGCCATGGCAATGGCCAGCGTATTGGACGCTTCTGTGGCACATTTCGGCCTGGAGCCCTTGTGTCCAGTGGAAACAAGATGATGGTGCAGATGATTTCCGACGCCAACACTGCTGGGAATGGTTTCATGGCCATGTTCTCTGCCGCTGAACCAAATGAAAGAGGTATTGCTTCTATATCATGGGAATAACAGCAGTAAGGATTCTCATAGTTATTGAAGGCCTACTGTGTGTCAAATACTGTCTTAGGCACTTTATATATATTTACTCCTTTAATTTAAAGTTAAGAGAAGTTCTTCTCAAACAGAGAGCTAATACATGCCAAAGACCATAAATAATCAGTTCTTTTTTTAAAAACCCATATATATTCTTTTAAAAATTCAAATATAGATATTTCGTGGAGTAAAAATGTGAAGTTTGCTTACACATACATCTCTATAGATACATACCCCTTCACCAGATTGTAGTCCCCTTTTAGAAATAGCCATGGCTGGTAGTTCTCATTCATTTCTATACATTTGCAATAACTTTTTAAAAGTGTAAGTGTGATCATGCATTCATATTGTGTAACAACTTTTTCTTTTCATTTAACACATCGGTACATGTGAACTCTTGAAAATAGAAACCTCTACTCTTGAAAGATAAATGCAGAGGACAAGATCTGTTACATTTGCAGCCTTTTGCCTAAGGTAGTGGTTGGCAAACTCATTAGTCAACAGAGCCAAATATCAATAGTACGATGATAGAAATTTCTTTTGAGAGTCCAATTTTTTAAATTTAAACTATATAGATAGGTATGTACATTGTTATTAACTTAATTAGGGTACTCCTAAGCTGGCCTTTGCTAAAAACTCAAGGGGCCAAAGAGCCACAGTTTCCTGACCACTGGCCTAATGGGACTCCCTAATCTTTTTATTTTATTTTAATGGGATAATAGGCTCATGTAAGTTTCAGGTGTAGATTTGTATGGTAAATAATCAATATATTGCACTGTGTGCCCACCACCCAAAGTCAAATAATTTTCCATCACCATATATTAAACCCTCTTCACCCTCCACCACCCACCATCTTTCCTCTGACAACTACTACACTGCTGTTTGTGTCCATGAGTTTCAGTTTTATATCCTATAGAGTCCTGTTGCATGGTATTCATGCAAGAATAAGGCCCCTAGTTTCACTCCCAGCTGCCCAGGAGCCAGCAAGTACCCTAGCTACACAGGAGCTGGCAAGTCCTTGTTTCTGACTGGAGCACCACTCCAGTAGCTCCCTCTGTGGCCCTTCTTCCCCTCATAACAGGCTTCACATTGCTCTGCGCCTACATATGCAAATTAACCCCCACCTTTGTTTGGTTAATTTGCATGCTCTCTTTGATTGACTGTGGGCGTAGCAGAATGATGATTAATTTGTATGTTTCTCTTCTATTAGGTGAGATACTAGAGGCCTAGTGCATGAATTTGTGCACAGGTGGGGTCCAGCTGGCCTGCCTTGATCAGGGTAGGGGAGCCAATAGAGGGCCAGGCCAGCTGGCCACGCCCCCATTAGGCTGGTTGGCCAGTCACATTGGTTGGCCGGCCATAGTACGCATCATAGTGACAGGTTGTTCCGGTTGTTCCTGTCATTCCAGTCACTTGACTTTTATATCCTACTAAAGGCTGGTGCATGAAATTCATGCAGGAGGGGAGGTTCTCTCAACTCATCCTGCACCCTCTCCATTTGGGGACCCCTTGCGGATGTCCGACTGCTATTTTAGGCCTGATCCAAGGGACAGGGCATAAACCGGCAGTCAGACATTCCTCTCACAATCTGGGACCACTGGCTCCTAACTGCTCACCTGACTGCCTGCCGGATTGCTCCTAACGACTTCTGCCTGCCAGCCTGATCAACCTTAACTGCCCTCTCCTGCAGGCCTGATGTTGCCCCCAACTGCGCTTCTCTGCTGGCCAATTTGTTTCTGATTGGTCGGTTCCTATGCCAGCGTCAAAAGCTTTGCCACCTAGACAGCCATTGGCTCCCCACAGCACCCAGATTTGGTTCTCATTGTTTGGTTCCTATGCCAGTCAGTGACAAAAGCTTTGCCACCTAGACAGCCATTGGCTCCCCACAGCACCCAGATTTGGTTCTGATTGGTCAGTTCCTATGCCAGTTAGCATCTAATGCTCCACTTCCTAGGCAGCCCTTGGCTCCCCATAGCACCCACTTTGGTTCCTATTAGTTCCTATGCCAGTCAGCATCAGAAGCTCTACCTCCTAGGCAGCCATTGGTTCCCCACAACACCCACCTTTGGTTCTGATTGGTTGGCTCCTAAGCCAGTCAGTATCTCCAAGCCTATCTCTGAGCCTGATCAAAGAGGTGGGGCCTAACAGCAACCCCCGTGGAGGCTGGGAGAGAAAGAAAAGCCTGGCTATTGGCGAAGATCAGAAAGAAAGAGGGAAAGAGAGGTAAGTACACTGGTCAACAGCTTCCACTGAGGCTGCAGATCAGATCCTGACTCACTTTCTGGGTCTCAGCTCCCTGAGCAGTCAGTGTTGGGTCACCAGGCTGCAGCTGGGCAACCTAGCCCTGACTTCTGGATGGTCTGCATTTGGTCATAGGCTCGACCCCTTCCCGAGCCCCAGGCTTTAGGCTTGGGAAACACACCCCCTTTCTCCATCCCCTCACTCTGCCCCCCCCCCCCAGTCACAGGTTCGGCCCCTCCGATGGCCCTGGCTGGGAGTGACCTGGGTGTCCAGGAGGTTCCCTGGACTCAGGTATGTGTGCAAATTAATCTCCATATTTGTTGGGTTAATTTGCATACCCACTCTGATGGGCTGTGGGCATAGCAGAGGTATGGTCAATTTACATGTTTCTCTATTATTAGGTAAGATCTAATAAAGAGGGAATATGCTAATTGATATTCACACCATTGCAAAGATGGTGGCACCCACAGCCAATAAGGAGGGAATATGCTAGTTGACTATCCCACTCTCAAAGTAAAAAAAGGAGTTCTTACCATATGCAACAGTATGGATGGAACTGGAGAGCATTATGCTAAGTGAAATAAGCTAATCAGAGAAAGATAAATATCATACGATCTCACTCATTTATAGAATATAATAAACAACATAAACTGATGAACAGGGACAGAGAAACATTGATTAGACTATCAAACCTCAGAAGGAAGGTAGGGGAGGGTGAGGGTCAGGGGGAGAGATCAACCAAAGGACTTATATGCATGTGTATAAGCCTAACCAATGGACACAGCCAACAGGGCGGTGAGGGCATGAATGGGGGGGTGGGGAGGTAATGGGGGTATAAGGACACATATATAATATCTTAATAAAGAAATTTGAAAAACGATGGCACCCACAGACAATAAGTAGGGGGAATATGCTAATTGACTGACACGCCCTCAAAGATGGTGGCACCCACAGCCAAGGAGGAGGGAATATGCTAATTGACTGATATGCCCTCAAAGATGGTGGCACCCACAGCCACAAGATGGCAGCTCCCAGTTCCCTCAGTCCCAACGGGGCAGCAGGTGTGCAGTACAGGCAGGCCCGCTCCCAGGCGGGTCCAGCTGCTCCACACGCCTACCTCTGGAGTCCCCCAGTTCCCTCAGCCCCCCAGCTGCCCAGAGGCGACCCCAGGCACAGGCAAACCTTGGGTGGCAGCTACCCAGCTGCCCAGGGCCAGCCCAAGGCAGAGACAAGCCTTTAAATGATGGCTGCCCAGCCACCCAGGGCTGGTTTAAGGTGCAGGCAAGCCTCAGATGGTGGCTGCCCAGTTGTCCAGGGTCACCTGAGGCACAGGTAACCAGGGCCAGGCCAAGGCTTGCACAGTCGGCAGTGGTAGCAGCAGAAGTGTGAGGGAGGTGTCGCCTTCTCCTGATCACCAAGTCACCTCCTGGCCCTGAGGGCTCCCAGACTGTGAGAGGGGGCAGGCCAGGATGAGGGACAACCCTCCAGTGCATGCCCTCTAGTATAGATAGATAGATAGATAGATAGATAGATAGATAGGAGTGAATCATATGTTCTTAGCTTTTCACTTAGCATAATGTTTTCAAGGTCCATTCATGTTTTTGTAAATGGTGCTATTGTATCCTTTCTTAGGATACAATATTGTATCCTTTCTGCCCTGAGTAGTATTCCATTGTATATATGTACCATATCTTCTTTACTCTTCTAAGTATACTTGTATTGTCTCCATGTCTTGGGTAATTTGAATTATGCTGTAATGAAGATGGACCACATATATCTTTGTGAATACATATTTTGAGATTTTCCAGTATATCAGTATACCTAGGAGAGGGATTATCGGATCATTAATTTTTTGAGAAATCACCAGACTGCTTTCCATAGTGCCTTATATCAGTCTTCATTCCCACCAGGAGTGCATGAGCATTCCCTTTTTTCTACAACCTCTCCAACACTTGTTATTGTTTATCTTATAATAGCCACTCTAAAAGGTGTGAAGTGGTATCTCATTGTAGTTTCGATTTGCATTTCCCTAATTGCCACTGAGGTTGAACATTTTTCCTTGTATCTACTAGTTCTTTTATGTCTTCTTGGGAGAGGTGTCTGTTCATGTCCTTTCTGCCCATTTTTTAATTGGGTTGTTTTTGTTTGGTTTCTTGATGTGTTTGTATATTAAACCTTTGTTGGGGCTGTTGTTTGCAAGTGTCATCTGCCATTCATTTGGCTGACTCTTTGTTATGTTGATTTTTTTTGCTGTGCAAAAGCTTTTTAGTTATATCCCATTCATTTATTTTTGCCTTTACTTCCCTTGCCTTTGGGATCAAGTTCATAAAATGTTTTCTACAACCAAGGTCTATAAGTTTAGTACCTATGCTTTATTCAATGTAATTTATTGTTTCAGATCTTATATTAAGGTCTTTGATCCATTTTGAATTAATTATAAATTGTAATCTCATTTCATCCTTTTGCATGTGACTTTCGAGTTTTCCCAGCACTTTCTTTACTCCTTTCTGGCTTCTTTGTCAAAAATTATCTGCTTATATATGTGTAATTTAATATCTAGGCTCTATTCTGTTCTATGGATCGGTATCTGTTCTGTGCCAATACCATGCTGTTTTGATTATCATAGCTCTGTAGTATAATTTGAAGTCAGGTAGTGTGATACCTTTGGCTTCATTCTTTTTTTCTCAGTATTGCTTTGGCTATTTGGGGTCTTTTATGGTTCCATACAAATCAGATGAATTTTTGTTCTATTTTTAAAAAAATGACAATTGGGATTTTGATGGGGGTTACATTAAAACTATATTGCTTTGGGTAATATGGCCATTTTAACTATGTTGATTCTTCCAATTGATGAAAACAGGGTATTTTTCTATTTTATTGTGTCTTTTTCAATCTTTTAATTATGCTTTGTAGTTTTTAGTATATAGGTCTTTTACATCCCTTGTCAAGTTTATTCCTAAGTATTTTATTCTTTGGTTGAAATTGCAAATGTAATTGTTTTGTTTCATTTCTCTTTTATAAGATTTTTCATTCATATATTTATTTCACAATAAAAATAAATCATAATTTAAAAATCATAAGTAACATTTTTAAAGGTAAAGGAGACTTTGTGTCATAGCTTTATTAATAAAACCGATATCAGTCTAAAATGCAACACTAAATGTGTTCTATTCACATGGTGGAATATAAATACATAATAATTACACATAAAATTTCATTAAAGATCTGGGATAGGACAAATAATCTTTTGAAACAAACTGCCCAAATGAGTAGAGATATGCTGCAAATAATTTCTATTAATATTTTATTGCAAGATAGAAAAATCCCAATGTAACTATAAACACAAGTCCCTCATTTCATGCACCTGGCCTTGGCTTTTGTATTCCTTCCTCAGACATATCCAAATCCAGAAAGGCTTCTGCACTCCATGCTCAAAAAGGCCACCACAAGACCCCAAAAGCCTTAGCAGAGACAGCCATTAATGAGCCTGTATGCAACCTTCATTCAGAAGCTCCAGGGAAATCAAGAACCCAAACTTGTAGAGCAGCAGCATTTTTTGCACAATAGTTTTAACTGTGCAAAGAGCTCTGACAGGCCATGCACATTTCATAATGCAAACCAGAATATTATCTTATTATCTTTCTATTCTATTTATTTTCTGAAGTTTTTTTTAAAAACATATTTTATTGATTTTTCACAGAGAAGAAGGGAGAGGAATAGAGAGCTAGAAACATCGATGAGAGAGAAACATCTATCAGCTGCCTCCTGCACACTCTCCACTGGGAATGTGCCCACAACCAAGGTACATGCATGCCCTTGACCGGAATCGAACCTGGGACCTTTCAGTCTGCAGGCCGACGCTCTATCCACTGAGCCAAACTGGTTTTGGCACATTTTCTGAAGTTTTATTGTTAGTATATAGGAAAGCAGTGAATTTTTGTACATTGATTTTGTATTCTGCAAATTTACTACATTTGTTTGTTTCTAATAGTTTTTAGTGGAGCTTGCAGGGTTTTCTATATACAGAATCATGTCATCTGCAAAATGTGACACTTTTACTTCTTCATTCACAATTTGGATCCTTTTATTTCTTTCTCTTGCCTTATTGCTCTGCCTAGGACTTCCAGAACTTTATTGAATAAGAGTGGTGAGAGTGGGCATCCTCATCTTGTTTCTAATTTTAGAGGAAAAGCTTTCTGTTGTTTAATCACTGATTACAATATTGGCTGATGGTTTGCCCTATGTGGCCTTTATTATGTTGAGGTACTTTCCTTCTATTCCTATTTTATTGAGTGTTTTAATCGTAAATGGATGTTGTATCCTATCAAAATGCTTTTTTGCATCTATTGAAAAGTTAAAATAATGTGGTGTATTACATTGATTGATTTACTTATGTCAAACCATCTTATGCTCTTAGAATTAATGCCTCTTGATCATAATGTATTATTTTAAAATGAATTGTTATATTTGATTGCTAGTATTTTGTTTAGGATTTTTGCATCTGTATTCATCAGAGACTAGAGGCCTGATGCACAAAATGGGTGGGGTCCGGCCAGGGGGAGGGGCTGTGGGATGTTGGTCAGCTGGCCCTAGCCCTGATCAAGGTGAGGGGGTCAGTTGGGGGTGGGACAGACCATGGGGAGGGGCCATGGGTGGTTGGCTGGCTGGCTCCATGCCCTGGTCAAACTCCTGGTCGAACGCCTGGTCAAGGGGATAATTTGCGTATTAGCCTTTTTAAAAAAAAAATATTTTATTTATTTTTTATAAGAGGAAAGGAGAGGGATAGAGAGTTAGAAATATCGATGAGAGAGACATTGATCAGCCGCCTCCTGCATGCCCCCCACTGGAGATGCGCCCGCAACCAGGATACATGCCCTTGACCGGAATCGAACCTGGGACCCTTCAGTCCACAGGCCGACTCTCTATCCACTGAGCCAAACCGGTTTCGGCATAGCCTTTTATTATATAGGATATTGCTCTGTAGTTTTCTTTTTTTGTGTTATGTTGCCAGGTTTTGGTATCAGGATTATGTTAGCCTTATAAAATATGTTAGGAAGTATTGCCTCTGCTACTATATTTTGGAAGAATTTGAGAAGGATAGGTTTCAAATCTTCTTTGAACATTCAGTAGAATTCACTGCTAAAGCCATCTGGTCCTAGACTTTTTTTTTCCCCCAATTTCCTCACCACTAATCAGTCTATTTAGATTTTTCCATTTCTTCATGGTTTTGTCTAGTGAGGTTATATAAATTTTAGGAACTTATCCATTTCTTCTAGGTAATTTAATTTGGTGGCATACAGTCTTTGATAGTATTTTAGTATGATCCTTGTATATCTCTAATGTCTGTGGTGATTTTTCCTCTTTCTGATTTTGTTTATATGGGTCTTTTCTCCTTTTTCCTTAGTGAGTCTAACCAGGGGTTTCTCAGTTTTATCAATCTTTTCAAAGAACCAGCTCGTTTTTTAAAATTAATTTTTATAGTCTTTTTGTTATCTATTTCATTCAGTTCCGGTCAACTTTCATTATTTCCTTTATTCTTCTGATTTTTGGCTGCTTTGTTCTTTTTCTAGTACTTTATGATGTAATGTTAAATTGTTTACTTGAGATTTCTCTTGTTTCTTGAGATAGACCTGGAATAATATAAACCTCCCTCTTATCACTGCTTTAGCTGCATACCAGAGGTTTAGATATGTTGTATTGTCATTCTCATTTGTCTCTACATATTTTTTTATATCACCTTTTATTTCATTGGCACATTCAGTTTTTAGTAGTATGTTGTTTAATCTCCACATATTTGTTTGTTTGTTTCTTTTACCCCCTTTTGTAGTTGGTTTCTAATATCAAGGTATCATGGTCAGAGAATATGGTTAGTATAATTTCAGTTTTGAATTTATTGATGCTAGTTTTATGACACAACATATGGTATATCCTTGAGAATGTTCCACATGCACTGGAGAAGAATGTATAATCAGATGCTCTAGAATGAAAGGCTCAATAACTGTCAATTAAGGCTATTTGATCTAGTGTGTCATTTAAATCTAATATTTCTTTATTGATTTTCTGTTTTGATAATCTACCTAGAACTGTCAGTGGAATATTAAGGTCCCCAACTATGATTGTGTTTTGATCTGTTTCTTCCTTTAGTTCTGTAGGTAGTTGCTTTATATATTTCAATGCTCCCTAATTGGGTGTATATATTAAGAAGTATGTTTTCTTGCTGTAGTGTCCCTTTTATCATTGTAAAATATCCATCTTTGTTTCTTGTTACCTTTGTTATCTTAAATCTATTTTATCACATATAAGTATGGCTATACTGCTTTTCTGTAGATGCTTATAGCTTGGAGAATCAGTTTTCATTCTTTTACTTTGAATCTACCTTTGTCTTTGCAGCTTAGATGTGTCTTTGGAAGGCAGCATATGGTTGGCTTTTGTTTTCTACTACTCTGTGCCTCTCTATTGGTGAATTTGGTCTATTTACATTTATGGTAATTATTGATGTATGAGGATTTCTTTTAGCCACTTGATCCTTTATTTTCTGATAGCTCTTTGCCTCCATTAGTTCTTTTCCTTTGTATTTCTTCCTGTTGTTTCTGGTTGGTGGTATTCCTTACATCTTTCCTCTTTTTTTAAGCTATGTGTCTGGGTTTGGGGATTTTTTTTTGTATGCTTACTGTTAGATTTATAAAAAATAAAGTTGCATATATACAGTATTTTTTTTTCTTTTGAGTGCATCTGATCTTCAGCCTCCTTTACCAGTTCAGACCTTTACCCTTTCCCTTTTATGTTTTTGTGCTCACAAATTATCTTTCTTTATGCTGTAATTGTTTTGTCCATCTTGTAGGGTTGTGGCCTTATGCTCTTTGTTTCAGGTAGAATAACCTTCTTGGTACTTCTTGCAATAGAAATCTTCTGGTGATAAATCCCTCAGCTTCTGTATGTCTGGAAACATCTTTATTTCTCCTTCATATTTAAAGGATAATTTTGTTGGATATATTATTCATGGCTGGTCATTTTTCTCTTTCAGATGTTTGAATATTGGGTTCCACTCTCTTCTGGCTCATAGAGTTTCTGCTGAGAAGTCTGATGAATTGTTGATGGGTTTTCCATTGTAGATCACTTCTTTTGCTTCCCTGGCTGCTTTGAGAATTTTTTCTTTGTCATTAATTTTTGACAGTTTTAATACTATGTGCCTTGGAAAGGGCCTCTTTAGGTTGAGGTGTTCTGTTTGCTTCTTGGATTCAAGGATCTAGTTCTTTTTGTAGGTTTGGGAGGTTCTCATTCACTATTTGTTTGAATAGACTCTCTGTTTCCTTCTCCCCCTCTCCTTCTTCTTCTGCAATGACTATTATTCTTATACTAGAGGCCCCATTACATGAAAATTCAGGCTCTGAACGGGGGTTCCTCAGCACAGTCTGCCACCTCTCACATTCTGGGAGCAGGAGGCAAACAGGGGAAGGTGACACCCCCATCACACCTCTTCTGTTGCCACTGCTGGCAGTACAAGCCTTGGCCAGCCCTGGTTACCTAAACCTCAGGTGGCTCTGGGCAACTCGGGGGCTGAGGGGACTGAGGGATTCCAGAGGCAAGTATGCCTGCTGCCCCAGTGGGGCTGAGGGGACTGGGCGCTGCCATCTTGTGGCTGTGGGTGCCACCATCTTTGAAGGTGTGGCAGTCAACTAGCATATTTTTCTCCTTATTGGCTGTGTGTGCTGCCATTTTTGTGAGGTTGTGATGGTAAATTAGCATATTCCCTCTTTATTAGATAAGACTATTGCTTTTCCTGATGGAATCAAATAGTTCTCATAGAGCTCTTTGGTTTGTTTTTGTTCTTAATACTCAAATCTCTCTCTTCTCCCTGTGTCATTTCTAGATTTCTACCTAGAAAATTCTTTCCTCTGTGTGGTTGACTTTGTTTCCTATGCTCAATAGTTCATTTTTAATCTCCTAAGTTACATACTTCATTTCCAGGATTTCTGGTTAGTTCTTTTTAAAGTTTCAGTCTCTTTGATAAAATACTTGTTTTGTTCACTTATTTGTTTTCTGAGTGCATTGAATTACCTTTCTGTATTTTCTTGCATCTTGTTGACTATTTTCAGAATTGCAATTTTAATTCTTTGTCAATTATATCATATATTTCCTTGTTTTCACTTTGCTTTCTGGATATTTATGGGGTCAATTCTTAGTGGGTCATTCATAGTATTTGTTGGTCTGCTATGTCTAGGCATTTATATATTACTAGAGGTCCAGTGCACAAATTCGTGCACTGGTGGGGTCCCTCAGCCTGGGTGGCAATCAGGACCAATCAGGGTGATCTTGCCCAATTCCCATAGGAGTTGATGGGGGCTGGCCAGCAAGGGGGAGAGACTGTGGGAGGTTGGCTGGCCATGGAAAGTTGGCTGTGGGAGCACCAGGGGGCAGCTCCTACCTTGAGTGTCTGTTCCCTGGTGGTCAGTACACATCATAGCAGTTGGTCAATGGGTCATTTGGTCGTTTGGTCCCTTAGGCGCATGGGATTTCCTGCCATGCACCCAAACTGGGGATCAGTCACAGAGGGAAGCAACAATTCTGCTGCAATATCTCTCAGTGTACAGATAATGTGCTTCTCAACCAAGGGCAACAGGAAGCCAATTTTGGGAGTCCAAGTGACAACAGGGATCTGTGACTCCCTTTCTTTGTCTGAAACACCAACCACCTGACAGTGGGTAGCTGCAGCAGAACCCCTGTGCTGTGTCTTTGCCCCAACCTTTCAGCTGACTCAGCCGCTGTTTACACTGCTTGCCCTGCTGGCCCTGCTACTCTGCCCCCAAGACTCTGTTCCTCCTGGTTAAAGCAAATGCTTGCTACTCTGGCTTTCTTTCCTCTCTGTGCCAGGCTGGCTGCAAACTCCTGGCTGCAGGGCTGAGTCCATGGCTGTCTGAGGTGTCCTCCCTTTTTGCTTCCCTATTTTTTCCTGTGTGCTCACCTGTAGATGCTTAAATGCACAGATCTCTCAGAGGTGCCTCCATATCGAGCAGGGAATCATTTATTGAGTTATAATTGATTAACTTATTACAATTTCAGGGGGAGAGGCCAAAAGGATCTCTCCTGCTGCCATCCTTTTTCCAAGATCATAATGTTCTCTTGCTTTGGGCTATAGTGCAGTATTACTGGTTTGGGCCGTCAGGGCTAACAAGAGTAGCCAGACTTTTGGGGAGGAAATCCTAGCTGGGCATGACAGAATAACTGAGGCAGAAAGTATACACATAAAATCCACCCTAATGTTTGGCTGACAGCTAAATTCTATATATGTGGTTGGCCTGGCACAAAAGTATCAGCTGTAAGATGAAAGAACTGACAGATACTCTAGCTGCTCCTCCCTGCCAGAGAGGCATAGTTTGAGCTCTGGTCTAGCCAAGCTAAGTGCCAGCTAGAGCAAAAATCACTTTTCATAGGAACACAGAAGAATCTAGAGTCTCTATAATGGGTATCATTCATAATATCCACTATCCATTCATGTTATGAAACCAGGAAAGTGTATCTGTATTCAAGAAAAAAAGAATAGTCAATAAAACCTGATACGAAGACAAGTCAGAGGTTGCAATTAGCAGATAGCACTTTAAAGCAACTATAAGAAATATATTTAAAAACTTAAAGGGAGGCTCACCAATGTGGCTTAGTAGTTGACCCATGAACCAAGAGGTCATTGGTTCAATTCCTAGTCAGGGCACATGCCTGGGTTATGGGGTCAATTCTTAGTGGGGAGTGTGCAGGAGGCAGCTGATAAATATTTTTCTCTTGGCAATGTTTCTATCTCTCTATCCCTCTACCTTCCTCTCTAAAAAAAAAAATCAATAAAAGCATTTTAAAAAAGACACATGGATGTTGTCAAAAATATTTAAAAACTTAAATGGAAATATATGTGTGTGTGTGTGTCTGTGTGTATATATATATATTTAGTAAATAAACAGATTGAGAATCTCAGATGAGAAACAGCAACCATAAAAAAGAATAAAATGGTAATTATAGATCTGAAAGATACAGAATTTAAAATTTAAAATTTTACTTTATGGCCTTACAAGCAGATTGGAGATGATGGAAGCAAGTCTGTGAATTTGAATAGAAATTATGTATCTGAAGAACCAGGAGGGAAAATCTTAATGAGAATGGGTCCCTAAGACCAATGAGACAATATTATGTGATCTTACACATGTATAATTTGTGTTTTAGAGAATAAGAGAATCATAATAGTGCAGAAAAAAAATATCTGAAGAAATAATGGCTTGAAACTACCAAAATTTAGTGAAGTGCATCAATTTATAGACCAAGATCAACAAACCCTAAACAGGATAAATAAAAATAAAGCCACACCTAGGCACAACAAAATTAAATTACAGAAATCAAAAGATAAGGAGTGAATCCTAAAATCAATAAGATAAAAACCAGATGTTTTGAATTATGCACTTTCTTTTAATGAGAAACAACGGAGGCCAGAAGGCAGAGGAACAGCATTTTTAAAGTACTGGAATAAAACTGTCAATTAGGATTTTATAGCTAGTCTAAAAAAATGAAAGTGTAATAAAGACATTTTCAAGTAAACACTTGCATCACAGAAATATTAAAGGGAGTTCCACATTGAAGGGAAATGACTCCACAGGATAACATGAAGGTACCTGGAAGGATTAAAGACTACTGGAAATCTATACTAATAAAAGGGTAATATGCTAATTAGACTGGGAGACCTTTCAAGACCTTTCAGCTGTCCTTCCGGACATTGTGGCAGAGCCAAGGCAGAGGCAGTAGGGGCAATCAGGCCGGGAGGGGAGGGCAGTTGGGGGTGATCAGGCTGGCAGGTGGGGACATTTGGGGCAAGCAGGCCAGCAGGGGGGCCATTTGGCAAATAGGCTGGCGAGGGGGGCAGTTGGGAGTGAGCAGGCCAGTAGTGAGGGGCAGTTAGGGGTGAGCAGGCTGGCGGGGGCGGGGGAAGCAGTTGGGGATGATCAGGCAGCAGGCAGAGTGGTTTGGGGCAATCAGGTAGGCAGGCAGGTGAGTGGTTAGGAGACAGTGGTCCCAGATTGCAAGATGTCCCCCGAGGGGTCCCAGATTGGAGAGGGTGCAGGCCGGGCTGAGGGGCACCCCCCTGCCATGCACGAATTTTGTGCACCTAGTGGTAAATGTAAAAGACCACATATTTTTTCTTCCTTTAATTTTTTTTACATGTGTCTGTTAAAAAATATTTTAATACTGTATTATGGAATGTATAAAGTATGACCTGTATAATAATCTCATATATGACAATAATAGGACAAAAGATGGAGAGGTAAATAGAACTATGCTCTTCACATATACACACATATATAATACATGAAAAATACAATATTAACTCTAGGCAGATTATGGTAAGTTAAAAATGCATATTGTAATCCCCAGAGTAACCATTAAAAATGTAGAAATTAAACAAATTTTTAAAAAGTGAAAAAGAAAAAAGTAAGAGTTGGGCTAAAAGGGAAAAGATTAAAATACAATACTAAAATCATTCAACTAACCCAAAGAAAGCAGGAAAGGGAGAGCAGATGGAGCAAAAGAAAAATAATAAATGGGCACTAAATCCAAGTATTAAATTTAAAGAATTAAGTATTCCAATAATAAGACAGTAATTATTAAAATGAGTGAAATAGGAAATCCCAACACTCTAAGAAAGAGCTTCAAATACAAAGTCAAGATAGGTTGAATGTAAATGGAAGAAAAAATATATACTATGCAAACATTAAAATTAAAACCAATACTTCTAAAAAGGCATTGTTACAAAGATGAATAGTAGGTAACTTACAGAAATATGAAAATATCGAATAAAGGAATTCTAATCAGAATATATGAAAACCTCATAAAACTCAGCAACAAAAAAGATAAAAGATCCCAATAAATATAAAAATGGGCCAACACCTAAACAGACTTCACAAAGGAAGATATATGACTAATTAATCCTATCTAATAAAAGAATAATATGCAAATTGACCATCACCCCAGCATACAAGATGGCTGCCCCCATGTGGACACAAGATGGCCACCACAAGATGGCTAGCACGGGGGGCAGTTGGGAAGTTGGAGGTGATCAAGGCTCAAAGAGAGGGCAGTTAGTGGTGACCAGGCTGGCAGAAGAGGGAAGTTGGGGGCAATCAGGCCTGCAGGGGAGAGCAGTTGGGGGGACCAGGCTTGCAGGGGAGGGCAGTTAGGGGTGACCAGGTCAACAGGAGAGGGTAGTTAAGGCCAATCAGGCTGGCAGGGGAGTGAGTAGGGAATGATCGGGCTGGCAGGCAGAAGCAGTCAGGAGCAATCAGGAAGGCAGACAGGCGAGCAGTTGGGAGCCAGCAGACCTGGATTGTGAGAGGGATGTCCGACTGCCCATTTAGGCTCAATCCTACCAGGGGGGACCCAGATTGGAGAGGGTGCAGGCTGATTTGAGGGACACAACGCCCATGCATGAATTTTGTGCACCAGGGCTCTAGTAAGTACATGAAAAACTACTTAGTATCATTAGCCAATAAGGAAATGCAAATTAGAACTACATGGAGATATTGGTACACCCTCAACAGATTGGCTAAAACATAAAATAGTGGCAAGGATTTAATGCAACCAAAGTGCTCATACCTTGATAGGTATAAAAGCTACAATCACTTGGAAAGAATTTTCAGTAGTTTCATGTGAAGTTAAACATCTACATCTACTCTTGATCTAGGAATTGTTCTCCTGGACATTTGTATAAGTAATGCAAATAAATAAATTCCACAAAGAGATTTGTATAAAAATGTGCCTGGCAGCTTTATTCACCCAATAATGCAAACTGAAAACATCCAAATGAATGGGTAAACAGATAGTGGTGTTTCCAAACACTGGCATACTGATCAGCAGTATAAAGGAACAGACTACCAAAACACATGGCAACATAAGTGAATCTCTGGTGTTGTGTTAAGCAGAAGAAGCCAGACACAAAAGAATATACACTATATGATTTCATTTATATGAAGGTCCAGAGTAAAACTAATGGAAGGTAAAAGTTCAGAAACATGGTGTAGAGAGTCAGCAGGTTGACTGAGCTGGGATACTGAAATTTTGTGTGAAAGGGATTCTGTATAGTAATAGAAGTGTGGCTTACATGGATATATTCATTTTTTAAAATTTTACAGCTAAGATTTGTGCACTTCAAAGTGTATGAATTTACCTCCTCCACACCTGTAAATCAATAATAATAATAAAGCAGGTGGTAGATAATGCTAGTTGGTTGTTGCAACTGAGTGATGGGTACATAGAAGTTCATTATACAGGATGTCCCCCCAAAATGTAAACACACTTTAATAGCTAATAGCTCAGTTTTGAAAGTGAAATGTATTTTAATAAACACTGCCTTTATTATTATTCAAAGTGTGTGTATATATTTTTTAGGACACCCTAAAAATGTGTTATTCTATTTCTTTTACATATGCTTAAAATATTCCATGAATAACAAGTTTTAGAAGTTATTCTAACCTCAATTTTTAAAATACATTTACTAAAATTTAGAGATTTCTTTTAAGATTGATCATCTGTATTAAAGAAATATTTCATTAAATTATATTAGTTCTTTTCATTTCAACTCAGTTTCTTTGTTGCTTACATTCAAGTAAAATTAAATTTAGCCCTGGCCACTGGGCTAAGTGGTTAGAGCATCTGCCCATGCACCAAAGAGTCTCAGATTCAACTCCTGGTCAGAGGCACATACCTGGATTATAAGTTTGATCCCCAGTCCTGGTTGGGTTGCATGCAAGAGTCGATCAGTCTGTCTCTCTCATATTCTCCCCCACCTGCCCTCTCTTCCATTCTCTCTAAAAATCAATGTAGCCTTGCCAGTGTTGCTCAGTGGCTGAGCATCAATCCATGAACCAAGAAGTCACAGGTTCAATTCTCGGTCAAGGCACATGCCTTGGTTGTGGACTTGATCTCCTATAGGGGACATGTAGGATTTGGCCACTGATGATGTTTTTCTTTCATCAGTATTTCTATCTCTCTGTTCATCTCCCTTCCTCTCTTGCTAAAAAATCAATAAAAGCGTATTTTAAAAAATCAATGGAAAAATATTCTTGGATCAGGATTAACAAAAATTTGTTATTATGTTAAATTTAAAACTTTGTATTAAAATATATTTCTCAAATTATTACTGTCAATCTACCAACAAATATTTATAGAGATGTCTGAAATAATGTTTGTAAAATATTAACTTGTTCGATAAAGGTGGTGGGATTTGGGATAAGTTTCTACTTCCTTCTTTATGCTTTTCTGTATTGCTGAAATTGTAAAAACATGTATTGTGTTTACAAAGGCAAATTATTCTTAAAATTATTAAAGATGTATAACAAAATTTTTAAGGTAATAAGAGTTTTCTACAACTAGTTCAAAGCTTGTCTATGAGCATAGACTTTAACCGTATTTATAAATACTCTGCTTGAGAGTTCCTGAAATCAACATCATTTGCTGAGCCTGCATGGAATGAGTGCATGCCCAAATTTTGTCTTTATTTGCCCTCCAAAATTAAAGAATGAAAAGAAGCTATGGCCCTGATTGCATACCTTCACTCTCTTTTGCTGATCTGATGTCACATATCAAAAGTTACAAAGGTGTGTGTGTGTGTGTGTGTGTGTGTGTGTGTGTGTGTATGTGTACAGGAGACTATGTGACCATTTTTAAGAGAAAATTTAAGAGCTTCTGAAATTGTCCTTATTTGCTATACTATCACCTAATATTCCAAATTCTTAATCTCCTCATGGTTGCATTGGGATAACCTCTATGAGGTCATAAACTTGGATTTTTTTCATATTTAATAACTTCAGGGGATCAATATTGTGGAGGACGTCTTGAAAGACCTTTTGGCTCTTTTAAAACCCCCAACTGGCCAGATCGGGATTACCCTGCAGGAGTCACTTGCTTGTGGCACATTCTAGCCCCAAAGAATCAGGTGAGATTCCCTGAAAATATGTAGCATAAATGTGAGAATTTTCTAGACAGTGTGAAGGGCCCAACTCTCAAGAGCTGCTTTAAGGCAAGAAAGGCCTGGCTGAACGTAAGTCTTTCCTATGACCCAGATTCAAATTGCTTTTGTACTATTTGACTTGCAAAATCATGGATTCAATTTTCTATTCCATAATTAAAATTTTCAAAACAGATTTTGAAATACAAATGATAAGTAAATCCTATGTGAAATTGTTTAACCCTGTGAAAGATTTTATAAGTAGAAGCCGCTAATTGTGGGAAGATAAAAGTACCCAAGTACATGTATATATTCCAGATTACCCTTTGCTCACAAAGCAAACTAATCAGATTCCTCATAGTAGCCATCCCATTCACCAAATAAAAAACAGTCTGCCTGCATCACTTTGACCAAGCCAGTGCAAACAGGCCACACTTCTTCAAAGAGCAAGTGGTCTGCTGTGAAAGCTAGTTTTTATATTTTTTAAAAAATATATATATTTTATTGATTTTTTACAGAGAGGAAGGGAGAAGGATAGAGAGTTAGAAACATCCATGACAGAGAAACATTGATCAGCTGCCTCCTGCACACCCCCTACTGGGGATGTGCCCGCAACCAAAGTACATGCCCTTGACTGGAATCACACCTGGGACCTTTCAGTTCACAGGCTAATGCACTGAGCCAAACTGGTTTTGGCATCTTTGGTTGTTTTTTAAAATAGAATCTGTGCAGGTTCGCCACAGATAACTTTATTCATTGCTGTAAAAACAATTAACAGAGAAGGTCTAGTGTCCACTGCTCATTAGTGGGAGGTTATAAGAATTTGTACCCTTTCTGGGACCCACTTTCATATGTCAATTGCAGGACAGAACTTAACATGGGAATAGATCAAGCCTACTCCATGGACTTTTGAAAATAACTTATTCCCTAGTTTGGTAGGTTTAAGTTTAAGATTTTAACTAGGATTGCTCTGGGAGTGAGATGATCTTTTGGAATGACTAAAAATTAAATTAAAAAATAGCACAAGAAATATGAATACCACAGAAGAAATATGAAAACAAGCAAGAATAATTTAAACAATGCATTTTTACAAAGGAAAATCATGGTACCTACAAATCTGGAGGGGAGGAAGAATTCCAGTTGAGGATATTCGGCAATGCTATTTTGATTCTTCTAATTCTGTGTTTTCACTGAAGCTTATAGAATTAAAGTTTGAGAAGTTTGATGTTGAGCGTGATAACTACTGCCGATATGATTTTGTGGCTGTGTTTAATGGTGGAGAAGTCAACGACGCTAAAAGAATTGGAAAGTATTGTGGTGATAGTCCACCCATGTAAGTAAACGCCTCTTTTATTTCAAAACTTCTTTCTTGCTTCTTCTGTTTTAATCCTCATCCAAGGATATGCTTATTGATTTTTAGAGAGATAGGAAGGGCAAAAGAGAGAGAAACATCAATGTGAGAGCAATATTTATCAGTGGCCCCAACCCAGGAACAAACCAGACACCTGGATATGTACCCTGACTGGGAACTGAACCCAAAACCTTTTGGTGTACGGGATGCTCCAACAAACTGAGCCACTCAGCTGGGGCTCAAAACTTATTTCTTATTCAATTGATCAACTATGTTTTATTTTTGGAAAGATTTTATGTTGTTGTTTTGTTCACAAGTTCCTGGATTTCATGACAGTGAGTAGACAACCTTAACAAGTGTAGAGAGGCCTCGATAGCCACATAGATAATCAGAAGCAGAGTTGGTAATGACCACAGGCAGATGCTGAGTCCAATGTATGGATATGTCACTGCCCTCTAATGGTGAGGTTGTGCCTCAGAGTGAAAGGGAAAATTCTGATAAAACAAAACAACAAAACAAAACAAAACTTTTTAAAGGGACCCAGACAAAACAGAAAGCTTATAACAGATCCAGGTGATTTTACCTGATCAGGTTCTGTCCTGGATCTTGTAGTTCCTCTTCACATTGTTGTTCAAATTTTGGTGAGTGAACCCGAAAGGTACTTCTCAGAACATTTATGGAGCTAAGAGCTCTGCCACTTACTAGTTGTGTGACACTGGGCACATTACTTAACTGTAAGATATTTGGTGCAAGATATTTCACACCTTGGTATACAGTATTAGGAAAGCGACAATTGAAATAGCTTGTCATCAGAGTCACCAAAGTAAACACCCTTTCCTACTTTGTTGCTTAAAAAGGATTAGATTATGTGCACCACCTGCTTTTACATGTATCTATGGTTTCCACAGATATGTTTGAGTTAAAGCAAGGTTCATTTTCAGTTTCAATTCATTTATATTTAAGTCCAATAATAATTTAAAAATTTTAATACATTCAAGTTAGTTATAATTACACATTAGTATATCTGAATTTGGCTTTATAGATGAACTAGTGGCCTGGTGCACAAAATTCATGCACATTAAAGGGATTAATTAGAGGAAATATTTTATTATTGCTATTTGCCCTTTCTCTATAATAGAAGTGTCAGAGAGTAAAGAAAATTAGTAAAATTTTGAAAATATTCCTCCTGTCAGAGTCTGGGGAGTACCACGGGACCCAGAGTCAAGTCCCTGCCCACCCAAGTGCACCTCAGAATCACTGGAGACCCAGACCTGGTAGCCCCCCCTCAATTGGGCTAGATCCAGATCTAACCAGTTCCACCCTTGTTAAGCCCTTCCAGGTAGGGGGCACAGCCTCAAGTTCCCTGGCCTGGCGCTGGGTGGGGGACCTGCGGTCCCCTGTCAAGCCCCTCCAGGCGAGGGGTACGCCTTGAGATACCCCATCAAGCCCTACTGGCCAGGGATGCAGCCTCAGGTCTCCTGCCCCAGCATGAGGGAGTGGTGTACAGCCTGAGTTCCCCTGGCCTGGGCCAGGGTGGGGGGCATGCCTTGAGGTCCCCCATCAAGCCCCACTGTGCAGGGGGCACAGCCTCTGGTCCCCTGTCCCCTGGCCTGGGGCCAGGATGGGGCCACAGCCTCAGGTCTCCCATCAAGCCCCACCAAGAGGTGCCCTGTCAAGCTCTGCTGGGTGAGAGGCATGGCTTCAGGTCCCCTGGCCTGGGGTGAGGGGAACAGCCTGAGGTCCTCCGGCCCAGCACTGCGACAGGGGGGCATATCTTGAGGTCCGCTGTCAAACCCCGCCAGGCAGGGGATGTGGCCTGAGGTCCTCTGTCAAGCCCTACAAGGTGGGAAGGCACAGCCTCAGGTCCCCCTGCCGGGCACTGGGGTGTAGCCTCAGGTCCCCTGTCCAGCTGCATCAGGCAGGGGGTGCAGTCTGAGATCCCCCAACCCAGCACTGGGGTGGAAGGGGTGTACCTTAAGGTCCCCCCATCAAGCCCTGCAAAGTGGGGGCATGTCCTGAGGTCCCCATCAAGACCCACCAGGTGGGGGGCATGGCCTGAGGTCCTCTGCCAAGCCCCAAGGGGGTTGGGGGTGGGGGCACAGCCTCAGGTCCCTGCTGATTGCTTGATAAAGGCTCCTTACAGGAACTCGGCCTCCACTGTGGGTGCAGCATCTTGTGTTATAGAAACCCCACCTCCGCTGTGGGAGCAGTCATCTTTGTGGTGGAGTGATGGCAAATTTGCATATTCCCTCTTTATTATATAGGATGTGTTGGAGAAAAGCCCATTTCTAAGGTCCTAAAGAGTTCTTTATACTCTTTTTCTATTCTGCTGGAACAAATTACCAAAAACTGAGTGGCTTAAAACAACATACACCGATCCGCGCGATTACTTCTATCTCAAATGTTGCTCGTATTTCAAAGCAAAAATCGCTTGCTCGACGGCTTGTATCTCAAAAATCTCGTATGTTAGGGCACTTGTATCTCGAGGTACCACTGTATTTGTTTTCTTATATTCTGGATGTGAAAAGTCTGGAATTAGTTTCACTGGGCTAAAATTAAACTGTTAGTAGGATGTTTTCTTCTGGAAGTGCTGCCAAACAGGGAGACCTGGCCGTGGGCAGGTCTGCCTAGGGCTGGCCAGTAGTGTATGGGTTCTGATTTTGGGCAGAAAAGGTTTCACACATAGGTCCAGGTGATTATGAGGAAATGTTTATTAAAGCTGGGAACAATGAAATAAGGAAGAGCTTAGCATAGAAGGAGCAATAGGAGAGCCCAGGCTAGGCTGTCTTAATTTTCTGGAAAGTCAGAAAAAAGGGGGTCTTGGGGACAGGGCCAGAGGGTTTTTCTGCGATGAGTTACCACTGCCTATTGCTGCCCTGGTCACACATCTCATGGGATCCTTTAGGGTTTAGGAGATGTGTGTTTGTGGGAGGCGGGTAGGGAAGAGAAGAATGGTGGCTGCCCCCAGAGGGAGAGCATGTGCTGGGTCCTTTGTCTTGAGGCCTTTTATCTCTTTCTCACAGGCGGAAATCTTAAGGGAGGTCTTGAGGGAAGCAACAGAATATTCATCCGTTTCCCAGGTATGCTTCTCCAGCCGTGGTTTCCATGGATTGGTCAGTGTCAGCGTAGGGGGTTGTTAGTCACTGCAGCTGGTCCTGGAGTTGTTCACCTGATTTTGCTGCTTTTCTGGGTCTGAAGTTGAAATATAGCTGAGATCTAGATGTTATCTCTAGGGAGGTGACCTTGTGTATGTGCTGTAAGTTGCTCTGCAGTTTGCTTAGTTCTCTATCTCAGTTTCCCAATTTCAGTTTCCTGGCTTTTCTTGGAAGCTTGAAAGAAAATCACTTTCCTTGCCTTGTTTCAGGTTCTGGAGGCTGCTGGCAATCCTTGGCAGTAGCTCCTTCCTTGTCTTTAAGGCACATCATCCTATCTCGGCTTCTGTCGTATCTTCTCCTCCATAGCAGTCAGACCTTCCTCTTATGAGGGTACTTGTGGTTACATTCAGAGCACACCTACATAGTCTAGGATGCTCTTCCCTTCTCAAGATCCTTAATTTCACGATCTCTGCAAAGTCTCTTTTGCATATGAAGTAACATTCATAAGTTTCAGAAATTAGAATGTGGACACTTTAGGGGCCATTATTCAGCTAACTACACCTTTGTTGATTCAAAGCCAGTCTTTTCCTTTAGATCCTCCTTCTGAGCTCCTCTTTACTCCCTTGAAATTCCCCTTTAGCCAGTAGTCCTCTTTTTCTCAATCTCCAGTTCTGCCTCCTTTGTTTGGTTCCTTCCCTATAATCTATAAATTTAAGTTCTCCCAAATTAAAAAAAACAACTCCCTCTTGACTATCCTGCTCTAGCTTCTTCTGCCATGTTTTTTTCTTTGTATACAACTGTTTTCAAAATAATTTCATTTTCTAGCAATATGGCAAATAAGGTAGGTTAAAGCATTGCTGAGTTGGCAAAAAATAAGAGAAATCATCTGAGATAAAAAAAAAGTGATGAAAAACAAATATTTGGAGATGGCAGCTTTCTTCAGGATTTGTGCCAGTTTTTGATGACCTAGAACTTCATTCTTTATAGGCCATGCTTGGGAATAGGGGATAGAGCTCTGGGTCCAGGCAATGGGGGACATTTGATCAAAGACCATAAGGGACCCACAGAAAGTGACACCAACATGACTGAATTAACTTTTCCTATAACCCATGGGTGATAGTGAGGAACATCAGCAGTTTTGGCCTTAGCTTTTGATAAAGGGAAGAAGAGGTAGTTCCTTATAAGAATTCCTAACCAAAAAGCAGTCCACATATAAGTCTAGGGTTACAGTTTACACTAAATGCACTCAAGAATTTAATTTATAGAGTTTCCACCCCCCACAGGGGCTAACAGAAGAAAATATAAATTCTCCTTGGAAGAATGCATCTTAAACTTTAAGAATACCTATAGAAAAAAAATGGAAGAGAGGACACAAAATGGCAGCCAAAATGGCAAACAAGTCCCAAGTCTTAGAGCAGATAGAAGGAGCATCTAAATGGAATAATATACAGCTGGGATTGGTAAAGTAGCCACAGTTGGTGAGACAATTTGCAGCTAGGAAGGGCAGAGGATGCTTAGAGAACGGTAGGATTGGGGATCTGGGCTGGAGAGAGTTGTGAGAACTCTGAACCAAGAGGGTCAGAAGGAAGCCACATAGCTCTAAGTCCATATCCCTGTGACTGTGGAAAGGATGTTCACAGGACTGCTGGTGACAGGGGATTATAGCTCTAAGTCCACAGCCATGAGAGGCTGAGCCCAGAGATGGATGCCCAAACTACATAGTGCCGGGGGTAGAGACATTCACAGTGGCACAGTTGTTTCCCCTCTTCTTGGTCTTTGCTTTTATTTGTTAAACCCAGTTTAAATAAAAACAATCACCCATGACTGAGGTGCAGGTGGAAGTAGGACTTGTGCAGTCTGGGGAGAGGCTGTGGAGCAGGTCAGGGAGAGGTGACCAGGAGTCAAACACTGGGACATTCCTGACACTCTGAACCTAAGCAGCCATTTTTTCCTGAATAGCTATCTCCCAGAAATCTCCAAGCAATAATATAGCCACACCCAGACTACATTCTGAGTGGTACAAAGGACACAAAAAGTCTGAATAGCCCCTAAGAGCCCTCAGGGACTGGATTGAAGAGTGGCCATTCAGTCCCAGAAAGTGATACAGCAACCTCCCTAAATAATCTATGTCAGAAAAGGCTGCTTGAGAGATTGAGACTGACAGCAGGCAGACAACCTAAGTGGGCAGCGTGGTCCTGCCTGCTGGCAGTCCAGGCAGTGGATGGTGGATTATGTGGAACTTCAACACAGTGCTGACTACTTAACAGGATGCTGAGAAGTGTCAGACAGTATAGAAGAGTGGGATCATAAATCAGCCTTTATGGAGCATTAAAACAGCTGAAATGAACAACACTTCACTTAATTTAAAAAAAATATCTTTTAATATTTTAAAATTTTCTCTTTTTTCACATTTTTTTATTCATTCTATTTTTAATTGTTATTTTATCTCATTTTTTAATTTTTTTCTTTCTTTTCTTTTCTTCTTTCCACTCATCCTCTTTCTACCTCCTCTATTCTGAACCGAGGTCCTCCCCATATTCATTCAATTCCTTAACCTTACTTTCTGTATATAAGCTCTGACTCTATAGATTCTGCCCCATACCCTTTTCTGGGTGTTTGTTGTTTGCATTTTCATTTATCTTTTTGTTCTGTGGTGTTTTATCCCCACATGTAAATGATTTTTTATTTTTTTAACTTTTTCTTCTTTTTCTTTTCTCTTACCATTTTTTCTTTACTTGATATAATTTTTTGCTCTTTTTTCTCTTCTCTAATTCTCTTTTCTCTTGTGGTCACTAAATTTGGCTTATCAGTGTCCTGAGTACATTCGTGTTTTGTTCCCTTTGTGTCGTGTTTTATTGAGTTGTATTTTGTGCTCTTTGGTCAATGTGGTAGAAAGCGAACCACATAACCAAAAACCCCGAAAGAAGACTCCATCCACAAATGGGACAATAATACTTAAGTCCCAGATACACCAAGATAACCCAAATTGCCTAAGTAGGAGGCATCCCTAGATTGCCCAGACCAGAGAGATTGTCCTAGTGGGTCTCCAAGAACATCTACTATATAAGACAAACTCAAAAAATCTGGATGACATAGCACTTGATCTGGTCTGTTTCACTGAATCACAAAGAAAAATGGGAAGACAACCTCCCCTTCTAAAGAAAAGGAGAAATTATCAGAAAAGGAAATAAATGAAATGGGGGCAAGCAATTTGTCAGTGAAAGAATTCAGAGCAATGGTATAAGGACACTGAAAATGATGGAAGGTAAATTCAACAAGATGCATAAAAATTAAGAGGAAACGAAGAAAAATCAAGAGGAAGTAAAGAATGACCTAACCACAATAAAGAACAAAATGGAAAGTTTCAACAGTAGACCAGAAGTGAGGACTGTATCAGTGAATTAGAAGACAAGGTAGATAAAGCACAGCAGCAACTGGAAAGAAAACTTAAAAAGGAGGAGGAGAGCCTAAGGGAGCTTTGGGACAACATGAAATGAAACAACATCTGCATAATAGGGATGCCAGAAGGAGAGGAAGTGGAGTGAGGAATAGAAAGCCTGTTTGAAGAAATACTAGTAATGACAGAAAACTTCCCTGATATTGGGAAGAAAAAATTCACACAAGTCCAGAAAGCTCACAGAATCCCAAACAAGATGAACCCAAATAGACTGACACCAAGACACATCATAATTAAATTGGCAAACATCAATGACAAAGCAAGGATCTTAAAGGCTGCCAGAAAGAGACAGAAAGTTACCTATAAGGACTCTCCCATTAGACTATCAACTGATTTTTCAACAGAAAAAAAATCAAGCCAGAAGGGAATAGCATAAAATATACAAAGTGACACAAAGCAAGGGACTGAATCTAAGAGTACTATAACCAGCAAGGCTATCATTCAAAGTTGGAGGTGAAATCAGGAGGTTCACAGACAAAAAAAGATCTAAGGGAGCTTATTACCGCCAAGCCAGCAATGCAAGAAATTTAAAGGGACTGCTGTAAAAAAAGAAGAAGTAGAAAGGGAAGAAGGAACACAGGCAAAAAGAATATAAATAGCAACAAACAAGTACCTATCAATAATAAAAAAAAAGATAATATGCTTATTAGACTGAACAGCCAAATATCCTTCCAGCCGTCTTTGAGGACAAAGCTGGTGTGGCTGCAAGGGCTGAGCCTACACCATCAGTAGAACACCCTCAATGGCTCCTGAACTGCAAGAGGGGGTAGGCTGGAGTAAGGGACCTTCTCTTTTACGCATGAATTTTGACTTATTTATTTATTTATTTATGTATTTATTTATTTATTTATTATTAATTTTTATACATATCTCCCCATGGCCCCCCTTCCTCCCAGGCATACCCCAAGCCCCCAGTGTCTATGTTCATTGGTTATGCTTATATGCATGCATACAAGTCCTTTGATTGATCTTTTATCTACTTCACCTAACTTTAATCTTCCTGGTGTAATTTCACAGTATGTTTGATGCTTTACTGCCTCTGTATCTATCCTTTTGTTCATCAGTTTATAATGTTCTTTATTATCCACAAATGTGTGAGATCATGTGATGCTTCTCTTTCATTGACTGGCTTATTTCACTAAACATAAGGCTCTCCAGTTCCAACGAGGTTGCTGCAAATGGTAAGAATTCCTTCTTTTTAATGGCAGCATAGAATTCCATTGTGTAGATGTACAACAGTTCTCTGATCCATTCATCTGCTGACGGGCACCTAGGCTGTTTCCAAATTGTAGCTGTTATAAATTGTGCTGCTATGAACATAGGGGTGCATAAATCCTTTCTGATTGGTGTTTGTGATTTCTTAGGATAAATTCCTAAGAGTGAGAGTACAGGGTTAAATGGGAGATCCATTTTTAGTTTTTTGAGGAAACTCCATACTGTTCTCCACAGTGGCTGCACCAGTCTGCATTCCCACCAACAGTGCACAAGGGTTCCTTTTTCTCCGCATCCTCGCCAACATTTGTCGTTTGTTGATTTGTTGATGATTGCCATTCTGACAGGTGTAAGATGGTATCGCATTGTCGTTTTGATTTGCATCTCTCGGATGATTAATGACTTTGAACATGTTTTCATGTGTCTCTTGCCTTTCCTTCTGTCATCTTTCGAAAAGGTTCTATTTAGGTCCGTTGCCCATTTTTTTATTGGGTCGATTATCTTCCTTTTATGAAGTTGTATAAGTTGGCTGTAGATTTTGGAGATTAAACCTTTATCAGTGATAACATTTGCAAATATGTTCTCCCATACAGTGGGCTTTCCCGTTGTTTTGTTGATGGTTTCTTTTGCTGTGCAAAAGCTTTTTATTTTGATGTAGTCCCATTTGTTTATTTATTTATTTTTTTTAGCTTCAATTGTCTTTGGAGCAGCATCAGTGAAGAAGTTCTTTCGGCATATATCTGAGATTGTGCTGCCTGTGGATTCCTCTAGTATTTTTATGGTTTCCCTTATAATGTTTAAGTCCTGTATCTATTTTGAGTTTATTTTTGTATTTGGTGTAAGTTGGTGGTCCAGTTTCATTTTTTTGCATGTATCTGTCCAATTTTCCCAACACCATTTATTGAAGAGGCTATCTTGGCTCCATTGAATGTTCATGCCTCCTTTGTCAAAATTAGTTAAGCATAATGGTTTGGGTGGTTATCTGGGTTCTCTATTCTATTCCATTGGTCTACATGTCTGTTCTTGTGCCAGTACCAGGCGGTTTTTAGAACAGTTGCTTTGTAATATAGCTTGATATCTGGTATTGAGATCCCACATACTTTATTCTTCCTTCTCAGAATTGCTGTAGCTATTCGAGGTCTTTTTTTGTTCCAGATGAATCTATGAAAAATTCTTTCTAGGTCTGTGAAATATGTCGTTGGTATTTTAATGGGTAGTGCATTGAATCTATAGATTGCTTTGGGTAGTATGAACATTTTAATGATGTTGATTCTCCCAATCCATGAGCATGGTATGCTATTCCATCTGTTAAAATCTTCCTCTATCTCTTTTTTCAGTGTCCTGTAGTTTTCTGCATAAGGCCTTTTACCTGTTTAGTTAGGTTTATTCCTAGGTATCTTAATTTTTTTGGTTCGATGGTAAATGGGATTGCTTTTTTAGTCTCTCTGTCTGTAATTTCAGTATTAGTGTATAGAAATGCCACAGACTCCTAGCATTAATTTTGTATCCTGCTATATTGCGGAATTCGTTAATTAAGTCAATTAATTTTGGAATAGAGTCCTTTGGGTTTTTTATGTACAGTATCATGTCATCTGCAAATAAGGACAACTTTACTTCTTCTTTTCCAATTTAGATGCCTTTTATTTCTTCTTCTTGTCTAATTGCAATGGCTAATACTTCCAGTACTGTGTCGAACAGGAGAGGTCAGAGTGGGAATCTCTGTCTTGTTCCTGTTCTTAGGGGAAATGGTTTTAGTTTTTGCCCATTGAATATGATGTTAGCTGTGGGTTTACTATATATGGCTTTTATGATGTTGAGGTATGCTCCTTCTATTCCCACTTTGCTGAGAGTTTTTATCAAGAAAGGGTGTTGGATTTTGTCAAATGCTTTTTCTGCATCAATTGATATGACTATGTGATTTTTATCTCTCAATTTATTTATGTGATGTGTCACATTTATTGATTTGTGGATATTGTACCATCCCTGCATTCCTGGGATGAATCCTACTTGGTCATGGTGTATGATCTTTCTGATGTACTGCTGGATCCGATTTGGTAGAATTTTGTTGAGGATTTTGGCATCTATGTTCATGAGAGATATTGGCCTATAATTCTCTTTCATTGTGTTGTCTTTATCTGGTTTTGGTATTAAGGTAATGCTGGCTTCATAGAAGGTGTTTGGAAGTGTTCCTTCTTCTTGAATGTTTTTGAATAGTCTGAGGAGGATAGGTTTTAATTCTTCCTTGAATGTTTGGTAAAACTCTCCTGTGTAGCCATCTGGTCCTGGGCTTTTTTTTGCTGGAAGGTTTTTGATGACTGCTTCAATTTCTTCCATAGTCATTGGACTATTGAGATGTTTAGATTCCTCCTCACTGAGTTTTGGAAGGTTATATTTTTCTAGGAAAATGTCCATTTCCTGCATGTTGTCCAATTTGTTGGAATAGAGTTGTTCATAAAGCTGAATTCAACACAGAAGTTTCCCCGGCATAGTGAAAATGCTGAGACAAGGGAAGGGATCACAAACAAAGAAATGGAGGGAAAAAAAACGACTGGATATAGAGTTCAAAACCACACTTATAAGGTTTTTCAAGAATATGCTAGAAAAGTTGGATAAATTTAGTGAGACCCAAGAGGAGATGGAAAAGGTCCAACTAAAGAGGATAAAGGACCAAATAGAAATTAAACATACACTGACTAAAATAAAAAATATTATACAGCGTCCAAATAGCAGACTAGAGAAAGTCAAGAATCAAGTCAAAAATTTGAAATATAAAGAAGGAGACAACATTCAACTGGAAAAGCAAGAAGAGAAAAGAATCCAAAAATGTGAACATAATGATAAGGAGACTCTGGGACAGCTTTAAGCGTACCAACATCAGAATTGTGGGGTGCCAGAAGAAGAGAGAGAGCAAGATACTGAAAACCTATTTAAAGAAATAATGACTGAAAACTTTCCAGATCTGGTAAAAGAAATAGACTTACAAGTCCAGGAAGCACACAGAACCCCATATAAAAGGAATCCAAAGAGGACCACACCAAGAGACATCATAATTAAAATACCAAGAGCAAAAGACAAAGAGAGAATATTAAAAGCAGCAAGAGAAAAACAGTTTATTACCTGCAAGGGAGCACCCATACGACTATCAGCTGATTTCTCAACAGAAACGATGCAGGCCAGACAGGAGTGGCAAGAAATATTCAACATGATGAATAGCAAGAACCTACAACCAAGAATAATCTATCCAGCAAAGCTAGCATTCAGAATTGAAGGGCAGATAAAGAGCTTCACAGATAAGAAAAAGCTAAAGGAGTTCATCAACTCCAAACCAGTATTATATGAAATGCTGAAAGGTACTCTTTTAGAAGAGGAAGAAGAAAAAGGTGAAAGCCAAAAAATTATGAACAACAAATACATATCTATCAACAAGTGAATCTAAAAATTAAGGGAATTAAAAATTTGATCAACAGAATAAATTGGTGAATATAATAGAATCCGGAGCACTGAAAGGGAGTGGACTGATAATTCTCAGGGGGGAAGGGGTGAGGGGTGTACAGGGAGAGACTGGACAAAAATCATACACCTATGGATGAGATCAATGGGAGGGAGCTAAGGGCAGAGGGAAGGGAGGGAGCTGGGTGGATGGGTGCTACGGAGGGGAAAAAAGAGAAACAACTGTAATAATCTGAATAATAAAGATTTAATTTAAAAAAAAGAACTAAAACCTATCATTCTCACATGATTCCAAAAAATTCAAGAGGAAGGCACACTTCCAAGTTCTTTCTAGGAAGCCAGCATTACCCTAATTCCAAAACCAGATAAAGACATTACAAAGATAGAGAATTACAGGCCAATATCCCTGATGAACATAGATGCTAAAATCCTCAATAAAATTCTAGCAAATCGGATCCAACATTACACCAGAAAGATCATACACCATGACTAAGTGGGATTTATTCCCGGGATGCATGGCTGGTACATAATTTGTAAGTCAATAGACATGATACATCACATAAACAAATTGAGAAACAAAAATCACATGATATCAATTGAGGCAGAAAAGGCATTTGACAAAATCCAACATCCTTTCCTAATAAAAACTCTCATCAAAGTGGAAATAAACCAATCAGAGCTCAACATAATAAAAGGCATATATGAGAAACCTGTATCCCACCTTGTACCCAATGGGCAAAAAGGAAAACCATTTCCACTAAGAACAGGAACAAGACAGGCATGCCCACTTTCACCACTTCTGTTCAACATAGTACTGGAAGTGCTAGCCATAGTGATCAGACAAGAAAAATAAACAAAACACATCTAAATTGGAAAAGAAGAAATAAACTGTACTTGTTTGCAAATGACATGACATTGTATAGAAAAAACCC
>JAAGEH010000286.1:60205832-60292917 GCA_011751065.1 Lasiurus cinereus
CTCCCAGGCATACCCCAACCCCCCAGTGTCTATGTTCATTGGTTATGCTTATATGCATGCATACAAGTCCTTTGATTGATCTCTTATCTACCTCACCTAACTTTAATCTTCCTGCTGTAATTTGACAGTCTGTTTGAAGCGTTACAGCCTCTGTATCTATCCTTTTGTTCATCAGTTTATAATGTTCTTTATTATCCACAAATGAGTGAGATCATGTGATGCTTCTCCTTCATTGATTGGCTTATTTCACTAAGCATAAGGCTCTCCAGTTCCAACCAGGTTGCTGCAAATGGTAAGAATTCCTTCTTTTTAATGGCTTCATAGAATTCCATTGTGTAGATGTACCACAGGTCTCTGATCCATTCATCTGCTGACGGGCACCTAGGCTGTTTCCAAATTGTAGCTATTGTAAATTGTGCTGCTATGAACATAGGGGTGCATAAATCCTTTCTGATTGGTGTTAGTGATTTCTTAGGATAAATTCCTAGGAGTGGGAGTACAGGGTCAAATGGGAGATCCATTTTTAGTTTTTTGAGGAAACTCCATACTGTTCTCCACAGTGGCTGCATCAGTCTGCATTCCCACCAACAGTGCACAAGGGTTCCTTTCTCTCCGCATCCTCGCCAACACTTGTCGTTTGTTGATTTGTTGATGATTGCCATTCTGACTGGTGTAAGATGGTATCGCATTGTTGTTTTGATTTGCATCTCTCAGATAATTAGTGACTTTGAACATGTTTTCATGTGTCTCTTGGCCTTCTTTCTGTCGTCTTTCAAAAGGTTCTATTTAGGTCCGTTGTCCATTTTTTTATTGGATCATTTATCTTCCTTTATTAAGTTGTATAAGTTGGCTGTAGATTTTGGAGATTAAACATTTATCAGTGATAACATTTGCAAATATGTTCTCCCATACAGTGATCTTTCTTGTTGTTTTGTTGATGGTTTCTTTTGCTGTGTAAAAACTTTTTATTTTGATGTAGTTGCATTTGTTTATTTTTTCTTTAGCTTCCATTGCCTTTGGAGCAGTATCAGTGAAGAAGTTCTTTCGGCATATATCTGAGATTGTGCTGCCTGTGGATTCCTCTAGTATTTTTATGGTTTCCCTTCTAATGTTTAAGTCCTGTATCCATTTTGAGTTTATTTTTGTATTTGATCTAAGTTGGTGGTCCAGTTTCATTTTTTTGCATGTATCTGTCCAATTTTCCCAACACCATTTATTAAAGAGGCTATCTAGGCTCCATTGAATGTTCCTGCCTCCTTTGTCAAATATTAGTTCAGCATAGTGGTTTGGGTGGATATCTGGGTTCTCTATTCTATTCCATTGGTCTATATGTCTGTTCTTGTGCCAGTACCAGGCTGTTTTGAGAACTGTTGCTTTGTATTACCGCTTGAAATCTGATATTGATATCCCACCTACTTTATTCTTCTTTCTCAGAATTGCTGTAGCTATTCGTGGTTGTTTTTTTTTTTTTTGTTACAGATGAATCTATGAAAAATTCTTTCTAGGTCTGTGAAATATGTCGTTGGTATTTTAATGGGTAGTGTGTTGAATCTGTAGATTGCTTTGGGTAGTATGGACATTTTAATGATGTTGATTCTCCCAATCCATGGTCATGGTATGCTCTTCCATCTCTTAACATCTTCCTCTATCTCTTTTTTCAGTGTCCTGTAGTTTTCTGCATATAGGTCTTTTATCTCTTTAGTTAGGTTTATTCCTAGTTATCTTAATTTTTTTGGTGCGATGGTAAATGGGATTGCTTTTTAGTTACTCTGTCTGTAATTTCACTATTAGTGTATAGAAATGCCATAGACTTCTTAGCATTAGTTTTGTATCCTGCTACATTGCCAAATTCGTTAATTAAGTCAATTAGTTTTGGAATGGGTCCTTTGGGTTTTTTATGTATAATATTATGTCATCTTCAGATAAGGACAACTTTACTTCTTCTTTTCCAATTTGGATGTCTTTTATTTCTTCTTCTTGTCTAATTGCAATGGCTAATACTTCCCTTACTGTGTCGAACAGGAGAGGTGAGAGTGGGCATCTGGTTCTTGTTCCTGTTCTTAGGGGAAATGGTTTTAGTTTTTGCCCATTGAGTATGATGTTAGCTGTTGGTTAATCATATATGGCTTTTATGATTTTGAGGTATGCTCCTTCTATTCCCACTTTGCTGAGAGTTTTTATCAAGAAAGGGTGTTGGATTTTGTCAAATGCTTTTTCTGCATCAATTGATATTACTATGTGATTGTTATCTCTCAATTTGTTTATGTGATGTATCACATTTATTGATTTGCGGATTCATCCTTGCATTCCTGGATTGAATCCTACTTTGTCATGGTGTATGATCTTTCTGATGTACTGCTGGATCTGATTTGCTAGAATTTTGTTGAGGATTTTGGCATCTATGTTTATGAGAGATATTGGCCTATAATTCTCTTTCATTGTGTTGTCGTTATCTGGTTTTGGTATTAAAGTAATGCTGGCTTCATAGAAGCTGTTTGGAAGTGTTCCTTCTTCTTGAATGTTTTTGAATAGTCTGAGGAGGATAGGATTTGTCCAGTGGTGACAGTGGGGTATTAAAGTCTCCTACTATGATTTTAAAACTCAACTGTGTAGCCATCTGGTCCCAGGCTTTTATTTGCTGGCAGCTTTTTGATGACTGCTTCAATTTATTCCATTGTTATTGGACTATTGAGATGTTTGGCTTCCTCCCCACTGATTTTTGGAAGGTTATATTTTTCTAGGAAAATGTCCATTTCTTGCAGGTTGTCCAAACATTTGTTGGAATAGAGTTGTTTTATAGTATTTTTTAACAATCTTTTGTATTTCCACAGGGTCTGTTGTCATTTCTCCTCTTTCATTTCTGATTTTGTTTATTTGTGTCTTCCCTCTTTGCTTCTTGGTGAGCCTGGCTAGAGGTCCATCAATCTTGTTTATCCTTTCCAAGAACCAGTTCTTTTTTTTTGTTGATCTTTTGAATTGTTTCTTTAGTCGCCAAATTGTTTATCTCCGCTCTGATCTTCACTATTTCCTTCCTTCTGAGTACACTGGGTTTTTCTTGTTGCTCTCATTCTAGCTCTTTGAGTTGTCAGGTTAGGTAATTTATTACCATTGTTTCCTGTTTTTTGCAGTAGGCTGGTAGGGCTATGAACTTCTCTCTCAAGACTGCTTTCACTATGTCCCATAAATTTTGTATTGTTGTGTTGTCATTGTCATTTGTTGCTATGATGATTTTTATTTCTTCCTTGATCTCTCTGGTTACCCAGTTGTTGTTTAATAGCATGCTATTTAGTCTCCATGTGTTTGATTTCTTTCTATTGTTTTTATTATAGTTGATTTCCAGTTTTTTGCCACTGTGGTCTGAGAAAATGCTTGATATGATTTCTATCTTCTTGAATTTGAAGAGACTTTTCTTATGACCCAACATATGATCTATCTTTGAAAATGACCCATGTGCACTGGAGAAGAAAGTATGTCCTATGGCTTTGGGGTGAAATGTTCTGAAGATGTCAATTAATTCCTTCTGGTCTAGTGAGTCATTTAGGATTGATGTTTTTTTTGCTGATTTTTGGTTTAAGGATTTGTCCAGTGGTGACAGTGGGGTATTAAAGTCTCCTACTATGATTGTATTGCTGTCAATCTCTCTCTTAATATCCTCCAAGAGTATTTTTATGCATTTAGGTGCTCCTATATTGGGTGCATATATGTTTACCAGAGTTATTTCTTCTTGTTGGGTTGTTCCCGTTAGTATTATGAAATGGCCTTCTTTATCTCTTGTTATGTCATTCCCTTTGAGATCTAATTTGTCTAAGTATTGCAAACGCAGCTTTTTTTTCATTTCCATTTGCCTGAAATACCATCTTCCATCCCTTCACCCTCAATCTGTGTGCATCTCTTTTCCTGAGGTGGGTTTCTTGCAGACAGCAGATATATGGATCATGTTTTCTTATCCAGTTGGTTACCCTATGTCCTTTGACTGGAGTATTTAATCCGTTTACATTTAAAGTTATTATTGATAAGTTCTTATCTGTTGCCATTTTTAGTCCTTACCCCCAATTTCCTTCTTCGCTTCCTCTTTCATTTTATTACAGGAGACCCTTTAACATTTCTTGCATTGCTGTTTTGGTGGTAATATATTCCCTTAATCCTTTTTTGTCTGTGAAGCTTCTGATTTCACCTTTAGTTTTGATTGAGAGTCTTGCAGGGTACAGTATTCTTGGATTCGGACCCTTCCTTTGCATGACTTTGTATATTTCATTTCATTCTCTTCTGGCCTGATGAGTTTCTGTTCAGAAGTCAGTAGCTAGTCTTATGGGGGTTCCTTCGTAGGTAACTTTCTGTTTCTCTCTGGCTGCTTTTAAGATTTTTACTTTGTCGCCGGTGTTTGCCAATTTAATTATAATGTGCCTTGGTTTCGGTTTTTTGGGGTTAATTTTGCTTGGGACTCTGTGAGCTTCTTGGATTTGTGTGGGTTTTTTCTTTTGTATATTGGGGAAATTTTCTGTCATTATTTCTTCAAACACGTTCTCTAATCCTTGTTCAGTTTCCACTCTTTCTGGAACCCCAATTATGCGGATGTTGTTTTGTTTCATGTTATCCCAAAGTTCCCTTAGGCTCTCCTCTTGCATTTTAATTTTTTTTTTCTAGAAGCTCCTGTACTTGGGTATTTTTTCCTACTGTGTCTTTTAGCTCACTGATGCGGTCCTTTGCTTCTTCTAGTCTACTTTTGATGCTTTCTATTGAGTTCTTTATAGCAGTGATCTCATTTTTAATTTCTTCTTTATTATTCTGCACCTCCTCTAGGTTCTTCTGCATTTCTTCTTGCTTCTTCTTCATCTCCTCTTGGGTCTTCTTCATTTCCTCTTGGCTCTTACATTTTCGATTTTGTCTTCCATTCTTATCATCCACCTTATGATCATTTCTCTGAACTCTTTCTCTGGCAGGCTTATTTCTGCTTCTATTTTGTTTACTTCCTTTTCTGGTGAAACCTGCCTTTCTGTCTTATGTGGGCTGTTTCTTTTTCTGCCCATGGTCTTTCTTCTCCCGATGTCTGGTTATGTAGTTCTCTCTCCTACTTTGATTGAAAGGCACAAACTACAACACGTCCAGGTTCAGCACACAAGTTACTTTCCATGTGCCATGTGGATCTCTGAATCTGCCGCTTGCATGTCTGCGCCATTTGGAGAGCGGTGTTCTGGGTCCCAGGCTGTTCGGTGGGTGCCTCAGCCAGCCGCAACTTTCAGACCTTTGCAGACATCAATCTCCCTCTTATCCCAGGCGAAATCTGACCTTTCTCTGTGTCGTGTGGATCTCTGATTCCGCTCTGTGTCTGCACCGATTGGAGAGCAGAGTTCTGGGTCCTCGGGTCCCCAGCTGCTCGAATGGTGCCCCAGCTGCAGGCTTCAGTCCGCAGCAGACATCCACCTCCCTCTGCAAGATGGCGCGGTCTCTGCGTTCGTGCTGGTGGCTCCGGCAGACAAAATCCCCATGGCAGTGGGGCTGCCTGGCCGGGAGAGCCCCGTCCAGCAGTCCCCCACCTTCTCCTGGAGGATAACTGACTCTTAACTTGCCAACAACACGCCCAGTGTGACTCTCATCCGCTCTCTCTCCCTCTGCGCAGTGACAAAGCTCCAGATGCATCTGTCTACTCTGCCGCCATTTTTTTCATCCCCTATGGCTTTTTTATACATCAATAATGAATTCACAGAAAGAGAAACAAAAAATCTCATTTACCATTGCAATAAAATTAAGATACCAGGATAGCCGGGACTGGTTTGGCTCAGTGGATAGAGCGTTGGCTTGCGGAGTGAAAGGTCCCAGGTTCGATTCTGGCTGGGGGTATATACCTTGCTTGCAGGCACATTTTCACAGTGGGGTGTGCAGGAGGTGGCTGATCGATGTCTCTCTCTCGTCAATGTTTCTGACTTTATATCTCTCTCCCTTCCTCTCTGTAAAAAATCAATAAAATATATTTTTTTTAAAAAAGAAAGATTCCAGGAATACATTTAACCAAGAGGGTAAAGGACCTGTACTCAGAAAATTATAGGATACTGAAAAAAGATATAGAGGAAGACTTAAACAAATGGATGAATATACTGTGTTCATGGATTGGTAGACTCAACATCAACAAAATCTCTATATTACCCAAAGCAATCTATAGATTCAATGCATTCCCCATTAAAATACCAATGGCATACTTCAAAGATATAGAACAAACTCTCCAAAAAGTCATCTGGAATATAAAAAGACCCTGAATAGCTGCAGCAACCTCAGGAAGAAGAACAGTGTTGGAGATATTATGCTATGTTACCAAGCCACGGTCCTCAGAACTGCCTGATACTGGCACAAGAACACACATATAGACCAATGGAACAGAACAGGAAAACCAGAGATCTACCCGAGTCATTATGCTCAATTAATATTTGGCATAAGCATGAGCATAATAGAGTCAAGACAGTCTCTTCAATAAATGATGTTGGGAAAATTGAACAGATACATTCATAAAAGTGAAACTAGACCATGGAGAGTGGCTTCAGCATTCAGACTGGATCAGGTCTTGAACTGCCTTATGGCAAAGCCACATACAAGTCCCTTCTTGGAGGGCATAGCTACCTGCAGTCCTAGGTAGCTATGGGATGTGGGCTGTGGAGGATGCAACAAGTGCTGCCTAAACAAAGCTTGATAGAGTTCAGAGAATGTCAACAAGAGGAAAGAGGCAAATTTGAAATTTGCAAGAACATTGTGAATATCTTGTCCTTGTTTTGCTTTGTGTAATCTGACTATAAAATAAATATCCTGCTTACAGGCAGGGTCACTCTTTCCTCATCCAGGCATAGTGATCCACCTAGCCCCAACTTTATTCTCTTATCTGTATCCTTTAATCCTTTAACGCCCCTCCTCAGGTTCACCATTGGCCATGCTGGATGTGGTTCAGTAGACCACCAACTTACACCATACCCCAAAATAAACTCAAAATGGATAAAGGACTTAAATGTAAGACAACACCATAAAAATTCTAGAATAACCATACGCAACAACATAGCAGACACTTGTCTTTACTGATACAGTTCCTGGGGCAATGGAAACTAGGAGAAAATAAACATATGTTACTACATCAAAATAAAAAGCTTCTGCACTGCAAAAGAAACCATCATCAAAACAACAAGAAAGCCCACTGCATGGGAGAACATATTTGCTAATGTTATCTCCAATAAGGGTTTAATCTCCAAAATTTATAGGGAAGTCATACAACTTAAAGGAAAGATAAACAGTCCAAAAAAAAATGGGCAAAGGACCTAAATAGATACTTTTTGAAGGAGGACATACAAAAGGCCAAGGGACATGACAACATGCTCAGAGTCACTAATCCAAAAGATGCAGATCAAAACAATGATAAAGTACTATCTCACACCTGACTGAATGACTATCATCAACATATGACAAGTGCTGGCCAGGATGCAGAGAAAAGGGAACTCTCTTGCACTGTTGGTGAGAATGTGGACTGGTTCAGCCACTGTGGAAAACAATATGATGTTTCCTTAAAAACTTAAAAATGGAACTTTCATTTGACTCAGTAACCCCACTTCTAGGATTATATCCCAAGAAACCAGAAACACCACAATCAGAAAAGATATATGCACCCCTATGTTAATAGCAGCACAATTTACAATAGCTAAGATTTGGAAATAACCTAAGTGCCCATCAGCACATGAATAGATTAGAAAACTGTGGTACATCTACACAATGGAATACTATGCTGCTTTAAAAAAGAAGGAATTTTTACCATTTGCAACAGCATGGATGGAAGTGGAGAGCATTATGCTAAGTGAAATAAGCCAATCAGAGAAAGATAAATATCACATGATCTAAGTCATTTGTGAAATATAATGAACAAAATAAACTAATGAACAAAAATAGAACTAGAGAAATAGCGTCGAACAGACTGTCCAACCTGTGAAGGAAGATGGGGGGTGAGGGAGTAAGAGATCAACCACAGGACTTGTATGCATGCATATGAGCATAGCCAATGGACACAGACAATAGAGTGGTGAGGGCATGTGCTGGGTAGTGGGAGCACCTGAGGATCAGTCAGTGGGGGAAAAAGTAGACTCATGTAATACTTTAGACAATAAAGAATATAAATTTTTTAAAAAATACCTATAAATGAAGTTTAGGAAATATAGGTTTCCAATAAAAAAGCACAAAGCACCAAGGAAAGCCAACATGAACAATGAGCAGAAATAAGTAGTATAGTCAGACCCACAGAGGCATTCATAAAAAATATGAGACAGGATGTGAAATGCATGCTTAAAGAAATAAGGCAACCAAATACACAGTGCAGGGTATTCAAAATATGACTAAGAAACAAGAGACTTGCAGAAATGTTCACACAGATTTAAAAAAGAACCTACGAGAATTTTTAGAACTGAGACATAATAATTTAAACAAAAAAATGTATATGTAAAATTACTGATAAGACATAGCTCCAGAAAGAATTAGGAAACAGAAAAATAGATGTAAGATAATTAGCTGGAATATAGCATAGACAGACAGATGGAGAAGAGAAAGAGGGGTACAGAGGCCAGAGTGGAAGCACATCACATGTTTAACACACATGTAATCAGAGTTCTCTAACAGAAAATAGACAATGTAGGAAATGTAATCTTTGAAGAAATAACATGAGAGTTTTCCAATGTGGATGAAAAATATCAATCATCAAATTAAAAACTCAATAAATACTAAGCGACAAATACCAGTAAGTTCCCTAGGCCTGACCGCTGATCAGGGCCAATCTGTGAGGTAATTGAGGGGCCTCACTTGCACCTGACTTGGCTGGCCTGGGGTCTGTGAGCTGGGGGCAGCTCCTGCTTTGAGTGTCTGCCCCCATGTTGTCAGTGACCACCAGAGGCTCACCCTGATGACAGCGTATGATGATCCGCTCACCTGCTCCACCATCCCACTACAACCGATACCTGCCATGTTCCATGCTCTGCCGCCTGCTGCTGACACCTGCCATGTTCTATGTGCACCCTCCAGTGGTCAGCACATGTCATAGCAACCAGTTGTTTAGTTCTACCATTTATATATTACAGTTTTAGTTTATTTGCATATTATAATTTTATGTATATAGATATCCATTCCTGTGTGTTTTATAGTAAAACCACAGAACAGAAGAGAGGGATGTTAAAAACAGACAGAGAGAAAGGTATGCTATCACCAAGGAAAGATATAACTTAATAACTAACTTCTCAACAGCCACAATGTAATTTAGAAGATCTTAGCAGAATGTCTTCAAAGTACTGAGACAAAGTAACTATTAAACTTGGATTGTGAAAAATCTCTTTTCTGAATGTGAGTGAAATAAACACCTTTTCAATTAAACAAGAGCTGAGAGAGTTTACTACCAACATATCCTAAACAAAGAAACTTCATTACGTACTTTAGGGAGGAAGATAATGGTCACAGAATAAAGGGTGCAGGAAGAAACAAAGGTATTGGTCATAAGTGTTGAAGGGTTGGACAAAGATATTGGTCATAAGTGTTGAAGGGTTCTGAGATCCTTATATTATTTGACAATAGAGCAAAGATATTATTAAACTTTATAATTGGCTAAAGTAAACAGGGATGTTAAATTTAGGGTAACCTCTAGAAAAAGTAGAAGTCTTTAATTTCCAAACACTGGAGGAAAAACATGAAATGAGAAAAAGTGTTTGATCCAAAAAGAAAAGGGGAAAAGAGAAACAAAAAGGTAGGCCAAATAAAAAGCAAAAAATGGGATGGTAGAAATATCTCCAGATATATTTGTAACCAATATAAATACAAATGAATCAAATCATTAATGGGAAGGTAAAGACTGTTAGACTGGACCACAGCAGAATCCAGTCTTGTACTGTTTATAAGACATTTAAGAAACACACACATAGGAGAAAGCAATATGGAGGCATAGGTAAACACCTAAATTGCTGCCTCGCACAACAATATCAAAACTACAACTAAAAGACAAAGCAGACACCATACAGAACCATAGGAATGCTGGCTGAGTGGAAATTCTACAACTAGAAGGAAAGAGGAAAGCACATTGAGACTCAGAGGGGCTGCAAAAGGCTGACGTACAGAGATGCGCACGTGGGGATGAGCAGCTGAGTGTGCAGGTGGTTTTCTGAAGCGGGAAGGAGATGGAAGCTCCTGACTGCGCTGAACTTCAGTCCTGGGCGAGATTCTGGGAAACCAGACTCATTCAGGGGAAATCTGGACTGTCAGGAAAAGAGAAAGCACACGAAAACTTGGGAGCTGCAGAAGGCAGAGGTCCAGAGGTGCACACACGCAGAGAGGACTCACTGATGAATGCACAGGTAGCTAAGTGCATGGCTGGCTTTCTAAAGTAAGACAGAGATGTAAGATCCCAACTGTGCTGAACTCCAGTTCCAGGTGATTTTCTGGGTACCCAGACTCATTCAGGGAGAAACTGGGCTGTCTGGCAATGGGCAAAACTCGAGGCAGTGCTTGCAGTGATTACCGCGGAACACTGAGACTCAGGGGCCTCATAGGGCAGGGCCAAGGGGAAACCAAGGCTGTCTGCTCCATTTTGAGACTCAGCCCCATTCAAGCTGAGCACAGAGGCTTTTGCAATTTTTCAAGTCTTGCCTCATAAGGATGTCTCCAGCATAGAAGTTTTTGCAGCAGAGACACAGTTGATCCACACAACCAATGGGCCTGGAAGTCAATTCCTCCCAGTGATACCAACAACAATCAAGATTTAACTACAGCTGAGACCAGTTTGGCTCAGTGGATAGAGCGTCGGCTTGCAGACTGAAAGGTCCCAGGTTCAATTCCGGCAAGGGCACGTATCTTGGTTGCAGGCATATCCCCAGTGTGGGGCGTGCAGGAGGCAGCTGATCGATGTCTCTCTCACATCGATGTTTCTGACTTTCTATCCCTTTCCCTTCCTCTCTGTAAAAAATCAATAAAATATATTAAAAAAAAAGATTTAACTACAACAAGGCTGAGCACACAGTACACAGAGGGGTGCACCCAGAGTGTCCATCTCAAGTGATCAAATAACTGGAGAGGCTGAGCCACTGTGCCCTATAGGACACCTAGCACACAAAGCTACTCTATAACTCAGAGAAGCAGCGGGGATGTGGAGACAAAGAAACAGGTCACAAATGAAAGAAATGGAGGAAAACAAATGCCTGGATATAGAGTTCAAAACCATAGTTATAAGGTTTTTCAAAAATTTCCTAGAAAAGGCTGATAAATTTAGTGAGATGGTTGAGGATATGAAAAAGGTCCAACTAGAAATTAAACATATACTGACTGAAATAAAAAATGTTATACAGAGACCTAAGAGAAGACTAGAGGACTGCAAGAATCAAGCAAAGATTTGAAATACCAAGAAGCAAAAAACACTCAGCTGAAAAAGCAAAAAGCAAAAAGAATCCAAAAATGTGAAGATAGTGTAAGGAGTCTCTGGAACAACCTCAAGCATACTAACATCCCAAATATGGGGGTGCCAGAAGAAGAGAGAGAGCAAGATACTGAAAACCTATTTGAAGAAATAATAACAGAAAACTTCCCCCACCTGGTGAAAGAAATAGACTTACAAGTCCAATAAGTGCACAGAATCCCAAACCAAAGGAATCCAAAGAGGACCACACCAAAACACATCATAATTAAAATACCAAGAGCAAAAGACAAAGAATATTAAAAACAGCAAGAGAAAAACAGTTAATTACCTACAAGGGAGCACCCATACAATTGTCAGCTGATTTCTCAACAGAAAGTATGTAGGCCAGACAGGAATGGCAAGAAATATTCAAAGTGATGAATAGCAAGAACCTACAACCAAGATTACTCTACCCAGCAAAGCTATCATTTAGAATTGAAGGTCAGATAAAGAGCTTCACAGATAAGAAAAAGCTAAAGGAGTTCATCCAGTATTATATGAAATGCTGAAAGGTATTCTTTAAGAAGAGGAAGAAGAAAAAGGTAACGATAAAAATTATCAACAAGTGAATCTAAAAATCAAGTGAATAAAAAAACCTGATGAACAGAATAAACTGGTGAATATAATAGAATCAGGGGCATAAAAAGGGAGTGGACTGATAATTCTCAGGGGGAAAGGGATGTGGGGGTGCAGGAAGAGAATGGACAAAAATTGCACATCTATGGATGAGGACAGTGTGGGGGAGGTAAGGGCAGAGGGTGGGGTGGGAACCTGGTGGAGGGGAGCTATGGGGGAAAAAAGAGGAACAATTATAATAATTGGAACAATAAATATTATTTTTTTTTTGAAAAAGAGGAGGAAGCAGAGGTTTCAGGGTGTCCACTCAGACACCCAACCTCATGGGCCTCCTCTTTTGACTCCCGTTCCCTCCTCCCAGGCATGTGCCATATGCACGACAGCATCACTTATAACAGTGGGACCCAGAAATTCTCCATTCCCTCCCATGAGCATCTATGAAGCTCCTAGAAATCATGAGACTGGAAAAATGATTACAGACCAAATGGTTGTAAAGGGGAAAAGCAGGCACAAAACCACACACATCACTAGGAAGTACGCTAAGCCTCTACTGGATGGATCAAAGGCAACCTAAGCTGCTCTACATAAACTATTTTTCTAATTTCTTCAGATTTTCCACAATGAGCGCACATTATAAAAACCACTGTGCTGGGATGGGGGGCAGGGATAGGCTGGGAGAGGACAATGTGGGGAAGGGACACATGTAATACTTTCAACGATAAAGAATTTAAAAATAAAATAAAACACACACACACACACACACACACAAAACAAGAAGACTGAGCATTTGAGAATAAAATAATAGCAAAAGAGATATTGGGAAAAATGCTAATTGAAGAAAAGTGACATAGCTTTATTTATATCAAGACAGTAGATTTTGGGCAGAAAGCATTACTAGAAATAGTATATAATGATGAAAAAGTGCAATTTATCAGAAGTTATAAACTTGCATGTATGTCAATAATATGTAAAGCAAAAAAAGAAATGAATAAAAATTAAAAGATAGATCTACAAAGTCCACTCTTATAGTAGGAGATTTTAAACACATCTCTTTAAATAACTGACACATTAACTGTGAATTACAGAAAGATAAGAAGTTTGGATGCTGAAGATTAAAAAAAATAATTAATAAACTTGGTCTAAGGGATAGAGAACACTGCATCCAACAACACGAAAATTTTTCAAGCAAAAATGGACATGACTTGAGGTGGTGAACATGCAATACAATATACAGATGTTGTATTATAGAATTGTACCTGGAACCTATATAATTGTATTAACTATTGTGACCTCAGTAAGTTCAATAAATAAATTTAAAATAAAAGAGTAATACAAATAGGATGCGTAGCCAGTCTCCCTCACGCCCAGAATTTAGATAGTATACTTAATGGTGTAAAGGTTAGCTTTTGGTGAAGTTGATAGCAGTGTAGGTAAACCCAGGTACATAACCATATCAATATTGCTACTAAAATATAGAACAACCATCATTCAGAACTCCTGAAATCTGGCTGAATGGAAGTCTAGCATTCATCTGGAACAAAAAAAGACCACGGATAGCTACAGCAATTCTGAGAAAAAAGAATAAAGTAGGTGGGATCTCAATACCAGACTTCAAGCTATACTACAAAGAAACTGTTCTCAAAACAGCCTGGTACTGGCACAAGAACAGACATATAGATCAATAGAATAGAATAGAGAACCCAGATATCCACCCAAACCACTATGCTCAATTAATATTTGACAAAGGAGGCATGAACATTCAATGGAACCAAGATAGCCTCTTCAATAAATGGTGTTGGGAAAATTGGACAGATACATGCAAAAAATTGAAACTGGACCACCAACTTACACCAAATACAAAAATAAACTCAAAATGGATACAGGACTTAAACATTAGAAGGGAAACCATAAAAATACTAGAGGAATCCACAGGCAGCACAATCTCAGATATATGCCGAAAGAACTTCTTCACTGATACTGCTCCAAAGGCAATGGAAGCTAAAGAAAAAATAAACAAATGGGACTACATCAAAATAAAAAGCTTTTGCACAGCAAAAGAAACCATCAACAAAACAACAAGAAAGATCAATGCATGGGAGAACGTATTTGCAAATGCTATCACTGATAAAGGTTTAATCTCCAAAATCTACAACCAACTTATACAACTTAATAAAAGGAAGATGAAGGATCCAATAAAAAAATGGGCAACGGACCTAAATAGAACCTTTTCAAAAGACGACAGAAGGAAAGCCAAGAGACACATGAAAACATGTTCAAAGTCATTAATCATCCGAGAGATGCAAATCAAAACGACAATGCGATACCATCTTACACCTGTCAGAATGGCAATCATCAACAAATCAACAAACGACAAGTGTTGGCGAGGATGCGGAGAAAAAGGAACCCTTGTGCACTGTTGGTGGGAATGCAGACTGGTGCAGCCACTGTGGAGAACAGTATGGAGTTTCCTCAAAAAACTAAAAACGGATCTCCCATTTGACCCTGTAATACCACTCTTAGGAATTTATCCTAAGAAATTACAAACACCAATCAGAAAGGATTTATGCACCCCTATGTTCATAGCAGCACAATTTACAATAGCCACAATTTGGAAACAGCCTATGTCCCCGTCAGCAGATGAGTGGATCAGAAAACTGTGGTACATCTACACAATGGAATTCTATGCTGCCATTAAAAAGAAGGAATTCTTACCATTTGCAGCAACCTGGTTGGAACTGGAGAGCCTTATGCTTAGCGAAATAAGCCAGTCAATGAAGGAGAAGCATCACATGATCGCACTCATTGGGGTATAATAAAGAACAGTATAAACTGATGAACAAAAGAATAGATACAGAGACAGTAAAGCTTCAAACAGACTGTGAAATTACAGCAGGAAGATTAAAGTTAGGTGAGGTAGATAAGAGATCAATCAAAGGACTTGTATCTATGCATATAATCATAACCAATGAACATAGACACTGGGGGGGTTGGGGTATGCCTGGGAGGGAGGGGGGCAATGGGGAGATATGTATAAAAAATTAATAAAAAAAAACAACTAGAGAAGTAAAGAAGAAAGCACATTGAGACTGGTAGGAGGGGGTGGCAGTTTGGAACTGGCTGATCTGACATCCATGTGTGCCATTTTTTTTATTAAGGAGGGAGATCTTTCCTGTGGACGCCATCCATGAGAAGTAAGGGGTATCAGCCCTACACTAGACCCCCAGACCAGAGTTCCAGAAGTGAGAAGAGAAGTATCTGTAATTCTGGGCTATAAAAACCAGCAGGGATTGTGACTGAGTGGCACAGAGGCTCCTGGAGTACCGGGTCCTATTAAAAGGTCCGCACACAAACTTATACAGTCTCACATCCTCTGAGCTTCAGCACCGAACTACTGTGGGGAAATCTAGGGACATATGGGAAGGAACTGGATTGTTTGGCATGAGGGTAGGAACTCAGGGGTAGCTTTCTCCAGATGGCATTGCTCACAGGGGTCATTGTTACTGTGGTAGGCCCTGCCCTGTCATAGGGCTGACTGGCAGCTATATTTGAGTCCTGAGACCCCTTCCAATCCTATTTGGAGTCCTATCCAAGCTGTTTGCAGCAGCTTTTTCATATGAATGGCCTGTCCTGGCTCAGGCTTCAGAATTGCCTAAAAGCTCTCAAGCTGCAGCTGGTGTCATCATGCCCCCAAACCATCAGTAAATGGCCCAAGACCTGCCACTAGCACCAGCCTGCTTTGCTTCACAGCTGGGCTTCAGCTGGGCAGAAATAGCCTTACAAGTCCAGGAAGGATATGAGTCCCAAACAAGAGGAACCCAAAGAGGCCCACACCAAGACACATCATAATTAAAGTGCTAAGGGTTAAAGACAAAGAGAGAATCTTAAAAGCAGTAGAGAAAAGCAGCCAGTTACCTACAAGAGAGCAGCCACACAACTGACAGCTGATTTCTTAACAGAAACTTTGCAGACCAGAAAGGAATAACAAGAAATATTCGAAGTGATGAAAGCAAGTACCTATAACCACGATTACTCTTCCTAGTAAAGCTATCATTTACAGACAAGAAAAAGCTAAAGGAGTTCATCCTCTCCCTTTTCCCCTCCTTCTCCCCCCTGGAAAACCAGTATTACATGAAATGTTGAAGAGTATTTTTTAAGAAGAGGAAGAAGAAGAAGGGTATTCTTTAACAAGAGGAAAGAGGAGAAGAGATAAAAAAAATATGAACAATAGAATGGCATTAAATACGTGTCTATTGACAAATCTAAGAATCAATTGAACAAGAAATTTAATGAACAAAATAAACTGGTAAATAAATCGAATCAGCGGCCTAGAAACATGGAACACACTATTGAATCTCAGTGGGAAGGGGGGAGCAGTTGGAAAGATTAACTAAAGAACTTACATGCACATATACATTACCTATGGACACAAACAATAGGGTGGTGAAGGCCTGGGATGGGGCAGGAACCGGGTGGAGAGAGAAAAGAGGAGGACTTCTATAATACCCTCAACAATAAATATTTTAAAAAAATAATGGTTAACTTTTATTTCAAATGAAATATAATAGACACTTAAAAAAGAAGAAAGAACAATCTGGAATTGCCAAATAATTATTAAAGAAATTTGATATCTAGCTAAAAGTGACCAAGGGGTAGGCAAACAGATCCAGATTGCATTTCTCTATCCATTCTAATCAGCATTCCAGGAATGAATAATTTCAGCACTATACAGATTCTTCCATCAAAAAAATAGGGTTGTTCCACAACTAATTTTATAAGGCTTATATAAATTGACACTCAAGGAAGGTAAGGGCACTACAAGAAAAGAATATTAGAAACCAATTTCACTAATGAAAGTGATGAAAAATAAAGTATTTTTTATTCATTGCAAAAAGGAAAAAAAATAACTAGCAAGCCAAACATAACAAAGTATAAAAAATACTCCTTGACCAGGAATTCAAGATTGGCTTAAATTTAGAAAATCTGTTTCATACATCACCGGATTAAAGTGTGACTTGCAGATTTATGTTTATTTGTTGAAAACATTTATTCAAGAATATCTTTTTAAAATAGCTTTCATTTAAAATTTGTATGTTAAAAATTTAATAGCAACAAAATATAAAATAAGAATGGATTTTACAAATCTTGTGCAAGGCCTTAAAAAGAAAATGATAAAGCCTTATTAGTATATTTTAAAGGACCTAAATAAATGGCACTATATACTATGCTCATTAATAGGAAGAATTGATACCACTAACAATATTGGAATTGAAGGTTTTGGGTTCAATTTTAAGTCAGGGCACATACCTAAGTTACAATTTGATTTCCAGTTGGGAGCCAACCTATTGTTTCTGTTTCGCTCGCTCTTCCAGTCCCCCTCCCTTTTTCCTTAACTCCCTCCCGCTCCCACTCCTCTCCCTCTCCCTCAGTTTAAAAAAGAGAAAAGTCCTTCTTGGGTGAGGATACAAAAGTATTACTAGAAGGGGGGGTGTTGCGGTTGGGGGGCTATCACATCATCCCTGTGTGTGGTTAGTGCACTATCAATAGCATGGAACTCAGTTCAGAAACATTTACTACAAGCCAGCATGTATGGGCATTAAGCCAGGCACCTGGAACACAGATTAATATTAGTAAGTAGTAGGAGGGAGTGAAACAAGGTAAAGGAATGCGCTGGGTCGTTTCTGACAAGCAGAGGGAGATCAGGGAGGCCTCTTAGAGGAGACAGTGTTTCTTGAGGGAAGAGATGGAGTTGGAGGCAGAAGGGAGGACAGGATCATTCCAACCAGAGGCATCTCTGTTAGCACAGACATAGGGCAGACAGATGCTCTTCTGAAGCCTAAACCTTCAGTTGAGGCCTAAGAGAGATGAAGCAGATGGGTTCAATTTGGTTTCACATATTGCAGACATTGGAAGTGCAGGTTGCAAGTGACAGACCTGTTTCCCTAGAATCCCGTTTTAGACTGCTGAGCAGGGAGGCTGTCCAGGAGGCTATTCAGTGGTCCAGATAAAGACCAGGAGATAGGGAGGGCTAGGAGAGAAGAGCAGATGGTGGGTCAAGGAATGGTGAGGAGGTAAAATTTGCAGGACACTGTGGTTGACTGGCTATGCAAGAACCAATGTAGCCAGCTATAAGAAATGAAGCAGCCTCCTCAATCTATCCCTGAGCTCTGCCAGGGCAGGGTGGATCCAAGTGAGATTTCTTCTTTCCTTCTTAGTGATTTGTAACATTAATTTGCAGATGCAACACATGCCCCTCAGTAAATTTATGGCACTGTGACTCTCACATTCATACAGAGCTAAGTAGCAGCATAACAAAAATGTGACTGTTAGTAAAATACTTTTCCTCGAGAAAATTTGGTTTCCAATATAGCTCACAAGATTAGTTCATGGAAAAGGCAGTGAATGGTCACTATAATTATAACATCCTGCCTAGAAGGCTGGCTGGGTTGGGTTTTCGGTTTCTTTTGGTGTTTATGATAATTGCTTTTTGTTATTTTATTATTTAAACAACTGTAACGTTTTATTTGTAACTATAGTTGAGAATTGTGTTTCAAGCACACGGTTTGTATTTCTTTAAAGGAATATGTTTTCAAAACCAAGACAATATTTCTGTGAAAGGCTTGATTCTCAGAAGCATTATTTGATCTCCTAGGTCACTTTTGTGATCAGACTAAAAGCATGTCATGAATTTGTTCTTAGGATAGGACTGCGGAGTCCCTTGGCTCAGAAAGTAATAACCTTCAGGGCAAAAGAAGTCTTGCAGTTTTTCTGACTGGTTGGCTCAAGCACAAACCTCCCGCTGAAATTAGCTGAGAGGGGGGGGGAATGGCTGCCTCAGCATAGACTGTCCCTGATGCCTAAGAAGTGATTCTGCTGAGAAGATGCTTCAAAAAAGGACTTTAGTCAAATCCTAAATTAACTCAAATGACATTTACTGTTTCCACTTAATTAGTTTTTAAATAGAATTAGCCAAACAGTATTTTTACCATTGTTAAATGATAGCAAAAGCTTAAATGAAATCCCCTGAGATTTAAGAGAGCCTTTAAGCCTCAGTTATCACCATTAAATCTTTAGTACCCTAAAACTGGAGTTTTTAATGATGTCATTATGAGCACCAAAACAAAATATCACTTGCTCTCTCATTCATAGCATTTTGCTACGAAGATTATGAACAGAAATGCTTCCACTGAAGGCATGCATAAAACACATTAAAAAAGAAATGGGGCCCTAGACAGTTTGGCTTAGTGGATAGAGCCTGTGGACCAAAAGGTTCCAGGTTTTATTCCAGTCAAGGCAACATACCTTGGTTGCAGGCTCCTTCCCCACCCAGGCTCTGCCTGGGGCTTGTGCAGGAGGCAACCAATTGATGTGTTTCTCTCACATTCATATTTATCTCTCTCTTTCTCTTCCACTCTCCCAAAAGAAAAAAAAAATCAATGGAAAAATGTCCTTGGATGAGGATTAACAAAAAACAAAACAAAACAACAACAACAAAGAAATAGGCCCTGGCCTGTAGTTAAGTGGTTAGAGCACCCTCCCAATCCACTCAGGTTTTGGGTTTGATCCCACAAATTAAGAAACAACCAATGAATGCATAAATAAATGGAACAACAAATCAGTGTTTCTCCTCTCCCAACCCCTTAAATATCAATAAAAAATGGGAATAAAATAATTAAAAAATGGAGCACTGTAGTACTAAATGAAAAAAAAAACACAATGAAATGCAATTTCAATTAAATCCTAATGGCTTTCTTGAATCCAGGTGATAGGTAGTCAGCCCTTGGGTAGTGTCTTCACAGCACCTGGAAATTAGTTCATTAAATTTCTTCATCTGATTCTCATGGCCAGCATCCCTAGATTCTCACGCCAGCTAGACTCAGAGTCTTCACTCAGAGAAGCTTTGTAGTTCCCACATCTATATAAATCCTGAGGTAATTTGTCAAATTAATGGAAACCTAGAAAATTCCACATTTCAGAGAGGTACCACCTAAACTTTAAAATATATCCACTTAAACATGTTTTTGTTCCTTTAGGCCAATTGTATCTGAAAGACATGAACTTCTCATTCAGTTTTTCTCAGACTTAAGTCTAACTGCAGATGGATTTATTGGTCACTACAAATTCAGGCCAAAAAAATTACCTACAACTACAGCACTGCCAATGACCACCACAGTCACTGTAACTGCAGGTGAGTTTTTCTGTTTTCAAATTTGTACATAAATTTAAGGAGTGTTAAAAAATCTTTTGAAAGTAGAAAAAAATCAAATAAAGGAAGTTATTTAAAACTAAAATAAGTTAAATAAGATGAAAACAATACATAAGAGACTATGACTCCATTAATGAAAGAAAAGTATAAGGTATAAGAATAATAAGCTAAGCCAAAGCTGGTTTGGCTCAGTAGATAGAGCAATAGGCCTGTGGACTGAAGGGTCCTGGGTTCGATTCCAGTCAAAGGCACATACCTAGTGGGTAGTGTGGAGGGGGTAGCCAATCAATGATTCTCTCTCATCATTGATGTTTCCATATCTCTCTCTCCCTTATTCTCTGAAATCAATAAAAATATTTTTTAAATAAAAGAATCCTAAGCTAATACTTTTTAAATGGATTTTTAGAAGAGTGGGAGAGTTTACAATGATGAGAGAAAGAAACATTGATTGCCTCTCATTTGTATACCAAAACCTAGGTGTATGCCCTGACTGGGAATCAAACCTGCCATCTCCTGATGTATGGGGACAGTGCTCTAAACAACTGAGCCACACCAGCCAGGGCTAAGGTAATAATTTGTAAATGTCATCTAAAAAAATTATGACTAGTTATGGCTAGTTAAAAATTACTAGGAAACCATATAACAGATCATTATTAGACTACTTTTCTTTTCTGGCACTTATAAAATTATGGTTTTCTTTTTATTACATAAATTATAGTATTTTAGGTTAAAATACTTATGCCTGTTTTCACATCTGCCAGTATTTGCACTTTTTAATTTATTTTTGCTTTGCTCCAAAATGTGTCATACAAAATACATTACATCTTTTGTTAGAGTAAATCAAACAAAAATATTTGACATGTTCTAGAAGTCAGTTGGGAAACTCTGCTCTGGGACATGATCTAAGAATTGGAGCGACAGGAGGGGTTCCTTGAATCTAATCTCTACATCCTGTTAACTCCACTCACTGGGATTTCAGGCCCCAGATATCAAAATCTAAATCCAGAAAAAAAAAAATCTAAATCCAGGGAGCAGAAAAAAAGTGAGGAGAAAGGACCTAAGGTTAAGAAATGACACAATTTGAAATAAGGCCAACTTTATTGTCCACTATTTTTTGTATGCTCTCCAAGTAAGTTTGTCTTGAGGACAGGCCCTTCTAAAAGAGTTGATTTTTCTGAGTATTCCCCATGTGTGCCACCTTATGACCTGGAAGGGTACTGCCTCATGTTACTGTAGTATTACTCCAGTTCATCTCAGTGGACCATGCTGTCCTTACGCTTTCCAGTGAATTATTGGGTCACACCCATAGTGCTTAGTGGTTCCCTAGCTTTTATCTCCAGTCCTAAACTTTCTCTTAAATTGCAAACATGGATTTGTAATTATCTCCTAGAGTTTTGCAACTGCTAGACATTTATATTAAAACATATCAAATTCAACTTGTTTTTATTACACTACTTTCTGCCCTAAATCTGCTCCTCCACCTGTTTCCCAACATAGCCTACGGCATCAGAGGTACACTCTGAGAGTCATCTTTGACCTCTATCTGACCTCCCCACTGCTTGCTCTGCCACCACACACACACACACACACACACACACACACACACACACACACACAGCCAACCTATACCTTGCCACTCAGTACATTAGCCACTACTGAGCGCTGAAAATGTGGCTGGTGCTACTGAGGGACTGAATTTTTAATTCAATGAAATTTAAAAAGCCTCATGTGCTTAGTGGCTACCAAAGTGGACAGCATGGGAGCCCAACTCCTTCATATGGTATATAGGCTCTTCACACTTCATCCCTATTCTCTCTTTTTAGATTCATCTTTCTACCACCTCTTTCCTTATGCTCTAAGTATTTTGGATTTTATCCTAAGTGTTGGGAAAACTGTTGATGGATTTAAGCAAAGTTCAGGATTAGATTTGCACTGTGAAGATCACTCTGTTCACTGTGATGTGAATGGATTTTAGGGGTCAAGAGGATCGGTAAGTTCTTGTGGTTGTCTAGGTGAATTTTTGTGCTATGATGTAAATACAGAGAGCCCTGACAGGTAGCTCAGTTGGTTAGAGCATCATCCCACTATGCTAAGGTTATAGATTTGATCCCTAGTCAGGCACATATAATAATCAGCCAATGGATGTATAAATAAGTGGAACAACAAATCAATGCTTCTCTCTTTCTCTCTGTAAAATCAATTTAAATAAATAAATAAATAAATAAATACAGATATAGTCAAGAGTTACTGACAATTGTGCAAGTGGGAGATATTGATAGGGCTTGGTGGTTAATTGGACTAGGGAGATCAGGTATATGTCAAGAATGCCTCTCGGGGAGACACTAAGATGGTGGCATAGGTGAATACCTAAACTGCTGCCTCGTACAACAATTTCAAAACTACAACTAAAAGACAAAACGGACACCATCCAGAACCACAGGAACTTCGGCTGAGTGGAAATTCTACAACTAGAAGGAAAGAGACTCAGAGGAGCTGCAAAAAGCTGAGGTACAGAGTCGCACGCATGTGGAGAGAGTGGTCAGTGGAATGCCTGGCTGGCTTCCTCTGGCAGGAGGGAGATGGAGACTCCCAACTGCACTGAACCCCTTATCCTATGGCACTGAACTCCAGTTCCAGGTGAGACTCATACGAGGGGGAGTCTGGACTCTGAAAAGGGAGGAGTGCATGGAAATTTAGGGGATCTGCGAAAGGGCAGAAGTCTGGGGGTGCACACACCACAAGTGCAGAAAACAGACTACTGATTGTGCCACTGGCTTTTTCTAGTGGGCAGGAGACAGAGTCTCTCAACTGCACCACTTCTATATGCACTGAGCCCAAGTTTCCAGCAAGAAGCTGGGGACCCAGACTCATATGGGTCCTGAAGCACAGGGGAGCAGGCGTGCACTCAGGGATGGCTCCACCGATTACCGAGAGACACATGAGACCCAGGGGCCATGTAGGGAGGGGCTGACTGGAAGGCAAGGTGGTCCGCTAAGCCCTGAGACTCGACCCCACCCAAGCTCAAAAGAGAGGCTTTTGCAGTTTTGCCAGTCTTGTATCATAAGGCTGATTCCAACACAGAAGTTCTCCCAGCATAGTGAAAATGCAGAGACAAAGGAACAGATCACAAACAAAAGAAATGGAGGAAAACAAATGACTGGATATAGAGTTCAAAACCATGGTTATAAGGTTTTTCAAGAATTTCCTAGAAAAGATGGATAAATTTAGTGAGACCCAAGAGAAGATGAAAAAAGATCAACTAGAAATTAAACATACACTGATTTAAATAAAAAATGTTATACAGAGACCTAACAGCAGACTAGAAGAAGGCAAGAATCAAGTAAAAAATTTGAAATATAAAGAAGCAGAAAACACTCAACTGGAAAAGCAAGAAGAAAAAAGAATCCAAAAATATGAAGATAATGTAAGGAGCCTCTGGGACAACTTCAAGCATACCAATATCAGAATTGTGGGGGTGACAGAAGAGAGAGAGAGCAAGATACTGAAAACCTATTTGAAGAAATAATGACAGAAAACTTCCCCCACCTGGTGAAAGAAATAGACTTATAAGTCCAGGAAGGGCACAGAAACCCAAACAAAAGGAATCCAAAGAGGACCACACCAAAACACATCATAATTAAAATACCAAGAGCAAAAGACAAAGAGAGAATATTAAAAGCAGCAAGAGTAAAACAGTTAATTACCTACAAGGGAGCATCCATACAATTGTCAGCTGATTTATCAACAGAAACTATGCAGGCCATATGGAGTGGCAAGAAATATTCAAAATGGTGAATAGCAAGAACCTACAACCAAGAATATTCTATCCAGCAAAGCTATCATTCAGAATTGAAGAGCAGATAAAGAGCTTCACAGATAAGAAAAAGCTAAAGGAGTTCATCACTACCAAACCAGTATTATATGAAATGCTGAAAGGTACTCTTTAAGAAAAGGAAGAAGATAAAGGTAAAGATAAAAACTATGAACAACAAATACATATCTATCAACAAGTGAATCTAAAAATTAAGTGAATTAAAAATTTGATCAACAGAATAAACTGGTGAGTATAATAGAATCAGGAGCATAGAAAGGGAGTGGACTGACAATTCTCAGGGGAAAGAGGTGAGGGGGGTGCAGGGAGAGACTAGATAAAAATCATGCATCCACAGGACAATTCGCGGGAAGATAAGGATAGAGGGAGAGATGAGAGCTGGGTGGAGGGGAGCTATGGAGGGAAAAAAAAGAGAAACAAAAGTAATAATCTGAACAATAAAGATTTATTAAAAAAAATGCCTCCCAGATCTCTGGCTTGCAAAACCTTGGGGATAATGTAACCATTCACTGAAGTTGAGAACTGGGTACAGGGATAGGCTCATAAGTTAAGCTATGACCTTGTTGGATCTGAGGTGTCCTTGAGATAATCAATTGGAGATGTCATATTGAGAGTTATATTTATGAGCCTCCAGACCAGAAGATAGATTTAAGAAGATATCTAAATCTAAGAATCACCACAGTACATGGTTGATACAGGACCCAGAATGAGATTGCCTAGGAAGAGATTAGAGGCGAAAGAAAGGCTGAATTAACTCTCTAGAAACCCCAACACTTTAAAAGGAGAATATGCTAGTAATGGAGACTGAAAGGCTAGAATTAAGGAGGAGGGAGGGAAGCCAGAAGCATGTGCCAGGGAACCCTGGGAAGAGGATGTTGTAAGAAGGGAATGGTTAGTAAAGCCAAGTGTTGATGAAACTTCAGAAAAGGGAAGGATTAAAATGTTTCCATTCCATTTCATGACTTGGAGACCCTAGTAAGAGTTATGTAAGTGGGTTAAGATGTTTGGAACAAGGTGAAGAAATTCATAGTAAGTTCTAGCAACTCATTCCACAAGTTTGGTCCTAAAATAGAGAAAGGCTTTGGATGTCTAGAAGGAGTTAAAGGCAATGGGAAGCAGCCAGTAATAGAGAACATACTGGCAGACAGAAGGTTGACCTGAAAAGGGAATATCTACTAAGATGGTGGGGCATGGCCTCCAGAGCAGCGGTCACCAATCTTTAAGACTTCATGGAACACCAATGGTCCACGGATCACCAGTTGGTGACCCCTGCTCTGGAAGACTCACAGGACAGACCTCTGGCCAGAGGTGGAACAGCCTCTTCTCTCAGGGTAGAGAGAGAAGAGAGCAACTGCAGACAAGACAGCTTTGAAGGTTTGATGGGGACCTTGCAGACATTTTCTTCTATGATCCCTGTTCTCTCTATAAAATAGACAAGATCACCTGCTAAGAATGAGGAGGGAGGTGGTTAGGAGAATGAGAGAATTTGAAAAAGAGCTGTGGAAATTGGGGAGTGAGTTGATCTACCAAACAGCTTGTCACTTCGATGAGGGTCCATTTGTGGAGTCAGCTGAGTGCAGGCACAGGTTCAGACAGGGTTGAAAGACAAGGGGAAAAGGACAGAAAAATGGAAACTAAGTGGAACAGCCAAGGAAGTAAAGATGAAATGGGAACAAATGAGAGGTGTTGAACCACTAAAGATAGAAAAAAAAAAGTAGTCATGAGAGTAAATCAATAACTAAGCTTGAAGTAGAGGCGGTTATACTGGATATGAAAATGTCTAAATTTGAGAGATTGGTGACTAAAGGCTTGAACAAGAGGACATGTGAGTCTGGGACTGAGTGACTGAAATAGAGCAGAGAGAAAGTCTCTGGGAAGGATGAGGCCATGGCATGGAGAGAGAGAGCACCACACTGAGGATGCCCCACCAAGATAGGTGCTGGAGCACACAGAGAGGAAGGCTAAGAATCAGGTATGTGCTGGGAGAGCAGGGCAGTGGGGATATAACAGTAGGGTTAGGAGGGTTAAGTTGGTGTAGCTGATGACTGAGAGCAAGAAAGCAAGGATCTACAGAAGGGAGGGATGGAATAGTATGGGCTACCAACCCAACTTCCATTCTGACATTTGGAGGCTAAGAAGGAGCTGGCTTCCAGTCATCTATCAGGGAGAACATAATGCCACTACTTTTGGTTCAATTCATTAGGTAAATTTAGGTCTCCAACTTCTAGAACAACATTCCCCCAAGTGTTTACTGAGCTCTTTGTCTTAAAATGAAATGTGTGTATGTATTAAGGTATATGTATTTAACATTTAATTTTACATATTTTATGTTATAATCCACTTCAGATCCTTTTTGGAGTTTAGTGGGGGTAAAATTAAGAGTAAATAAATAATAAATTTATAGAAGAGTCCGCAGAACCTATTAGAAGGGCAGTATTTCAATTGCAAATTCTTACCTAACGAGTACAGTTTTGTTACAGTTGTTTTGCTGGTTCTTCCTAGAATATTGCCACATATAAATGAATAATTAGCAAGTATTTTTGAAACATTTTAAATGATGGTAATTGGGATTAAATATTTTATTTTGTTAACTCATGGTTTCTCAGTCATGGCACTAGTCACATTTTGGGCCACATAATTCTTTCCTATTGAGCAATGTCCATTGTAAGTTATCTAGCAGCATCTCTAACCAGTAGATGCTAGAAGCATGCCCTAGTTGTGACAACAAAACTATTTCCAAACAGGCTGTGGCAGGCTCAACATAAATGTTTAGTAATTGGTTGCATCTAATTATAGATATAATGCACTTTAAGTAATTGCATGTTTTAAATGTACCAAGAAAGCTCTCTCTATCTTTAGGGAGACACTATAGACTTCCTTGTGTAAAGTGAAGAGTTAACCTCTATTTTATTAGTTCATATTTATTGTATGTACTAGATTTTTCTAAGCAGAGCAAATGAAAACTCTATTTTTGGGTATAGTGTTAATTTTATGGAAAAGAAGAGAATAAGGCTAATTATGTGTTTTCTTTCTTCTCATATTTAAAATTCAGCAAAGGAGCAATAGTGGTAGTATAAAGAATTTCTTTTGCTTGCTCTTTAATTATTTCATTCCAATGACATATTGGTGGCTCAGTTAAATAAATAGGAATGTTAAAGTGATAGATTCATGTCTAAATATCAATTATACTTGAATTCATTTTCCTAAATCTTATGTCTTTCCTTTTTGAATTAAGGTTTAAAACCCACCATAGCCATGTGTGAACAAAAATGTAGATGGGCCGGTACTCTGGAAAGCAATTACTGTACAAGCAATTTTGGTAAGAAATAAAACCAACCAACTTTGGTTTTATAAGAAACTTATAAAAAATGTGAGACTATACGCTTAGTCTCAAAGAAATTGGCATGAATGTGATGGTAAAGGGTAAGTTACACTCTTAATTTATCCCCAAAAATACTTTCCCATACACTGAGGTTTTCAGACTTGTGCTCTTCAAAGTATTAGAGTTCATAACTGAGAAAAATATGTATATAGAAAATTTAATTTTTCATATAAACTTAATTTGACTCCTCGTACATGATACTGCTATTCTGTATATTTTGGTTGGCTCAGTATTTCTGGGGAAAAAAACACCTGTATACTCTTTTCTCATATATTTTTTATGTATTGGTTATCATTTTTATACATTGACTAGAGGCCTGATGCACGAAGATTCATTCAATAATGGGCCTTCCTTCCCCTGGCTTCCTTCCCCTGCCTTTGCTCTGGCCAGAGCTCCCTTTCAGCTCCGGCCTAGAGTGTGGAAGGCCTGCATCATTGCTATGGTGCAAGCATCCCACCCCACCCCCTGCCACTCGGGACTGCATACGCAAATTAACCTGTCATCTTTATTGGGTTAATTTACATACTAACTCCTGATTGCCTGGTGGGCATTGAGGAGGTACAGTCAATTAGCATGTTACTCTTTCATTAGGTAGATAATTCAACTTTAATAAATTAAAAGCATATCTAAGCTCTCACAGGAAATTCAAGCATTTCCTCTGTAATTTCTGTCCTTCAAAAGTATTAAATTAAAACCTGGAAATCTGAAATCTATTTGTAAACGCTTATAAATGGGAACCTGAGGAGACATTGCTAATGATTTAGAATTTATAAGAGCTTTTTAAACTAAAATATAGTTGCACTTTTTGTGAAAACCACTCAAGAACAAAAGATACCAGACTTAATTATATTGCTTATTTCCACAAGGAAGATTTAGGAAGGTCTTTCCAGGAAAAGAAAGCAGCACAATCTAAAAGCTTACCCCAGACCCAGGCTCTTCTAGAAGGGTGCTGCATGCCCTGCAGACCTGGGCCCTTCCCCACTTTCATTTTCTAGGCATAAAAATGAGCCAGACAGCACAGGTGTCACTGCCACCACAGCCAGCCTGTCTCTCCAGGAGGTGCTTCAGGAAATCTCCTTTCCTGTCTTTTGATGCCACCTAATTCCACTTGGCTACAAGCTGACATTTTGCAATGAACACTCAAAGGAGAATTCTGACTTTTGTGAGCTTTGCACACCATGTGAGCAGTGAGCTCTTACTTCACCCCAAAAGGCTCCTATTAGCCAAGTCCAAAACTTGATTAACTCCACTGTGACTCACTTACACATGGCAAAACAATTACAGACAGCCATCTGCGGCCCATTGATTCTCAGCTTGTCCTCCAGGGGAAGTTTGGGTTGTCACAATAACCTAGGAGTGCTATTGTTTTTTTCTGGGCAGAGACAGGCTCATAAAATAGTCCCTCAATGCAGGTCCTGTTCCACATGGCATTTCCCTCACCAAAATGCCAAAAACATACCTTTGAGAGACACATATTCTTTCCTTCTGTGGCTCGGAAATTAGGCTCTTTTCTCCAAGGGTCACAATGGAAAAAAGAGGGTTACATAATGAAAAGCAACTGAATTTTGCTAGAATTTTTTTTTAAGCAAGAAAAGGCTTTATTATAGTTCAGTTCTATACTTTGATTTGTTAAGTGAGATAAACAGGTGGATAAGGAAGAGAATAACAGCCTGACCTTTGTGGCTCAGTGATTGAGCGTCGACCTATGAACCAGGAGATCACGGTTTAATTCCTGGTCAAGGCACATGCCTGGGTTTTAGGCTCGCTCCCTGGCATGGGGCATGCAGGAGGCAGTGAATCAGTGATTCTCTCTCATCATTGATGTTTCTCTCTCCCTCTTCCCTCTTCTCTGAAATCAATAAAAATATATTTAATAAAGAGAACATCAAAGACCTAGTAAAAGACAGAAATTTACTGATAATTAGAGAGAGCTAGGGACCCATGGGATGAACCAAAGTTCCAAGACAGAGGACAACTAAAGAGAGGGGCTAAAGAAAGGGGAGACACATAAAGGTAGGCACACATACCCATACAGACACAAAGACTCCCTCATGGCCCAAACACCCTCATGCAACCTCTGAGTTTGGTGTTGCCTTTGAAAACTCATGGTCTTGTGGAGTATGCACAGGTAGAGACTCATAAGCCTATACCTTACTTGGTAATTGATCTACATGTTGAATAAGACATTATGAAGAGTCCCTTCTCAGTAATGGACCACAGTGCACATCTATTCAGGTTTCTCTCGGGGGTCTCAATATCTAGCAACATGGGCAGCATGATAGCATCACAGCTCCTTTCTTCTACCTGAATTTTGGTGACAAGCATACAGAATCAAATTTGATTGCTCTGTTAGGGCCTTCTCTTTAACATTAAAATACTTCCCATCTGACACTTAAAAAATGTAAAATTATGTTCAATTCTGCTTACATTTGCCTTACTGTTATATTATTTCAAAAATGTTTTCTTCCGCAGTATTTGCTGGTACTATTATCACAACCATCAGGCGGGGTGGAAGCTTGCATGCCACAGTCTCTCTCATCAGCATCTATAAAGAGGGAGATCTGGCAATTCAACAGGCTGGCAAGAACATGAGTGCCAAGGTCATTGTGATTTGTAAGCAGTGCCCTCTCCTCAGAAGAGGTGAGTAAAAAGGGAAATTTTAGTCTTGCAGTGGAGCTCAGGGACAGAGATAGGGACAAGAGAGCTTCACTGAGCTACTCAGGGATCTAAGCATGCCCTGGCTGATTAATGGAAGTCAAGTCAGGGTTTTTGAAACACAAGGAAGACGGTGGCATCAGGCAGAATTGGGTTCTAAGCCCAGTTCCTGTGAAGTGGACAAGGATGAGGAGTGGAAATGATGAATGAATCCAAATGCACATAAGGTTGGATCAATATGTTCAGAGGAACATTCAGAAGAAAGAGACTTTCAGTTATGCACTTAAGGTGCCAGTATTACAGAGGAAGATATTCAGAAAATAAAAGGCAATTCATTCCTAGCCAGTTTGGCTCAGTGGACAGAGCGTCAGCCTGCAGACTGAAGGGTCCCAGGTTCGATTCTGGTCAAAGGCACATGCCCAGGTTGTGGAGTTGATTCCCAATGGGGCATGTGCAGGAAGGAGGCAGCCAATCAAAGATTCTCTGTCATCATTGATATTTCTCTCTCTCTCTTCTTTCCTCTTGAAATCAATAAAAATATTAAAAGTTTTTTTTAAGGCAATTCAAAGCTCAAGTTCAAAAGGCAAAGAATTAAAGATTTGGGAATAATTTTCAGATGTATGATCATTTAATCCATACATGGGAATGAATTTAAGAGAAATTATGGGAAAGGGAAAGTTATTCCAGAGCCAGAACTACATAATTTTTAAACAAGCTCTTTAACTTATAAAAGTAATATATTTTCTATGGTTATAAAATTTTTTAAGTATGTAGAGGATATAACAAACTGTGAATCCCTTTCCCTTTTATTTTATTAATTTTTTATTGATTAAGGTGTTACATATTTGTCCTTATTCCCCCATTGCCCCTTCTCCCCCCGTCAACCCACTCATGCTCTCACCTTCCCTGTTGTCTATGACAACTGGTTAGGCTTATATGCATGCATACATGTCCTTTGGTTGATCTCTCCCCTGTACTCCCACCCTCGCCAAACTTCCCTCTGAGTTTTGATGGTCTGATCGACGTTTCCTTGTCTCTGAATCTATTTTTGTCAATCAATTTATGTTGTTCATTATATTCCATAAATGAGTGCGATCATGTGATACTTATCTTTCTCTGACTGGCTTATTTCACTTAGAATAATGATCTCCAGTTCCATCCATGCTGTTGCAAATGGTAAGAAATCCTTCTTTTTTACCACAGCATAGTATTCATTGAGTAGATGTACCATAGTTTCTAATCCACTCATCTGCTGATGGGCACTTAGGCTGTTTCCAAATCTTTATTTTTGTACTTTTTTTTATTGTGTTACATGTATACATATATTCCCATTGCCCCCCCACCTCCCAGGCATACCCCAATCCCCCAGTGTCTTGTGTTCATTGGTTATGCTTATATGCATGCATACAAGTCCTTTGGTTGATCTGTTATCTACCCCACCTATCCTTAATCTTCCTGCTGTAATTTGACAGTCTGATGCTTTACTGCCTCTGTATCTATCCTTTTGTTTATCAGTTTACAATGTTTCTTTATTATTCACAAATGAGTGATATCATGTGGTGTTTCTCCTTCATTGACTGGCTTATTTCACTTAGCATAAGTCTTTCCAGTTCCATCCAGGTTGCTGCAAATGGTAAGAATTCCTTCTTTTTAATGGCAGAGTAGAATTCCATTGTGTAGATGTACCATAGTTTTCTGATCCACTCATCTGCTGACGGGAACCTAGGCTGTTTCCAAATTGTAGCTATTGTAAATTGTGCTGCTATGAGCATAGGGGTGCATAAATCCTTAGGATATATTCCTAAGAGTGGGATTACTGGGTCAAATGAGAGTTCCATTTTTAGTTTTTTGAAGAAATTCCATACTGTTCTCCACAGTGGCTGCACCAGTCTGCATTCCCACCAACAGTGCACAAGGGTTTCTTTTTCTCCACATCCATCCTCACCAACACTTGTCGTTTGTTGATTTGTTGATGATTGCCATTCTGACAGGTGTGAGATTGTATTGCATTGTCATTTTGATTTGCATCTCTCAGATAGTTAGTGACTTTGAACATGTTTTCATGTGTCTCTTGGCCTTCCTTCTGTTGTCTTTCAAAATGTTCTATTTAGGTCTGTTGCCCATTTTTTTATTGGATCTTTTATCTTCCTTTTATTAAGTTGTGTAAGTTGGTTGTAGATGTTGGAGATTAAAACTATATCAGTGATAACATTTGCAAATATGTTCTCCCATACAGTGATCTTTCTTGTTGTTTTGTTGATAGTTTCTTTTGCTGTGCAAAAGCTTTTTATCTTGATATAGTCCCATTTGTTTATTTTTCTTTAGCTTCCATTGCAGTATCAGTGAAGAAGTTCTTTCGGCATATGTCTGAGATTGTGCTGCCTGTGAATTCCTCTAGTATTTTTATGATTTCCCTTCTAATGTTTAAGTCCTGTATCCATTTTGAGCTTATTTCTGTATTTGCTGTAAGTTGGTGGTCCAGATTCATTTTTCTTTGGACTCTGTGAGCTTCTTGGATTTGTGTGGATTTTTTCTTCCCTATATCAGGGAAGTTTTCTGTCATTATTTCTTCAAACAGATTTTCTATTCCTTGCTCAGTTTCCGCTCTTTCTGGAACCCCAATTATGCAGATGTTTTTTTGTTTCGTGTTATCCCAAAGTTCCCTTAGGCGCTCCTCTTGGTTTTTAATTTTGTTTTCTAGAAGCTGCTGTAGTTGGGTATTTTTTCCCTACTTGTTTTCTAGCTCACTGATGTGATCCTTTGCTTCTTCTAGTCTACTTTTGATGCTTTCTATTGAGTTCTTTATAGCAGTGATCTCATTTTTCATTTCTTCTTGCTTCTTCTTCATTTCCTCTTGGTTCTTCTTCATTTCCTCTTGGCTCTTACTCCCATTGTCGATTTGTCTTCCATTCTTTTCAGCCACCTTATGACCATTTTTCTGAATGCTTTCCCTGGCAGGCCTGGTTCTTCTTCTATTTAATTTACTTCCTTTTCTGGTGATATCTGCTTTTCTGTCATATGTGGGCTGTTTCTTCATCTGCCCATGGTCTTTCTTCTCTGGGTGTCTGGTTATGTAGTTCTCTCTCCTACATTGATTTAAGGGCACAAACTACAACACGACCAGGTACAACACACAAGGGTTTTTTCATGTGGCGTGTGGAGCTCCTCTGAGTCCTGGTGTCTGCGCTGATTGGAGAATGGTGTTCTGGTTCTCCTGGCTGTTCGGTAGGTGCTACAGCTGTAGCTTTTCAGACCGCCATAGACCCCTGCTTCCATGGGCCGCTACCACATCCATGTGGCCACTGGGGCCTGGCTCTTCTGTTTCCAAATCTTAGCTATTGTAAATTGTGCTGGTATGAACATAGAAGTGCATATATCCTTTCTAATTGGTGTTTCTAGTTTCTTGGGATATATTCCTAGAAGTGGAATCACTGGGACAAATGGGAGTTCCATTTGTAGTGTTTTGAAGAAACTCCATACAGTTCTCTACAGTGGCTGCACCAGTCTGCATTCCCACCCAGAGTTCCTTTTTTTCCACATCATGACCAGCATTTGTTGTTTATTGATTTGTTGATGATAACCATTCTGTCAGGTGTGAGATGGTACCTCATTGTCATGTTGATTTGCATTTCTCTTATGATTAGTGATTTTGAGCATGTTTTCATATGCTTCTTGGCCCTCCTTTATTCTTCTTTTGAAAATATCTATTTAGGTCCGTTCCCCATTTTTTTGATTGGGTTGTTTATCTTCCTTTTGTTAAGTTGAATGAGTTCCCTGTAAATGTTGGAGATTAATACTAGAAAAACTCTTCTCTTCCATGCAGTGGGCTTTCTTATTGTTTTGTTGATTTTTTTTTTTTACTGTAAAAATGCTTTACATTTTGATGTAGTACCATTTGTTTATTTTCTCATTGTTTTCCATTGCCCTAGGAATGGTATCAGTGAAGAAATTGGTTCGGCATATATCTGAGATATCTCTGCCTGTGAATTCCTCTAGTATTTTTATGGTTTCCCATCTTACATTTAACTTCTTGATCCATTTTGATTTATTTTTGTGTATGGTGTAAGTTGGTAGTCTGGTTTCATTTATTTTGCATGCATCTGTCCAATTTTCCTAACACCATTTATTGAAGAGACTGTCTTGTCTCCATTGTATGTTCATGCCTCCTTTGTCGAATATTAATTGAACATAGTGGTTTGGTCGATTTCTGGGTTCTATATTCTATATTCTATTCCATTGATTTATATACTGAGTCTCCAGATTATTATGCGTTCAGAGATCATGATAATCTGACCACTCAGTGTATGTCTGTTCTTGTGCCAGTACCAGGCTGTTTTGAGAACAATGGCTTTGTACTACAGCTTGATATCTACTATTGAGATCTCATCTACTTTGTTCTTCTTTCTCAGGACTGCTGCAGCTATTTGGAGTCTTTTTATTATTATGATTATTGCAGATGAATTTTTGGAGAGTTCATTCTAGATCTGCAAAATATGCCATTGGTATTTTAATGGGGAGTGAATTGAATCTGTAGATTGATTGGGGTAGTATGGACATTTTGATGATGTTGATTCTACCAATCCATGAACACAATATTTTCTTCCATCTGTTTATGTCTTCCTCTATCTCTGTTTTCAGTGTCCTGTAGTTTTCTGCATTTAGGTCTTATACCTCCTTAGTTAAGTTTACTCGTAGGTATCTTAATTTGTTTGGTGCAATGGTAAATGGGATTGCTTTTTTAATCTCTCTTTCTAAATGCCATAGATTTCTTGACATTAATTTTGTATCCTGCTACGTGACAGAATTCATTAAGTCTAATAATTTTTTCATGGAGTCTTTAGGGTTTTCTATGTCCAATATCGTGTCACCTATGAATAAGGACAGTTTTGCTTCTTCTTTTCCAATTTGGATGCCTTTTATTTCTTCTTCTTCTTCTTTGATCTCAATGGCTAGTAATTCCAGCACTATGTTGAACAGGAGTGGTGAGAATGGGCATTCCTGTCTTGTTCCTGTTCTTAGGGGAAATGGTTTTAGTTTTTCCCATTGAGTATGATGCTGGCTGTGGGTTTGTCATATATGGCTTTTGTTGAGGTATGATCCTTCTATTCCCACTTTGCTGAGAGTTTTTATCAAGAATGGGTATTTGATTTTGTCAAATGCTTTTTCTGCATTAATTGATATGACTGTGATTTTTATCTTTCAGTTTGTTTATGTGATGTATAATGTTTTTGATTTGTGGATATTGTACCATCCTTGCATCCCTTGATAAGTCTCCTTGGTCATGGTGTATGCTTTTTCTGATGTATTGCTGGATCCCATTTGCTAGAATTTTGTTGAGGATTTTGGCATCTATGTTCATAAGGGATATTGGTCTGTCATTCTCTTTCTTTGTGTTGCCTTTATCAGGTTTTGGTATTAGGGTGATGCTGGCTTCATCGGATGAGCTTGGAAGCATTCCTTCCTTTTGAATTTTCTGGTATACTCTTAGTTAGGAGAATACATTTTAGTTCTTCCTTGAATATTTTGTAAAACTCTTCTGTGAAGCCATCTGACCCCAGACTTTTGTTTGCTGGGAGCTTTTTGATAATGGCTTCAATTTCTTCCATATTTTTGGGCTATTGAGCTATTTAGATTCTTCCTGAATGAGTTTTGGGAGGTTATATTTTCTAAGAATGTGTCCATTTTCTTCAGGATGTAGAATAGAGTTGTTCATAGTAACCTAATCACTGTTTAAAAGCATGCTTTTCAGCCTCCAAGTGTTTGAATTTTTTTTGGCTGTTTTCATTGTAGTTTATTTTTAATACTAGAGACCTGGTGCACAAAATTCAGATCGGGCCTAAATGAGTAGTCCGACAACCCTCTCACAATCCAGGACTGCTGGCTCCCAACCGCTCACTTACCTGCCTTTCTGATTGCCCCTAACCACTTTTGCCTGCCAGCCTTGATCACCCAATAACCACTCCCCTGCCAGCCTGATTGATGCCTAACTGCTCCTCTGCCAGCCTGGTCATCCCTAACTGCCATCCCCTGAAGGCTTGATCGACCCCAACTGCCCTCTCTTGCAGGCCTAGTCCCTCCCAACTGCTCTCCCCTGCTGGACTGATCACCCAGAACTGCCTTTACTTGCAGGCCTATTCCCTCCCAGCTGCCCTCTCATGCTGGCCATCATGTGGCGGCCATCTTATGTCCATCTGGGGACAGCCATCTTTGACCACATGGGTGCAGCCACCTTGTGTGTTGGAGTGCTGGTCAATTTGCACATTACTCTTTTATTAGATAGGATAGAAGCGTAGTGCATGGGTGGGGGCCAGCTGGTTTGCCTTGAAGGGTGTCCTGGATCAGGGTGGGGGTTCTCTTGGGGTGTGGGGTGGCCTGGGTGAGGGTCCTATGGTGGTTTGCAGTCTGGCCACAACCCTCAGTGACCCAAGCAGAGGCCCTGGGATCTGTGATTTAGTTATCTTCTATAATTGAAACTTTGTAGCCTTGAGCAGAACCAAGCCTCCTACATTCTCTGTGGCTGTAGCCATTTTTGATGGGATTTATTTATCTTTTATAATTGAAATTTTGTAGCCTTGAGGGGAGGCCTAAGCTAGCCAGGGTGTGCAGAAAGCTTGGCTTCCTCCGTTGCTGGGAAAACCTAAGCCTCTTGCTCGCTCCATGGCCACAGGCATCTTGGTTGGTTAAATTGACATACTCACTTCTCATTGGCTTGTGGTTATGGCTTGTGGGTGTAGCAGGGTGATGGTTAATTTGATATTACTCTTTTATTAGATAGGATTATGCCATTGTCATCCAAGAACATGCTTGATATGATTTCAATCTTTTAAATTTTTTTTTTTTTGTGACCCAATATGTGGTCTATTTTTGAAAATGTCTCATGTGCATTTGAGAAGAATGTATATTCCATGTCTTTGGGGTGAAATGTTCCTAAGATGTCAATTAATTCCATTTGAACTAGTGAGTCATTTAGGATTGCTGTTTCTTTGCTGATTTTTTGTCTAGAAGATTTATCCAATGATATCAGTGGTATATTAAAGTCCCCTAATATGATTGTATTATTGTTGATCTCACCGTTGATATCTTCCAGGAGTTATTTTGTGTTTGGGTGTTCCTGCATTGGGTGCATATACATCAGGGTTATATCCTCCTGTTGTATCAATCCCTTTATTATTATGAAATGGCCTTCCATATCTCTTGTTATGGCTTTCACTTTGAGGTCTATTTTGTCAGATACAATTATTGCTACCACAGCTTTTTCTTTTTCCACTTACATTTGCTTGAAAAATATTTTTTCACCCTTTTACTCTCAGTCTGTGTACATCCATTGTTCTGAGGTGGGTCTCTGTAGACAGCATATATATGGATCATATTTTCCATTCAGCCACTCAATATCTTTTGATTCAAGTATTCAGTCTATTTATTTTCAAGGTTATTATTGATAGGTACTTGTTTGTAGACATATTTATTTTTTTGAACCTGTGTTCCTTCTTACCTTTTTATTTCTTTTTTTCACACCAGTCCTCTAGCATTCTTGCATTGCTGGCTTGGTAGTGATAAATTCCCTTATCCTTTTTCTGTCTGTGAAGCTCCTTATTTCCCCTTCAATTTTGAATGATAGCCTTACTGGATAGATTATTTTTGGATTTAGTCCTTTGCTTTGCATCACTTTGTAAATTTCATTCCATTCTTTTCTGGCCTGTTGTATTTCTGTTGAGAAATCATTTGATAATCTAATGGGAGATCTCTTGTATGTAATATTCTGTCTTTGTCTTGCAGCCTTTAAGATTCTCTCTTTGTCCTGAACATTTGCCATTGTAATTATGATGTGTCCTGGAGTGGATCTTTTTGGGTTTATCTTGTTTGGGACTCTCTGTACTTGTGTGATTTTTTTTTCTTCTCCACATTAGGGAAGTTTTCTGACATTATTTCTTTGAATCGGTTTTCTAACCCTTGTTCCTCTTCCAGTTGTTCTGGCACCTCTATTATTCGTATGTTGCTTCGTTTCATGTTGTCCGATAGCTCCCTTAGGCTCTCCTTCTGCCTTTTATTTTTTCTCTTCAATTGCAGTTAAGTTTGGGTATGTTTTGCTTCCCTGTCTTCTAATTCGCTAATTTGGTCCTCTGCTTCTTCTAGTCTACTGTTGAAACTTTCCAGGGTGTTTTTATTGCAGCTATATCACTCTTCATTTCTTCTTGATCTTGCATAAGTTGTTGATTTTTTCCTCCATTCAGTTTATGAACTATATGACCCTTATTCTGACTTCTTTTTGTGACATATTGCTTGCCTCTGTTTCACTTAACTGCTTTTTTGGCGATTCCTCCTTTTGTTTGGGGGTTTCTTTGTCTACCCATTTTTGGTCTCACCAGTTGATCTAGATGTTCAGTTATGCAGGGGCTGCTTCTTAGGTGGCAGTGGTTCCTTGGGCTGCGGTTGCTCCTCAGGTGGTTGCTAACGTGGCTACTTCTCAGGTGGCAGCAGCTCCTCTGGTGGGTGCTGTTCACTGCAGTGGTGTCTCCTCTAGCTGGTGAGGGAGGCTGCTTGTACAGCTGCTGTTCCTTGGCTAGGGGTGGGCTTCTCACATGGCTGCTACTCCTCAGACAGGGGCAGGTTCCTCACACAGCTGCTCCTCCTCGGACAGGTGCAGAGTGCAGGCTGTATGCAGCTGCTGCTCCTCAGATGGGGGTGGTCTGCACGGGGCTGTTGCTCCTCAATCTTGGACAGGCTGCTCTTGCAGCTTCTGCTCCTTGGATGGGATGATCTCCTCCTGTCATTGCTGCTCCTTGGACAGAGGAGTGGGCCACTGATACAACTGTTGCTCCTTTGACAAGGGCAGGCCATGAGAGCCTGCTGCTCTTAGGCCTGTGGCGGGCTGCTCACAGGGCTGCTGCTCCTCGAATAGGGGAGTGGGCCTCACACACAGCTGCTGCTCCTTGGACCGGGGCTAGCCTTATGAGGCTTCTGCTCTTAGGCTTGGGGTAGGCTACTTACGGGGCTGTTGCTCCTTGGATAGGAGCAGGCTGCTCGCGTGTCTGCTGCTTGTGTCATTGCAGTGCTCTGGGTGAAAGTGTTGGGCTGGTCATAGGGGAGTGTGCTTCAGAAATCACAAGAGCCAGAGCCTGGGGTGGAGACTTGTTGACCATGGAACCACAGCCGAGGTAGCAGATTCCTGCCAGGGATGGATGTAGAGTCCCAGGTATTCTATGAGGGCACTGAGTGGAGATGAGGCTGGGCTCCCTATTACAGCATCTCTCCCCTTCAAAATGGCTAGACCTCTGAGGACAGGCCAGTCTCTCAGTACTATTTGCAATGGTAGCAGAGACTGGCTAGTTAGGCAAGCCGGTTAGCCTGCCCTCAAAGGTCCTGCAGGATCTAACTGTGCGCGCGCACACACACACACACACACACACACACACACACACACCACATGACCACACAATCCTCTTTTGCTCCCTCCCTTACTCAAACTCTCTCCCTCACTGTTGCCTTCTTCCTGCCTCTGCAGTTGCATCTAGGGTGTTATTGACCCATTCATGGATGGAGTTTCCTCTCCAGGTGTCTGGTTAATGTGGCTCACTCACTAGCTCCTGGCCAGACAGGATAAAATTCACCTTGACAAGACACAACACAAAGGGAACAAAGCACAAATATACCCATGACACCAATGATCTCACTATAAGTAACCACCTGCAAAAAGAAAATTAGTGCAGAGAAAAGAGCATAAATAATATCAAAGAGAGGGAGAAAGATAAGACAGGAGACAAAAAGGAAGAAAAAGGAGGCCCGGTGCACGAAATTTGTGCATGCCCCTCAGCCCCACCTGCACTCTATCCATCCTGGGACCTCTTGAGGGATGTCTGACTGCTCATTTCAGACTGCTGGCTCCCAACTGCTTACCTTCCTGCCTTCCTGATTGCCCCTAACTGCTTCTGCATGCCAGCCTGATCACCCCCTAACCACTTCCCTGCCAGCCTGATTGATACCTAACTGCTCCCCTGCCAGCCTGCTTGCCCCTAATTGCCCTCCCCTGCAGGCCTGGTCACACCTTACTTCCCTCCCCTGCAGGCCTGGTCCCCCCACCTGCCCTTCCCTGCATGCCTGGTCGCCCCCAACTTCTCTTCTGGCCTGGTCACCCCCAACTACCTTCCCTTGCATACCTGGTTTCTCCCAACTGCCCTCTCCTGTTGGCCTGATTGCCCATAACAGCCCTCCCTTGCTGGCCTCGTCCCTTCTTACTTCCCTCCCCTGCTGGCCATCTTGTGGCAGCCATCTTGTGTCCACCTGGGGGCAGCCATCTTGTGTGTTGGAGTGATGGTCAATTTGCATATTACTCTTTTATTAGATAGGATAGAGGCCTGGTGCATGGGTGGGCTCTGGCTGGTTTGCCTTGAAGCATGTCTCGGATCAGGGTCAGGTTCCCTTGGGGCTTGGGGTGGCCTGGGCAAGGGGCCTGTGGTGGTTTGCAGGCCAGCCATGCCCCCTGGTGACCCAAGCGGAGGCCCTGGTACCTAAGATTTATTTATTTTCTATAATTGAAACTTTGTAGCCTTGAGTGGAGGACAGGGCAGGCCAGGGTGGGCAGAAAGCTTGGCTTCCTCCAATACCAGGGAAACCCAAACCTCCTTCTCACTCCGTGGCCACAGCCTTTTTTGTTGGGATTTATTTATCTTCTATAATTGAAACTTCATGGCTTTGAGTGGAGGCCAAGGCTGCCAGCAAGCTTGGCTTCCTCCATCTCCGGGGGAAATTCAAGCCTCTTACTGTCTCCAGCTTTGTGGCTGCCTCCATTTTTGTTGGGATTTATTTTCTGTAATTGAAAATATATTTGTAGCCTTGAATAGAGTCCATGGCCAGCCAGGGTGTGTGGGAAGGTTGGCTTCCTCCATTGCCAGGGAATCCCAAGCCTCCTGCTCACTCCGTGGCCACAGCCATCTTGGTTAGGTTAATTTGCATATTCACTCCTGATTGGTTGGTGGGCGTGGCTTGTGGTTGTAGCAAAGATATAGTCAATTTGCATATCACTCTCTTATTAGTTAAGATACTTTTTTTTTGTAACTTTTTTTTTATTAATTTTTATTAATTTTTTATACATATCTCCCCATTGCCCCCCCTCCCTCCCAGGCGTACCCCGACCCCTCAGTGTCTGTGATCATTGGTTATGTTTATAAGCATGCATACAAGTCCTTTGATTGATCCCTTATTTACCTCACCTAACTTTAATCTTTCTGCTATAATTTCACAGTCTGTTTGATGCTTTATGATTTTTGTCCTCCTGAGAATTATCAGTCTACTCCCTTTCTGTGCTCCTGATTCTATTATATTCACCAGTTTATTCTGTTGATCAGATTTTTAATTCACTTAATTTTTAGATTCACTTGTTGACAGATGTGTATTTGTTGTTCATAATTTTTTGTCTTTTACCTTTTTCTTCTTCCTCTTCTAAAAGGGTACCTTTCAGCATTTCATATAATACTGGTTTGGAGTTGATGAACTCCTTTAGCTTTTTCTTCTCTGTGAAGGTCTTTATCTGCCCTTCAATTCTGAATGATAGCTTTGCTGGATAGATTATTCTTGGTTGTAGGTTCTTGTTGTTCATCACGTTGAATATTTCTTGCCACTCCCGTCTGGCCTGCATCATTTCTGTTGAGAAATCATCTGACAGTCGTATGGGTGCTCCCTTGTAGGTAATAAACTGTTTTTCTCTTGCTGCTTTTAATATTCTCTCTTTCTCTTTTGCTCTTGGCATTTTAATTATGATGTGTCTTGGTGTAGTCCTCTTTGGGTTCCTTTTCTTTGGGGTTCTGTGTGCTTCCTCGACTTGTAAGTCTATTTCTTTTACCAGATGTGGGAAGTTTTCAGTCATTATTTCTTTAAACAGGTTTTCAGTATCTTGCTCTCTCTCTTCTTCTGGCACCCCCACAATTCTGATGTTGGTACGCTTGAAGCTGTCCCAGAGGCTCCTTACATTATCTTCACATTTTTGGATTCTTTTCTCTTCTTGCTTTTCCAGTTGAATGTTTTCTGCTTCTTTATATTTCAAATTTTTGACTTGATCCTTGCCTTTCTCTAGTCTGCTGTTAGTACTCTGCATAATAGTTTTCATTTCAGTCAGTGTCTTTATCATCTTCTCTTGGGTCTCACTAAATTTATCCATCTTTTCTAGCATATTCTTGCAAAACCTTATAAGCGTGGTTTTGAACTCTATATCCAGTCGTTTTTTTTCCTCCATTTCTTTTGCTTGTAATCCCTTCCCTTGTCTCGGCATTTTCACTATGCCGGGGAAACTTCTGTGCTGGATTCAGCCGAAGAAGCCTCTGCTGAGCTTGGGAGGGGTGGAGTCTCAGGGCTTAAGGGACCGCCTTGCCTTCCAGTCGGCCCCGCCCTCCACGGCCCCTGAGTCTCACGTGACTGGGTAATGGCTGGAGCTGTCCTTGTGCGTGCGCACACCCGCAGCGCCTCTAACCGCTGCCTTTCCGGCTCACCTGCGAACCAGGACCACACGAGTCTAGGTCCCCAGGGTTTCGCCCAAAACAGGGGCCCAGTGGACTCAGAAGTGGCGCAGTTGGGAGGGTCTGTCTCCCGCCCACTCGCGAAAGCCAGCGGCACAATCAGCAGTCCGTCCTCCGCGTGGTGCCGTGCGCGACCAGACCTCCAATCCTTTGCAACTCCCCTAAATTTCCGTGCACTTCTCCCTTTTCACAGTCCAAACTCCCCCCGTATGAGTTTCGGCTGGATCTGGGGTTTAGTGTCGTAAGATAAGGGGTTCAATGCCGTTGGGAGTCTCCGTTTCCCTTCCGCCAGAGAAAGCCAGCCAGGTACTCCGGCACCCGCTCTCTCAGCGCGCGTCTCCGTACCTCAGCTTTTTGCAGCTCCTCTGGGTCTCCGCGAGCCCCTCTCTTTCCCTCTAGTTGTAGAACTTCCACTCAGCCAGCTTTCGTGTGGTTCTGGATGATGTCCGTTCTGTCTTTTAGTTGTAGTTTTGAAATTGTTGTGCGAGGCAGCAGTGTAGGTGTTTACCTAGGCCGCCATCTTGGATTCTCCCTAGTTAAGATACTTATGGAGGGGCAAAACCACAGAACCTATAGATAAGCCAAAAATATACAAATACCAAATATCCATCAAAGAGGGTGGGGAGACAATCTGTAGAGGCTGAGTTTATATACAGATGAATATGGGGATGTCCTTAGTTCAGTGTAGAGGAAGTAGAAAGGGAATGGGTGGTTAAGAAAAAAGAGAACAAAAAGATAATAATAAAAATGATAATAAATTTACAGAAAAATTTATTTCAAAAATGGTATAAAAATTAAAAAATAGCAAATAAAAATAAAATAAAAAGAATGATGGAAAAATAATGCAAAAAAGAAAAGAAAGCAACCAAAAAACAGGGAAACAAAGAAAAAGAGATAAAATAATAATTTAAAAAAAAATGAAAAAGTGAAGTGTCATTTCTTTGGCTGGCTTAAGATCCCAGTCTTTTGTACTATCTTTAGTGCAGTCCCTTTGGACTTTCAGGGACTATTTAGATTTTTAAAAAAATATTTTGTATTAATTCAGGGTGGGATCTGGGTGTGGCTGTATTGGTTGCCTGGAAACTGGAGGGAGGGGCTATCCCTTTTGGACAAAATGACTACCCAGGTCCTGGGCTCAGATATGACTCAGCGCCAGACTTGCTGCCACTTTTCCTAGAACCCTTCCTCTGCCCAGACTCCAAGAGTCCGCACCTTCTCCCTCACTTCAGCCACAGGTAAGTGTCCATATCTGAAATGTCCTGTGAACTAGGTTCAGTGAATAGAGTCAGGCCACAGAAAGGGGAAAGACTAGGCCTCTGTGTGCTCCTCTCCTGCTAGTGCTATGTGGTCGGGGCAGCCCTTCAAGTTGCAGCCCATAGATTCAGCCTTCTGTGACTGTGGACCCAGTTCTAGAATCCTCTGTGGTCCAGCAATCCTGTGACCCTTCTTTCCACAGTCAGACACTGTGCCTGTCCCCAGGGATGTGACTTGGTGCTGTACACGTTCCCTGTGACCCTGTGGGCTCAGAGGTCTGGCAGTCTCTCCTGCCTAGGACCTTGATTTTACCTTTTTCCAGGGATCCTATGCATTTCCCAGCTGCAACCTATCTCATCCGCTGAGTCCCCTTTGCCAATTCGGGTTGGTTGTTATTCCTTTCAGCTGTTTATTCTGTCTGCTCCAGAACAAGGCACAGGACACATCTGTCTATTCTGCCACCATTTTGTCTACCTTCTTCTCAAACAAATACAGGAAAAGATATCAAACATCTACAGTTTTCAATCACACGCCAAGATACTTCTAGTCAAATGGTCTCTGGCTTCTTCTGTATCAACATGGTCACATCTATAGGAGGATGGCCCCTGGATCTCTGCATTATCCTTCTAATCATCAGTCTGATGGAGCTTAATTCCTTCCTCCAAAGATCTATATAAAAGGAATCTTAAGGCCATCAGACCAGTAACACAATATCCAGAGGGCCTTGCCTTGTCTCCCTTCTCTCCTTTCCCTTTTAAACCCAGAGGCAATATGACAAGTTCCAGAGAGTTTTTGTTCATATATATGGACAAATGAGATCATGATACATATTCTATTGCAACTTTCCCCCCATGATATATATGTACACATCTTTCCATAATCAGCACATATAGATCCCTCTCTTTGGAATGATAATAATGCCTGGTTTCCACTGTGTGATATGCCATGATTTTTCTATCCAATCTCAGCTCATTCATTTCCTCAGTCTTGTTACTAAACTCTCCAAAACAAAAGAAAAATGAGAGAGAGAGAGAGAGAGAGAGAGAGAGAGAGAGATAATATTCACTTCAAGAACGCTTTACCATGAACTCAGATTGTTTAGAAAAGGCAGGAAACCAGCAGCCTCACATTGATTTTTCAGAGGAAATAGTGAAGGCTCTGTAAAAGATAACACTACTTTCCAGGACTGCTAGGAATGGCAAATAATGCACATCTAGATCCTCCCTCTGTGATCTCATGAAGACACTAACAGTTTGGCCTTGAGGTGGCACCTGTCAGCACAGCCAGTCAGCCCTCCCATGCTCAGGCCCACTCTGATAACAGCATCAGGATAGAGGGAGGATTATGCAAAATAATGGGGAAACATACTTTTCTTATGACACACTAAGGAAGAGGGAGAATAAATGAGGTTGAATACACTTCCTTAATGATGTTTTCTGAGGCAACATAAGTCTTCAGAGGCAAAACAACATGCTCCAGTCCAAGCCAGGCACACTAATGTAATAAAAATAGTGTAGCAGGTATAAGTACTTCTTTAGTACCCTTTTTTTTTTGTTTTTGTTTGTTTGTTTTTAATGAGGGACAACAAGGATGTAAAGAGGTATGTAACCCAACCATGACCTGAAGAAACTTCCTTATGTAGATGCTTGAGGTTTTGGGGCAAAGTTCAAGACAACAACAACAACTGAAGGCAGGAATCACTAGTTGCACAGTGCCTGGAAAACCTAGGAGTTCTATGGGACTGTGAGAGGATATCTGAGGATGCACTAGAGGCCTTTCATGTGAACACGGTGCATTGTTCTTGATAGACTCTCAGTAAGTGCACCAGCCCCACAGGTCTGCAGAGGAGGGCATGACTGACTAAATCATTCCATCCAGTTTCCTAGTGTTAGCACAGCTGAGACATGGTACTCAGTTGAATCTATATTTTTGCTGCTGAAGAGTCTTAAATCAGATCTTATCCTAGATATAGTAAATCTATAAGTGTAACATTTACAGAAAAAATGATCTAGAGATAAGTTATATTCTAAGTTGGGATTTCAGGATGGTGGCAATTAGTGAAAACTACACTGACCTTCTCCCAGGACTACACTGGATTTATAACTAAAATATAGAAAAATTATGCTAAATAATCAACTGAAGACTAAGAGGAGAGAAGCCTTATAACAAACAACTTAAAGAGGAGGCCACATCGAGACTAGTAGGAAGGGCGGAGGCCCAAGAGTGCTGACAGGGATCCCACAAGCAGCAGCTAAAATTCTGGAGGGATATCTCAGCTGTAAGGGGTTCTCCCTGAGAAGTCTAAACTCCAAGCTGGGATCTCCAGCCCAGAGCATCGAAACCAGGAAATATGCCCACATAACTTCTGGCTGTGGGAAGCAGAAGGATTTCTGTCCAGTGAAAGGTTGCTAGAAATGCAGGCACTGTCATGAAGGGCCAATACACAAAATTTTGTTTGCTTAAAGTTACCCTGGGTTCTGGTAGAGGGAGAGTAGAGTAGACTAGATCTGTGAGAGGATAGTCTTTGTTGGTGACTCTGGGGAGAGAGATTAAGATGACAGCCACCTGGATCCCTAAGTTGAGTCATTCCCGCATACTGCAGGAACCATATTTCTCAAGCAGACCCTTCCCATCTATGCAGCATTAGCCTGGGGGAAAGGGAGCAATAGCCCAACCATTGGAAACCCTATCACCCCACCTGTGAAGTTTACACTAAGCTCTACAGCCAGTCTTAGTTAAATGACTGAAACTAAGAGCCTGAAGGCAGAGGCAAATCTCTGAGTGCTTTGACTCTTTGACCTGCTCCTGGACTAAGAACTAGTAAAAGCAGTCTTTGGTGCACAGCTTGGTCCTTTTCACATGCACCCAAGCTCAGTAGAGGAATGTATAAGCTGTGGATCACTGATAGCTCTAAACAGGTTACCTGAAGTTGGCCACTGGGTATATTAATTGTGGGCCTCTTTGGAGTGACTCTAGTACAGGCTAGTCACGAACAGCTTCTGACACTGGCCTGCACCAGAGTACCTCCAAAGAGACCCAGAGTCAATACACCAAGTGACCCACTTTAGACAACAAAAGAGCAGAATCCAATAAGCTTCACAAGCAGCATATCCACAGAGAGATCTCAGTAGACACCAAGTACTGCTGAGACAAATTCCACTTCATGTGATCAGCACCTGCACACCATGTTGGGGGTTGAGCCTCACAGTCAGCCCAACTAAGGGGTCAAGGCCACACACAAATGGGCCAATAGTAATTAAGATTCAATTGCAAAAGGAGGGCCCACCCAACTGCACACAAGAGACATTCTTAGAGCATTCAGTTCTGGTGATCAGAGAGACTGTGCCACTGTGTCCCACAGGACACCTACTACATAAGGCTACCCTACCAAGACTGGGAATTATAGCAGATCTACCTAATGCATAGAAACAAGCACAAATAGGCAGCTAAAGGGGGAGAGAAAGAAACAGGCCCCCAAATGAAGGAACAAGAAAATTCTCCCAAAGAAGAGCTAAATGAAGAGGATGTAAGCAATGTATAAGATAGAGTTTAGAGTAATGATTGTAAGGAGGCTCAACAGCATGAAAAATGATATAGAAACCATGAAAAAGGATCAGTCAGAAAATAAGAATGGCATATTTGAAATAAAGACTACACTGGAAGAAATCAACAGCAGCATTGATGAAGAAGAGGATTGAAGCAATTATTTGGAAGGTAGTAGAAAAAATATCCAATCAGAAAAAAAAAAGACTTCAGAAAATGGTGACAGTTTAAGGGACCTTTGGAACATCCACATATAGGAATACCAGAAGGAGAAGAGATAGAACAAGGGATGGAAAACCTATTTGATTAAATAATTTCTGAAAATTTCCCTAACCTGGTAAAGGAAAAAGACATACAAGTCCAGGAAGTGCAGAGAGTTTCAAACAATATGAATCCAAAGAGGCCCACACCAAGACACATAGTAACTTTTTAAATTTTTATTGTATTGTGACAATTTACAGATGTCTTCCATTTTTCACTCCTTAATACCCTCCTTCTCTCAGCCCCTGCCCCATGCCAGACCTTTATCACACTATTGTCTGTGTCCATTGGTTCTTTGGTTAATTTCTTATTGTTTTTCCCCTCCCCTCTGAGATATGTCAGTCTGTTCCTTGCATCCATTCCACTGGGCCTATTTTGTTTGTCAGTTTATTATATTCAGTAGAATCCACTTGTAAGTGATATTGTGTAATATTTTTCTTTTCTGATTGGTTTATTTCACTCAGCATAATACTCTCCAGCTCTATTCATGCTATGACAAAGGTTAAGAAATCCTTTTTGCCGCTGTATAATATTCCATTGTAAAAATTTACCACTGCTTTTTTACTCATTCATCTACTGATGAGCACTTGGGCTGTTTCCAGATTTTTGCTCTTGTAAGTAAAGCTGCTATAAACATAGAGGTGCATATATTCTTTCTGCTTGGTGTTTGGGTCTTCTTAGGATATATTCCTAGAAGTGGGATTTCTGGATTTAATGGTAATTCCATTTTTTCATTTTTATTTTTTTTTAGTAAATTCCATATTGTTTTTCATAGTGGCTGCACCAATCTGCATTTCCACCAACATTGTATTTAGATTCCCTTTTCCATATTCTTCCAAGGACTTGTTTTCATCATATTAAGATGCCAAAAGTTAAAGACAATTGTAAAAGCCACAAGAGAAAGACAGTCAGTTACCCTGGTCACTCGTCAAAGTTAAATTATATATAAAAGGAATCGAAAGGCCATCATATAACCTATAAGGGAACTCCCATAACACTGTCAACTGATTTCTCAATAGAAACATTTCAGGACAGGAGGGATTGCATGAAATATGCAAAGTGATGAAAAGCAAGAACCTACAACCAAGGCTACTTTGCCCAGCAAGGCTATCATTTAAAATTGAAGAAGAAATAAAGAAGAAATAAAGAGTTTCAAAGGCAAAAAAAAGATAAAGGGGTTTGTTACCACCAAACCAATTAGAAGAAATATTAAAGAGCTTGCTTTAAGAAGTAGATGGTTTCGTTCAGTGGATAGAGCCTTGGTTGAAGATTCAATTCCTGGCCCTGGTCAGGCACATGCAGAAGGCAACCAATCTATATGTCTCTCTTACATCAATGTTTCTGTCTCTTTGCCTCTCCTGACCTCTAAAAACCAATGGAAAAAATATCCTCAGGTGGGGATGAACAAAAACCAAAAAAAAAAAAAAAAAAGAAAAGAAAAGAAAAGAAAAGTGGAATAATTAGAAAAACACACAAAGAGGACATAGTTAAAAATATAAAATGGTAATAAATACTTATCTATCAATAATCACTTTAAATGTAAATGGCTTAAATGATCCAAAAAAAAAGACATAAAGTAGCTGAATGGATAAGAAAATAAGACCAATGTATATGCTGTCTTCAAGACACCCATCTCAGAATGAAAGATACACTCAGACTAGAAGTATAAGAATGGAAAAAGATATTTCATGCAAATGAAAGGAAAAAAATCTGGGATAGCAATACTTATATTTAACAAAATAGATTTTAAAACTGAGGCTATAATTAGAGACACTACAGAATGATCAAGAAATCGCTCAAACAAGAGGACATAGCCTTTGTAACATTTATGCACCTAACATAGGAGCACTAAATATGTAAAGCAAATCTTGATGGACATAAAGGGAAGATATTGACAATAATACAATTATCATAGGGTATTTTAACATACCATTGACATCAATTGATAGATCTTCCAGACTGAAAATCAACAAGGAGATGGTGACCTTAAATGATATACTAGATCAGAGGTTGGCAAACCTTGACTAGCAAGCCACATGCAGCTCTTTGGCCCCTTGAGTGTGGCTCTTCCACAAAATACCACATGTGGGCATGCATGTATAGTGTGATTGAAAATTCATGGCCTATGTGCAGAAGTCAGTTTTAGGCCTGGGTGAGTCTGTTTTGAAGAAGTGATGTTAGAAGTGGGCATATCGGTTGCATGTGGCTTGCAAGCCACGGTTTGCCAACCAACTGGATCAACTGGATTTGATTGATATTTTCAGAGAATTTCACCCCAAAGCAGCAGCATATACACCCTTAAGTGCCCATGGAACATTTTCTAGGATAGACCATATGTTAGACACAAAACAAGTCTATATAAATTTAAGGAGATTCAAATCCTATCAAGCCTCTTTTCTGACCATAACTTGAAATCAATCACAAGAAAATTGAAAAACACAAAGAAATGGAAGCTAAATAACATATCACTGAACAGTGAATGGCCAAATAAGGATATCAAGGAGGAAATCAAAAGACACCTTGAAACAAATGAAAATGAAAACACAACTACCCAAAAATCTGTGGGACACTCCAATAGAAGCCCTAAGAGGGAAAGTCATATCATTATAGGACTTGAAATTCATATTATTTTCAAGAAACATGAAAAATCTCTAATAAACGATCTAACTTTACACTTAAAGAAACTAGAAAAAGAACATAGCACAGAGTACAAGGAAGGAAATAATAAAGACCGGAGCAGAAATAAATGAAATACAAGAAAAAATCCTATATAATAAAAGCCCAGTGACTGAATGGTGGAATGACTAGAACGACTGGTTGACCAGTCAGTATCATGTGCACTGATCACTAGGGGGAAGCCGCCCAATGTAGGTGACCGGGATGAGCAGTGCTCCCACAGCGGGCTAATCCCCATAGGCCATGCCCCCTACCAGTGCACAATTCTCATGAACTGGGCCTCTAGTACCATATAAAACATTAATGAAGCCAATAGCTGATTTTTTGGAAAGGTAAACAAGATCGATAAACCTTTAACCAGACTCATCAAGAAAAAAGAGAGGGCAGAGAAACCAAGATGGCGGCAAAGGTAAACACCTAAACTGCTGCCTTGCACAACAATTTCAAAACTACAACTAAAAGACAGAATAGACATCATTCAGAACCATAGGAAAGCTGGCTGAGTGGAAATTCTACAACTAGAAGGAAAAAGAGAAGCTGACGGAGACTCATAGGAGCTGCAAAAGGCTGAGGTGCAGAGACACGCATAGAGAGGATGGCAGAGTGCCTGCCTGGCTTCCTATTGTGGAAGGGAGATGGAGACTCCCGACTGCACTGAACCCCAGCTCTAGGTGGGACTTATATCGGGAGTGGGGGGAGGGTCTGGACTGTCATGAAAGGGGAGGAGTGCACAGAAACTTAGGGGAGCTGCAAAAAGGCAGAGGTCTGGAGGTCCATACACCATTGCATGCAGAGAGGATGGACTGCTGATTGTGCCTCTGGCTTTCTCTAGCGGAAGGGAGACAAATCCTCCCAAATGCACTGAAATTCACTTCTGACTGTAATGAACTCCGGTTTGGGCGAGACCCTAGGGACCCAGACTCATACGGGTCCCTGGAGCAGAGAGCATGGGAACCAGAAAGGCAGAGGTCTGGAGGCACGTGCACGCACACACACAGAGGGCTGCAGCTGAGACCCAGGGACAGCATAGGGCAGGGCTGACTGGAAGCCAAGGATGTCTCTGATCAGCTCTGAAACGCCACCCCATTCAAGCTGAACAGAGAGGCTTTTGCAATTTTGCAAGTCTTGTATCATAAGGCTAACTCCAGCACAGAAGTTCTCCTGGCATAGCAAAAATGCAGAGACAAAGGAACAGATCACAAGCAAAAGAAATGGAAGGAAACAAGTGACTGGATATAGAGTTCAACAATTTCCTAGAAAAGATGGATAAATTTAGCAAGACCCAAGATGAGATAAAAAAGAACCAACTAGAGATGAAAAAGGACCAACTATAAATTAAACATACCGACTGAAATAAAAAATATTAAACAGAGACCTAACAGTATACTAGATGAATGCAAGAATCAAGTCAAAGATTTGAAATACATACAAAGAAGCAGAAAACACTCCACTGGAAAAGCAAAAAGAATAAAAAAATGTAAAGATAGTGTAAGGAGCCTCTGGGACAACTTCAAGAATACCAACATCAGAATTATGGGGGTGCCAGAAGAAGAGAGTAAAATACTGAAAACCTATTTGAAGAAATAATCACTGAAAACTTCCCCCACCTGGTGAAAGAAATAGACTTAGAAGTCCAGGAAGTGCACAGAACCCCAAATAAAAGGAATCCATAGAGGACCACACCAAGACACACCATAATTGAAATACCAAGAGCAGAAGACAAAGAGAGAATATGAAAAGCAGCAAGAGAAAAACAGTTAATTACCTACAAGGGAGCACCCATACAACTGTCAGCTGATTTCTCAACAAATTATGCAGGCCAGAAGGGAGTGGCAAGAAATATTCAAAGTGATGAATAGCAAGAACCTACAACCAACATTACCCTGTAATGCTATCATTCAGAATTGAAGGGCAGATAAAGAGCTTCATAGATAAGAAAAAACTAAAGGAGTTCATCAATACCAAACCTGTATTATATGAAATACTGAAAGGTAATCTTTAAGAAGAGGAAGAAGGAAAAGGTAAAGATAAAAATTAGGAACCAATACATATCTATCAACAAGTGAATCTAAATATCAAGTGAATTAAAAATCAGATGAACAGAATAAACCGGTGAATATAATAGAATCAGCATAGAAAGGGAGTGGACTGACAATTTTCAGGGGGAAATGGGTAAGGGGAATGCAGGGAGAGACTGGACAAAAATCATACACCTGTGGATAAGGACATTGCAGGAGGAGGTAAGGGCAGAGGGAGGAGTGGGATCTAGATGGAGGGAGCTATGGGAGGAACAAATGTAATTGAACAATAAAGATTTATTTTAAAAATATATGGGTGAAAGTGACTAAGGAGTTTTCCCTACCATGCTGGCCCTGGCATGGCCTTATGCGGTAGCCATGGGGTGGAAAAAAAGAGAGAGGAGATCAAATAAAATCAGAAATGAAACAGGAGAAGTAGCCACTGACACCAAATATATACAAAGGATTGTGAAAAAAAAATTCAACTATATGCCAATAAATCTGGAAGAAATGGGTAAGTTTCTAGGAACATACAACCTTCTAAAACTAAATCAGGAAGAATAATAGGATATAAATAGACAGTTTACAACTAGTGAAATTGAAGCAGTAATCATAATTTAAAAAAACAAACCAACAGCTCCCAACAAACAAAAGCCTGGTCAAATGGCTTTATAAGTGAATTTTACCAAACATTCAAAGAAGACTTAATACCTGTCCTCAAATTATTGCAAAAAATCCAAATTCTTCCAAACTCTTTTTTATAAGGCCAGCATTATCCTAACTCCAAATCCAAATAAAGACACAAGAAAGGAATACAATTATAACCCAACATTTCTGTATAACATAGATGTTAAAATCCTTAACAAAATATTAGGAAACTGAATATAGCATTGCATTAAAAAGATCATATACTATGATCAAGTGGGACTTATTATTGGGATGCAAAGTTGCTACAATATTCAAAAAACAATAAACATGATAAACCATATAAACAAATTAAAGGATAAAAACACATGACCATATCAATATATGCAAAAACAGCATTTGATAAAATTCAGCACCAATTTATAATAAAAATTATAGTCTAAATTGTTTCAAACAAGCACACATAAAGGAGAAAAATAACTTATATTATTTATTTTTTAGGTCAAAATTACATTATTATGGGCCAAGTGGATGAAGATGGGCGAGGCAAAATAATGCCCAACAGCTTTGTCATGATGTTGAAGACCAAGAATCAGAAGTTCCTGAATACCTTGGAAAACAAGCAATGTTAACAGTGAAATGTGTCCATTTAAGCTTCATTCTGTCATTTCCTTTGAAAGATCTATTTTTCTTGGTATAAAAACAATCTTATGACATTAAATATTGAATATTCTGAAAGATTGACTCTTCACAAAGGTAGGTGTGATGGAAGTTCCATGCCTTCATCCAGAGAAACAGATATTGTAATGCAGTGACAGGAACCTAATGGCATTGAGTGGTGACAGTTGAAAGCAGATTATTTATACATGCCTCTAAAGGGGTATTTTAGAAATGAGTTTTGTGAAGATGTAAAAATGGAGATTTTGTAAGTGCAATATTTGCTTCAAGATATTATATTCTTTTCTTGCACTTTTAATTTGATGCTTAATAAAATATTTTTAAATGAATATGTAACAGCTATGGTACTACTTTTTAAAAAAATAAATCTTTATTGTTCAGATTATTACAGGTGTTCCTCTCTCCCCCCCCCCATTGCTCCCCTCCACTCTGTTCCTATCACACCCTCTATCCTTACCTCCCCCCGCCACTGTCCTCATACATAGATGTACGATTTTTGTCCAGTCTCTTCCTGCACCCCCACTCCCCTTCCCCCCCCAAAATTGTCAGTCCACTTCCTTTCTATGTCCCTAATTCTATTATATTCACCAGTTTATTCTGTTCATCAGATTCTTTTATTCAATTGATTTTTATTTATTTTCTTAATTTCTTTATTGATTATGTTATTACGTATTTGTCCTCATCCTCCCATTACATCCCACTTATGCCCTCACCCGCCTCCCCACTCATGTCCTCACCCTCCTGTTGTCTGTGTCCACTGGTTAGGCTTATATGCATGCATGCATGTCCTCTGGTTGATCTCTCCTCACCCCACTGTCCCCTACATTTTCTTTGAGGTTTGACAGTCTGATTGATGCTTCCTCTGTCTCTGGATCTGTTTTTGTTTATCAGTTTATGTTGTGCATTATTTCCCATAGATGAGTAGATCATGAGATGTTTAGTTTTCTCTGACTGACTTATTTCACTTAGCATAATGCTCTCCACTTCCATCCATGTTGCTGCAAATGGTAGGAATTCCTTCCTTTTTAGCTCAACATAGTATTCCATTTTGTAGATGTACCACAGTTTTTTAATCCAGTCATCTGCTCTGCTGATGGGCACTTAGGTTGTTTCCAAAACTTAGCTATGGTGAATGGTGCTGCTGTGAACATAGGGGTGCATATACTTTCTGAATGGAGTTTTTAGTTTCTTGGGATGTATTCCTAGAAGTGGGAACACTGGCTCAAATGGGAATTCCGTTTTTAGTTTTTTGAGGAAACTCCATACTGTTCTCCACAGTGGCTGCACCAATCTGCATTCCCACCGGCAGTGCATAAGGATTCCTTTTTCTCTGCATCCTTGTCAGTACTTGTCCCTTATTGATTTGTTGATGATAGCCATTCTGACAGGTGTGAAATGGTACCTCATTGTCATTTTGCTTTGCATCTCTCAGATGATTAGTGACTGAGCATGTTTTCATATGTTTCTTGCCCTTTCTTATCTCTTCTTTTGAAAATTTCTATTTAGGTCCATTGCCAATATTTTGATTAGGTTAATTTTCTTCCTTTTGTTAAGCTGCATGAGTTCCCTGTAGATTTTGGAGATTAAATTCTTATCAGTGATAATATTGACAAATATGTTCTCCCATGTAGTGGGCTTTCTTGTTTTGTTGATGGTTTCTTTTGCTGTGCAAAAGCTTTTTATTTGATATAGTCCCATTTGTTATTTTCTCTTTATTTTCCATTGCCCCAGGAGCAGTATCAGTGAAGAAGTTCCTTTGGCATATGTCTGAAATTTTGCTGCCTGTGGATTCCTCTAGTATTTTCATGCTTTCCACTTATGTTTAAGTCCTTTATCTATTTTGAGTTTATTTTTGTGTATCGTGTAAGTTGGTGGTCTAGTTTCATTTTTTGCATGTATCTGTCCAATATTCCCAACACCATTTGTTGAAGAGACTGTCTTGACTCCATTGTATGTTCATGCCTCCTTTGTTGAATATTAATTGGCATAGTGGTTTGGGTTGATTTATGGCTTCTCTATTCTATTCTATTGATCTACATATCTGTTCTTGTGCCAGTACCAGGGTGTTTTGAGAACAGTGGCTTTGTAATACATCTTGAAATCTGGTATTGAGATCCCACCTACTTTGTTTTTCTTTCTCAGGATTGCTGCAGCTATTTGAGGTCTTATTTTATTCCAGATGAATTTTTTTGGAGAGTTCATTCTAGGTCTGCAAAATATGCTCTTGGTTTTTAATGGGGATTGCATTCAATCTATAGATTGCTTTGGGTAGTATGGAAATTTTGATGAAGTTGATTCTACTAATCCATGAACATGATATTTTCTTCCATCTGTTTATGTATTCCTCTCTTTGTTCAGTGTACTGTAGTTTTCTGCATATAGATCTTTTACCTCCTAATAAAGTTTACTCATAGTACCTTAATTTATTTGGTGCGATGGTAAATGGGATTGCTTTTTTAGTCTCTCTTTCTGTAAATTCATTATTGGTGTATAAAAATGCCATGAATATCTGGGCATTGATTTTGTATCCTGCTACATTGCTGAATTCATTTATTAAGTCTAATAATTTTTGATGGAGTCTTTCGGGTTTTCTGTACACAGTATCATGTCATATGCAAATAAGGATAGTTTTGCTTCTTCTTTTCCAATTTGGATACCTTCTATTTCTTCTTGTCTGATCACAATGGCTAGTAATTCCAGCACTATGTTGAACAGGAGTGGTGAGAGTGGGCATCCCTGTCTTGTTCCTATTCTTAGGAGAAATGGTTTTAGTTTTTGCCCATTGAGTATGATGTTGCCTGTGGGTTTGTCATATATGATTTTTATTATGTTAAGGTATGATCCTTCTATTCCCATCTTGCTGAGAGTTTTCATCAAGAAAAGGTGTTGGGTTTTGTCAAGTGCTTTTTCTGCATCAATTGATATGACTATGTGATTTCTCTCTCTCTTTTTTTTTATTGTGTTACATGTATACATATCTCCCTATTGCCCTCCCCATCCCAGGCATACCCCAAACCCCTAGTGTCTTGTATTCATTGGTTATGCTTATATGTATGCATATAAAAGTCCTTTGGTTAATCTCTTATCTACCCCACCTCTCCTTAACCTTCCTGCTCTAATTTGACAGTCTGTTTGATGCTTTACTGCTCTGTGTCTATCCTTTTGTTCATCAGTTTATAATGTTCTTTATTATACACAAATGTGTGATATCATGTGGTGTTTCTCCTTCATTGACTGGCTTATTTCACATTGCATAAGGCTCTCCAGTTCCATCCAGGTTGCTGCAAATGGTAAGAATTCCTTCTTTTTAATGGCAGCGTAGAATTCCATTGTGTAGATGTACCATAGTTTTCTGATCCACTCATCTGCTGATGGGAACCTAAGCTGTTCCCAAATTGTAGCTATTGTAAATTGTGCTGCTATGAACATAGGGATGCATAAATCCTTAGGATATATTCCTAAGAGTGGGATTACTGGGTCAAATGGGAGTTCCATTTTTAGTTTTTTGAGGAAACTCCATACTGTTCTCCACAGTGGCTGCACCAGTCTGCATTCCCACCAACAGTGCACAATGGTTCCTTTTTCTCCGCATCCTCACCAACACTTGTCGTTTGTTGATTTGTTGATGATTGCATTCTGACAGGTGTGAGATTGTACTGCATTGTCATTTTGATTTGCATCTCTCAGATAGTGACTTTGTACATGTTTTCATGTGTCTCTTGGCCTTCTTTCTGTCATCTTTCGAAAAGTTTCTATTTAGGTCTGTTGCCCATTTTTTATTAGATCGTTTATTTTCCTTTTATTAAGTTGTATAAATTGGCTTTAGATGTAGGAGATTAAACCTATATCAGTGATAACATTTGCAAATACGTTCTACCATACAGTGGGCTTTCTTATTGTTTTGTTGATGATTTCTTTTGCTATGCAAAAGCTTTTTATTTTGATGTAGTCCCATTTGTTTATTTTTTCTTTAGCTTCCATTGCCTTTGATGCAGTATCAGTGAAGAAGTTCTTTCGGCATATATCTGAGATTGTGCTGCCTGTGGATTCCTCTAGTATTTTTATGGTTTCCCTTCTAATGTTTAAGTCCTATATCCATTTTGAGTTTATTTTTGTGTATGGTGTGTGGTCTCGTTTCATTTTTTTACATATATCTGTCCAATTTTCCTAACACCATTTGTTGAAGAGACTGTATTGACTCCATTGTATGTTCGTGCCTCCTTTGTCAAATATTAATTGAGCATAGTGGTTTGGGTCGATTTCTGGGTTCTCTATCCTAGTCCATTGATCTATGTGTCTGTTCTTGCATCAGTACCAGGCAGTTTTGAGAACAGTGGCTTTGTAATACAGCTTGAAATCTGGCATTGAGATCCCACCTACTTCGTTCTTCTTTCTAAGGATAGCTGCAGCTATTCAGGGTCTTTTTTTATTCCAGATGAATTTTTGGAAAGTTCGCTCTGGGTCTGTGAAGTATGCATTTGGTAGTTTCATGGGGATTGTGTTGAATTTATAAATTGGTTTGGGTAGAATGGACATTTTGATGATATTGATTCCCCCAATCCATCAATGTGGTATGTTCTTCCATCTGTTTATGTTTTCCTCTATCTCTTTTTTCAGTGTTGTGTAGTTTTCTGCATATAGGTCTTTTACCTCCTTAGTTGAGTTTATTCCTAGGTATCTTAATTTTTTTGGTGAGATGGTAAATGGGATTGCTGTTTTAGTCTCTCTTTAAGTTTATTATTGGTATATAGAAATGCCATAGATTTCTTGGTGTTAATTTTGTATCCTGCTACATTGCAGAATTCATTTATTAAGTCTAATAATTTTTGGTGGAATCTTTAGGGTTTTCTATTACAGTATCAAGTCATCTGCAAATAAAGACAGTTTTACTTCTTTTTTTCCTATATGGGTGCCTTTTATTTCTTTTTCTTCTCTGATAGCAATGGCTAATACTTCCAGTTCTCTGTTAAATAGAAGTGGTGAGAGTGTCTTGTTCCTGTTTTTAGGGGAAATGGTTTTAGTTTTTGCCCATTGAATATGATGTTGGCTGTGGGTTTGTCATATATGGCTTTTATTATGTTGAGATATGATCCTTCTATTCCCACCTTGCTGAGAGTTTTTATCATTAAAGGGTGTTGGATTTTGTCAAATGCTTTTTCTGCATCAATTGATACAACTATGTGATTTTTATCTCTGAATTTGTTTATGTGATGTATCATGTTTATTGATTTGTGTATATTCTACCATCCTTGCATTCCTGGGAAAAATCCTACTTGGTCAAGGTGTATGATCTTTCTGACATACTGCTGGATCTGATATGCTAGAAATTTTTTGAGGATTTTGGTATCTATGTTCATGAGGGATATTGGTCTGTAATTCTCTTTCATTATGTTATCTTTATCTGGTTTTTGTATTAGGGTGATGCTGGCTTCATAGAAGGAGTTTGGAAGTGTTCCTTCCTCTTGAATTTTCTGGAATAGTCTGAGAAGGTTGAGTTTTAACTCTTCTATGAATGTTTGGTAAAATTCCCCTGTGAAGCCGTCTGGCCCTCTGCTTTTGTTTGCTGGAAACTTTTTGATTACCACTTCAATTCTTAAATAGTTATCAGTGTGTTGAGATATTTGGAATCTTCCTGTGTGAGTTTTGGAAGATTGTGTTTTTCTAGGAATCTGTCCATTTCCTTTGGTTGTGAAATTTGTTAGAATAGAGTTGTTCATAATATTTTTTAACAATCCTTGTATTTCTGTGGGGTCTGTAGTTATTTCCCCTCTCTCATTTCTGATTTCGTTTATTTGGGTCCTGTCTCTTTGCTTTTTGTTGAGCCCGGCTAGAGGTTCATCATCTTGTTTATTCTTTCGAAGAACCAGCTCTTGGTTTTGTTGATTTTTTTCTATGTTTTTTTCTTTTGGTCTCTATGTCATTAATTTCTGCTGTGATCGTTATTATTTTCTTCTGCTCACAGTGGGTTTTACTTGTTGCTCTCTTTCTAATTCTTTGAGTTGTTAAGTGATTCATTACCAGTTTTTCCTTTTTTTTGAGGTGGGCTTGTAGAACTATAAACTTCCCTCTCAGCACTGCTTTCTTTATGTCCCATAGCATTTGCACTGTTGTGTTTTTATTGTCGTTAGTCTCCAGAAAATTTTTAATTTCTTCTTTGATCTCATCTATAACCCAATCATTGTTTAGTAGCATGCTATTCAACTTCCAAGTGTTTGGATTTTTTGGAATGTTTTCATTGTAGTTTATTTCTAATCTTATGCCATTGTGGTCTGAGAAAACGCATGATATGATTTCAATCTTTTTGAATTTGGGGAGACTTTGCTTTTGACCCAATATGTGATCTATTTTTGAGAATGTCCCGTGTGCACTTGAGAAGAATGTATATTCTGTAGCTTTGGGGTGAAATGCTCTGAAGATGTCAATTAGGTCCATCTGATCTAGTGAGTTATTTAGAATCGCTATTTCTTTGCTGATTTATTGGATTTGTTCAGAGATGTCAGTGGTGTATTAAAATCCCCTACTATGATTGTATTGTTGATGATCTCTCCCTTGATATCCTCCAGGAGGTTTTTTTTTATGTATTTAGGGGTGTATATGTTTACCAGAGTTATATCTTCTTGATGAATTGCTCCTTTTTGTATATGTAGTGGTCTTCCTTATCTCTTGTTATAGCCTTTACTTTGAGGTCTATTTTATCAGATATAAGTATTGCTACCCCAGCTTTTTTCTCATTTCTATTTGCCTGAAAAATGTTTTTCCATGCCTTCACTCTCAGTGTGTGTGAATCCTTTGCTCTGAGGTGGGTCTGTTGTAGACAGCAAATGTATGGGTCTTGTTTTCTTAACCATTCAGCTTCCCTCTGTCTTTTGATTGGTGCAATTAACCCATTTACTTTTAATGATATTATTGACAACTTCATGTTTGTTGTCATATTTTTCCTTAGTGTTTGTGGTTTTGTTTTCTTTTTCTTTCCTTTTTCTTTTTTTACAGAAGTACCATTAGCATTTCTTGCATTACTGGCTTGGTAGTAAAAAACTCTCTTATCTCTTTCTTGTTCGTAAAGCTCCTGATTCCAACTTCAATTTTGAATGATAGCCTTGCTGGGTACAGTATTCTTGGGTTCAGACTCTTGTTTTGCATCACTGCACGTATTTCATTCCATTCCCTTCAGACCTGGTGTGTTTATGTTGAGAAATCATTGATATTCTCTAATAGGAGATCCTTTGTAGGTAACTTTCTGTCTCTCTCTGGTAGCCTTTAAGATTCTTACTTTGTTGGTAGTGTTCACCAATTTAATTATGATGTGTCTTGGTGTCAGTTTTTTTTGGGTTCAGCTTGTTTGGGACTCTGTGAACTTCTTGGACTTTCATATTTTTTCCTTGCCAATATCAGGGAAATTTTCTGTCATTTTTTCAAATACGTTTTCTATTCCTTGCTTCTCTTCCACTCCTTCTGGTATCCCAATTAAGTATATGTTCTTTTGTTTTGTGTTTTCCCAAACCTCCCTTAGGCTCTCTTCTTGTTTTTTAAGTCTTTTTTCCAGTTGTTGCTATATTTGTGTTTGCAGCAATGTCATTCTTCATCTCCTCTTGGTTTCCTTTCATGTTTGTGACATTCTCATTCAGCTCCTTAGAGTTCTCATTGAGATGTGTGAATTTGTCATTGAGTTGTGTGTATTTGTCTTCCGTTTAAACATCCTTAAAACCATTACTCTGAATTCCTCCTTTGAAAGGCTGCTCACTTCAATTTCATCTAACTCCATTTATGGTGATTCCTCTCTTTTTTTCCTTTGGGAATTGCTTTTGTCTTACCATGTTTTCCTGTAATGTTTTAATTGTAGATCCAATTGCTTTACTACCCAAGTGTTTTTGTTTTTTTTTTGGGGGGGGGGGGGTTGGTTCTAGTGGTGTATTCTCTCAGTTCTCCTGTGTTTGTTAATTTATTGTAGTTTCCTACTTGAGCTATTTGGGTTCTCTTGATTTAGATCTGTGAGCTTGAGCAGCACAACTGTGGTGTCTAGAAGTCAGCAGCTGTGGAGAGAAGTGTCCCTATTTGAAAAAATAGGGAAATATTTAGAAAAGGGTTTTACACAGTTGGGAATACATGTTCTTAGAGCCTTGATAGCACAAGGACACTAATTCATCACTGGGAAAAAGAGTTCAAGGAGAAGAGTCCATAGTGTGTTTTACTGTTTTCTGTAGAATTTAGTCTAAATGAGTTGGCATTTGAAGGAGAAAGTTAGTGAAACATAAATTCATTTTCTTAAAACTGATATAACAGGAGGAAAGTATTCAAACCTTGTAGAAAATATAGTGATATACAAACAGATCAAACAGGTAATAATTTACATTGAAAGATCTAGTATAAATGGGAAAATGTTTTATAAACATTTGGAAATCACAATGAATGAGCTTGAATCACTGGACAAAAGTGAATCAAAACTGATAATTCACAATTAAATTCAAGGGAAATATTTAGAAAGCTGCCTGAAACAGTAGGAATGCATGATCAAAGAGCCTCATTATCAGAAGGACACTGTTTAGTCACTTGAGAAAACATATACAAAGAACAGCATCCTGAGTGTGACACTGTTTTCTTTTACAAATCAATCTAAATGAGTTGTTGTTTTAGGAAGAGGGTTGGTGAAACAAATTTATTAGAGCTGATATAACTAACAGTATAAAGGTATTCAAAACTCATAGAAATTGAATGATAGTCAAGGCAGGCTCGAAGGAGTAATAATTTCCGTTGAAAAAGTTTGTATAAATAGAAAACTCTGTATAAGCACTTGGTAATAACAATGAATGAGCTTGAATCAATTGAAAAAGGAGAACAAAACACTGAGAATTCACAATGAAAGAATAAGGGAATATTGAGAAAGGTGTCCGAATTAGTAGGAATACATGTTCAAAGAGAATTAGTATCAGAAGAGTATTCACTGCAAAAAAGTGTTCAAAGAACAGAGACCTGTTCGTGAACTTATTTTTTTTGAGATGTAAGTGTAAATGAGTTTGTGTTTTAGAAAGAAAGTTGGTGAAACATGAATTCATATTCTTACAATTGATATAACAGTATAAAAGCATTCAAAACACATAATCAATAAAATGGTACTCAAGGTAGTGTCAAAGGAGTATAATTTCTACAGGAAGAGCTTGTATAAATAGAAACAGTCAGTATAAACACTTGGAATTCACAATGAATGAGCTTGAATTACAGGACAAAAGTTCATCAAACACTGAGAATTCACAATGAAAGATTAAGGAAATATTTAGAAAGGAATCTGAAACAGAAGGAATACATGTTCTTAGAGCCTTGATAACTCAAGAACAGTGTTTTATCCATTGAAAGAGATTGTATAAATAGAAAACTTTATCAACATTTGCTAATCACAATGAATGAGCTTTTATCAATTGACAAAGGAGAATCAAACACTGAAAATTCACAATGAAAGGTTAAGGAAATATTTAAAAAGGTGTATGAAACAGTAGGAATATAATTGTATAAAAGTATTCAAAACCTGATGTCATCAGAATAATAGGTAGTGTCAAAGGAGTAATAATATTTATTGGAAGAGCTTGTATAAATAGAAACAGTCCACTTAGAATTCACAATGAAATGGGAAAAAGCATTCAAGAAGAAAAGTACAGGGTGCAATGCTGTTTTCTTTAGAATTATGTCTAAATGAGTTGGCGTTTTGGAAGCAAGTTGTGAAACATAAATTTATTTTCTTAGATCTGATATAACAGGAGAAAAGTATTCAAACCTCGTAGAAATTATGATATAGAAGCAGATCAAAGAAGTAATAATCTACATGGAAAGAGCTACTATAAATGAAAAAAAAGCTGTATAAACACTTGAAAATCACAATGAATGAGCTTGAATCACTGTACAAACGTGAATCAAACACTAAGAATTCACAATGAAAGATTAAGGAAATATTTAGGTGCCCAAAATAATAGGTAACGTGTTCAAAGAGCATTAGCATCAGGACAGTATTCACTGGGGAAAAGTGTTCAAATAACAAAGACCTGTGTGTGTACTATTTTCTAGTAGATGTAAGTGTAAATGAGCTGGCATTTTAGGAAAGAATTTTCTGAAACATGAATTCATTTTCTTAGAGCTGATAATAACAGTATAAAAGTATTCAAAACCCGTATTCATCAGAATCATAGTCAAGACAGTGTCAAAAGAGTAGTAATTTCCATTGAAAAAGTTATATAAACAGAAAAACTCTGTATAAATGCTTTGAATTCACAATGAATGAGCTTGAATCACAGGACAAAAGTTTAGCAAACACTGAGAATTCACAATGAAACAATAGGGAAATATTTAGAAAGGGGTTTTACACAGAAGGAAATACATGTTCTTAGAACCTTGATAACTCAAGGAAACTGTTTCATCACTGGGAAAAATGTTCAAGCAGAAGAGTCCAGGGTGCAATACAGTTTTCTTTAGAATTAAGTCTAAATGAGTTGATGTTTTAGGAAGAAAGTTTGTGAAACATAAATTCATTTTCTTAGAGCTGATATAACAGGATAAAAATATTCAAACCTCGTAGAAATTACAATGATATACAAGCAGATTAAAGGAGTAATAATTTACATCGAAAGAGCTGGTATAAATGTGAAAATGATGTATAAACACTTGGAAATCATAATGAATGAGTGAATCACTGGACAAAGGTGAAACAAAACTGATAATTCACAATGAAAGACTAGGTAAATATTTAGAAAGGTGTTTTACACAGTACGAAAGACATGTTCAAAGAGCACTAGTATCAGTACAGTATTTACTGGGAAAAAGTTTTCAAAGAACAGAGACTTGTGTGTGTACTATTATCTTGTTGATGTAAGTGTAAATGAGTTGGCGTTTTAGGAAGAAAGTTGGTGAAACATGAATTCATTTTCTAGAGCTCATATAACTGTAATAAAGTATTCAAGTACGTAGTCATCAAAATGATAGTCAAGGTAGTGTCAACGGAGTAATAACTTCCATTGGAAGAGCTTGTATAAATAGAAAAACTCTGTATAAACACTTTGAATTCACAACGAATGAGCTTGAATCACTGGACAAAGGTGAATCAAAACTGAGAATTCACAATGAAACACTAGGGAAATATTTAGAAAGCAGTTTTACACAGTAGAAAATACATATTCTTAGAACCTTGATAACTCAAGGATACTGTTTAGTCACTGTGAAAAAGTGGTCCAGTAGAAGTGTCCAGGGTGCAATGCTATTTTCTTTAGAATTATGTCTAAATGAGTTAGCATTTTGGAAGAAAGTTGTGAAACATAAATTTACTTTCTTAGATCTGATATAACAGGAGAAAAGTATTGAAACCTTGTAGAAATTATCATGATAAACAAGCAAATCAAAGGGGTAATAATTTACATTGAAAGCACTGGTATAAATGGGAAAATGCTGAATAAACACTTGGAAATCACAATGAATGAGCTTGAATCACTGGACAAAGATGAATCAAACACTGAGAATTCACAAAGGAAGACTAAGGAAATATGTATAAAGGTGCCCGAAATAATGGGTAACATGTTCAAAGAACATTAGTATCAGAACAGTATTTACTGAGGAAAAGCGTTCAAATAAAGTGACCTGAGTGTGTGTACTGTTTTCTTGTAGATTTAAGTCTAAATGTGTAGGCATTTTAGGAATAAAGTTGGTAAAATATAAACTTATTTTCTTAGAGCTGATATAACACTATAAAAGTGTTCAAAACACATAGTCATCAGAATGATAGTCAAGGTAGATTCAAAGGAGTAATTATTTTCCATTGAAAGAGCTTGTATAAATAGGAAAACTCTGTATAAGTACTTGGAATTCACAGTGAATGAGCTTGAATCACAGGACAAAAGTTCATCAAATACTGAAAAATCCCAATTAAACAATAGGGTAATATTTAGAAAGGGTTTTTTACACAGTAGGGAATACATATTCTTAGAGCCTTAATATCTCAAGGATACTATTTCATCACTGGGAAAATGTGTTCACAGACCATTGAACTGAGTTGGATACTCTGTACATGTATAATTCAGTCTGAATGTGTTGAAATATTTGTAAGTAAGTTAGATAAATACTTAAACTTTCATTGTCATAGGCTTCACATACATGTATAAAATGTGAAAACTCTCAGACCTAAAAATAACATACCAGGGAAATGTCTAGGATTTTGGCTGAAACACTTGGAATTCATTTGTAGAACCTTAATGTGTGTAATGCAGTGTTGAAATACCAAGAATTTGTATTCTAAGAGCTGTGAAATGTATAATAGCCATTAAAGTACAAATAGTTGACATTTATAGAACTAGTATATATGGAAAAACACTGTATAAACACTAGGAATACAAATGTGTGAATCCTTTGCTCTGAGGTGGGTCTCTTGTAGACAGCAAATGTATGGGTCATGTTTTTTAAACCATTCAGCTATCCTATGTCTTTTGATTGGTGCATTTAACCTATTTACATTTAATGATATTATTGACAACTTCATGTTTGTTGTCATATTTTTCCTTAGTGTTTGTGTTTTTTTCTTGCCTTTCTCTTTCTTCTTTTTACAGCAGTACCTTTAGCATTTCTTGCATTGTTGGCTTGGTAGTGATAAACTCTCTTACCCCCTTCTTGTCTGTAAAAGTACTGATTTCACCTTCAATTTTGAATGATAGCCTTGCTGGGTATAGTATTCTTGGGTTCAGACCCTTGTTTTGCATCACTTTATATATTTCATTCCATTCCCTTCTGGCCTGGTGTGTTTATGTTGAGAAGTCAGTTGATATTTTAATAGGTAATTTTCTCTCTTTCCTCTGGCAGCCTTTAAGATTCTTACTTTGTTGTTAATGTTTGCCAATTTAATTATGATGTGTCTTGGTGTTGGTCTTTTTGGGATCAGCTTGTTTGGGACTCTGTGTACTTCTTGAACTTGCAAATTTTTTTCTTGCCAATATCAGGGAAGTTTTCTCTCATTATTCCTTCAAATACATTTTCTATTTCTTGCTTTTTTCCACTCCTTCTGGTATCCCAATTAAGCGTATGTTGTTTCTGCTTTTATTTTGTTTACTTCCTTTTCTGGTGATAGCTGCCTATCTTTCGGATGTGGGCTGCTTCTTCTTCTGCCCATGGTCTTTTTTCTCTGGGTGTCTGGTTATGTAGTTCTCTCTCCTACGTTGATTCAAAGGCACAAACTACAACACGACCCAGTACAGCACACAAGACACTGAACAGAAATGTATTCATGATGCTGATAATCACAAATAAGGTGACCACCAATGAAAGACAAATTAGGGGTAAGTAGAGAAAGAAGAGGAAAATGAGGGGAAAAGAAAGGAAAGAAGTGCCAAAATCAAATTGGGAGGGGGAGAAAAGAAATAAATAAATGAACAAAAATAAAATAAAATTTTTAAAAAAGGAAAAGAAGAAAGAGAAAAGAGAAAGAGAAACAAAATCAGAGCGAAAAGAAAGCGGAATAGAGAGAAAGGGGGAACAAAATATAGATGTCAGGATAAAACTCCAATAGAACAGTCACTAATCCCAATTAAGGCCAGCAACCAGTACCTAGAGAACACAAAATGACAATTGTTTTTTTTCCAAAAAGGTAAAATACTAGTAGTAATAATACTAGTTGAAAACAAAAATGTAATAATTAAAAAGGTAAAATCAATTGAGTCAGAAAGAAAAAAATAGTTTTTTAATTAAAATATGTAAAGATGAAAAATAATAAAACAAATTAAAAAAAAAGAAAAAGAAGAAAAATAGAATGGTCATTCACTTCCACTATTATTCTGCTTGGCACTCCTGTTTCCCAGTCGGGAAGGTATTGCAGTTCCCTGTATTCCATTGTTGGTGTTTTAATCTCTTTATTCTTTTGTGTTTATGCGAGAGTCAATTTGTGCGTCATCCACTGGGTGGAAGTGTTTCGAAATTGACCTCTGAGACAAAGCACATGACCTCTCTAGGTTGTGCTCAGATCCTGCTACTCTGTGGTTCTCAAGACCGGTTTGTGGGGATTTTGCAGCTGGGACACTGTAATATCTCTCAGGCTGTCCCTCTGCCTCAGATAAAAAATGAGTCATTTTCCAGAGCTCCCCTCTGTCAACAGCTCTGAGAGTTTGCCTCCACTCTTAGGGATCACGCCCTGCCCCACCTCCGTGGACCTTTCCAGAGGCAGCTTTCCCTCAGCCTGGTTCCCACAGTGTGTGCGTCTCTGTTCTGTGGGGCAGGAGAGCTCACCCTATCCCAGGCGAAATCTGACCTTTCCGTGTGCTGTGTGGATCTCTGAATCTGCCGAGTGTCTGTGCCGATTGGAGAGCAGTGTTTTGGGTCCCTGGCTGTTCAATGGGTGCTTCAGCCGCAGCTTTCAGACCTCCGCAGACATCCACCTCCCTCTGCAAAATGGCTCGGTCTCCGCGTTCGCGCTGGTGGCTCCGGCCGACAAAAACCCCGTGGCAGTGGGGCTGCCTGGCCAGGAGAGTCCCATCCAGCAGTTCCCTGCCTTCTCCTGGAGGATAACTGACTCTTAACTTGCCAACAAACTACTCCCCCTGCGACTCTCAGGTGCTCTCTCTCCCTCTGCCCATAACAAAGCTCCAGACGCGTCCGTCTATTCCGCTGCCATTTTTTTCTCTGAAATTTCTGTTGAGAGCCAAATTTTTTAAATTTAAATTTCTTCTAACACCACTTCTTCAAAATAGACTTGCCCAGGCAGTGGTATTTTGTGGAAGAGCCATATTCAAGGGGCCAAAGAGCTGCATGTGGCTCGTGAGCCACAGTTTCCGACCACTAAACTCCTGTAATGTTTTAATTGTAGATCCAATTGCTTTTCTACCCAAATTTTTTTTTGGCAATGGTGCTACTGGTGTATTCTCTCAGTTCTATTGTGTTTGTTAATCTATTGCAGTTCCCTATGTGAGCTATTTGGGTTCTCTTGATTTAGATCTGTGAGCTTGAGCAGCACAACTGTGGTGTCTAGAAGTCAGCAGCCGTAGAGAGGAGTGTCCCTATTTTTGATGTTTTTTACCCTTAATTGAGATCATGCGTGCCCAGCTGGATACACAATGGCACCAAGGACCCATATGTTTGGGTGATGTGTTTCAGGGGGCCTACACCCTTAAGAGGTATGACTGTGGTGCCCCGGAGTTATAAAATCACACCCACGGGGCTCCCAGTGGCTCCCAGGCAGTGTTTAGGGAGTGGAACATCATATACACCCTGGTGAAAACCTGCAATGGGTGGCGGCTACGAAGCCGCACAGCAAGTGCACTGACCAGGGAGCTTCACAAACCAGAGAGGAAGTCACACCACAGATGGGGCGACCAGGATGCACAAACACAGGGACTAGGGTGCCACAGACGGGGCAACCAGAACATGCAAACACAGGGACTAGGGCGCTCCACAAACCAGAGCGGGGGCATACTGCAGACTGGAAAAACCACAGTATGCACAAACGCGGCGACCTGGGAGTTCTGCAAGCCAGGACCATATGAGGGGCCAAAAAGCCCGAGTAATGGGGCTCAGTGTGTCAGTGAACCAGGAGTGGTGTCGTAAAAACCAGAGAAGGGCTTAGGTGGCCAATGGGATGTTGTTGAGGGGTCCCATGGCCTGCGATATACCCTGAAGTATCCTGTAATTTCTGAAAAGTGGGGACAGGCTAGGGCCGTCCAGAAGGAAGCCAGATCTCCACGTCATTAGGGGACAGGACAAGTACCAGCTTAAAGTTCTTCACCTGTGCCAAGTCCTTGGGCATATCCAGAGGTTGTATCCTGTGCCAGGGCAGGTGCAGTCACTTGAGAAGCAAGACCTGTTTACACAATCAGGGAGAGGGGCCAGTTGACCAATGGGATGTTGGTCAGGGTTGCCAGGGTCTGGAAAATATCCAGAAGTTTCCCATGATTTCTGAATGGCGGTGTTGGGCTGAAGGCAGTCATGGGGCCGCCAGACTTCTACATATCCTCACTGATAGGTTCAAGTGCCAGCCTGGGATTTAAAAAAAACTCTGACCTTGATTTTAAACCCCACATTCCATTTCATTTGAATCCAAGGCCATTCCATGGAAAGATGCCCCCATTTCGGAGACAATAGGGATTCCTGAGGAAGATGGACCCACATTTATTTCTTAAAAGATGCCAGGTTGCCCCCTGGATAGGATCGGAGGAAACCTTTGAGAAAATGGTGACCTGAGGTTGTAGGTTTTAGTTCTTTAACTCAACTTTCAGCTATTTGGGAAGTCCAGACCCCACATGAGGGGCCACAAAACCCTGGTAATTGGACTCAGTGTGCCAGTGAACTTGGAGTGATGTCTCAAAAACCAGGGGAGGGATTAGATGGCCAATAGGATATTGTTGAGGGGTTCTCCATGGGCTGGGAAATACCCAGAAGTATTCTGTGATTTCTGAAAAGTGGGGTCAGGCTAGGACCGTCTGGTGGGCAGCCAGACTTATTCATGTCAACAGGGGGCGGGGCCAAGTACCAGCCTAAAGTTGGTCACTTGTGCCAGGTCCTTGGGCATACCTGGATATTGTCTTGTTAGCCAGGGCAGGTGGATTTTCTTAAGAATACGGATCGGCTTATGTCATTAGAGGGAGGGTCCAGGTGACCAATGGGATGTTTTGCAGGGGTGCCAGAGCCTGGGAAATACACAAAAGTTTCCTTTGATTCTTAATGCTGAGGTCGAGGTGAAGGCTCTCCGGTGGGCGTCCTGACCTCTTTATGTCATCAAGGGAAGTTCAAGTGCCAGCCTGGGGATTTAACAAAGATCTCCCCTTGATATCAAAGCCCGCAGTCCTTTTTGTAGGGGTCCAAGGCCATTCCATGGTGAGATGCCCCCATGTTGGAGGCAATACAGAGTCCTGAGGCAAATGGACAAAACTTATCTTTCTTAGAAAATGAGAGCCTGCCCTCTGGACAGGATTGAAGGCAGCCTTTGAGAAGATGGTAATCTGGGGCTGTGGGATTTAGGCTTTCACCCCAACTTCCAGATATGTGGGAAGTCCAGACTCCACATGAGGGGCCCCACAACCCAGGCAATGGAGCTCAGTGCACATGTGAACCAGGAGTGGTTTCTCAAAAACCAGGGTGAAAGCATGGGTGTCCAATGGGAAGTTTGTGAGGGTTTCCATGGCCTGCAAAATACCCAGAAGTATCCTGTAATTTCTGAAAAGTGGGTTCAGGCTCGGGTCATCTGTGGGGCAGCCAGATCTCTTCCTGTCATCAGTGGGCAGGGGCCAAGTACCAGCCTGAATTTGGTCACCTGTGCCAGGTCCTTGGGCATACCCTGATGTTGCCTCCTGAGCAAAGGCTGGTGGAATCACTTGAGAATCAGGACCGGCTTACGTCATCAGGGGGAGGGGTCAGATGACCAATGGGTTGATGGTCAGTGGTGCCAGGGCCAAGGAAATACCTGGCAGTTTGCTGTGATTTCTGAAAGGTAGAGTCAGGGTAAAGGCACTCAGTGGGTTCGGCCTGACCTCTTCATGTTGTATGGGGAGGTTCATGTGCCAGCCTGGGATTTAACCCAGTTTTTGACTTGATTTTAAAGCCTGCAGCCCATTTTGTTGGGTTCCAAGGACATTCCATGGTGAGATGCCCCCATGACGGAGACGATACAGAGTCCCGAGGCAGATGGACCCTCATGTGTTTGTTAGAAGACACCATGCTGTCCTATGGTTTGGATTGGGGACAGCCTTTGAGAAGATGGTGATCTGGGGCTGTGGATTTTAGGCCTTTACCCCAACTTTCAGCTTTTTGGGAAGTCCAGACTCCACAAGAGGGGCCACAAAGCCCGAGAAATGGGGTTCAGTGTGTCTTTGAACCAGGAGTGGTATCTCAAAAACCAGGGGGAAGGCTTAGTTGGCTAGTTGAAAGTTGTTCAGGGATTCCAAGCCCTGGGAAATACCTAGAAATATCCTGTAATTTCTAAAAATTGGGGTCATGCTAGGGATGTCTGGGGTGCAGCCAGACCTCTTCATGTAATCAGCGGTCGAAGCCACGTACCAGCCTGAAGTTGGTCACCTGTGCCAGGTCCTTGGGCACACCCGGATGTTGTCTAGTGATCCAGGACAGGTAGAGTCACTTAAGAAGCCAGACTGGCTTATGTCATCAGGGGGATGGGCCATGTGACTACTGGGATGTTGGTCAGGAGTGCCAGGACCTGGGAAATACCCGGGAGTTTGCTGTGATTTCTGAATAGTCCGATCTGGGTGAAGACACTCCTGGGGGCCCCCTGATATCTTCTGGTCATCAGGGGGAGGTTCAAGTGCCAGCCTGGGATTTAACAAAGCTCTGGCCTTGATTTCAAAGCCCACAGTTGGTTTTGTTGGGGTCCAAGGCCATTCCAAGGTGAGATGCCCTTATCTCAGAGATGATACAGAGTCTTGAGTCAGAAGGAACCACATGTGTTTCTTAGAAGATTCCAGGCTTCCCTCTGGACTGGATCGGGGGAAGCCTTTGAGAAGTGGTGATTTGGGGCTATGTGTTTTAAGCCTTTATCCCAACTTACAGCTATTTGAGAAGTCCAGACTAAACGTGAAGGGCCACTAAGTTCAAGCAATGTGTCAGTGAAGCAGGAGTGATGTTTCAAAAACCAGGGGAGGACTTTAATGTTCAATTGAACGTTGTTGAGGGGTTCCCTGGCCTGGAAATACCCAGAAGTATCCTGTAATATCTGAAAAGTGGGTACAGGCTAGGGTCGTCTTGGGGGCAGCCAGAATTTTTCATGTCATCAGCAGGCGAGGCCAAGTACCAGCCTGAATCTGGTAACCTGTGACAGCTCCTTGGACATACTTGCTATTGTCTAGTGAGCCAGGGATGTTGAAGTCACTTAAGAAAAAGGACTGGCTTACATCATAAGGGGTAGGGGGCAGGTGATGAATGGGATGTTGGTCTGGTGACAGGACCTGGGAAACACTGGAAGTTTCCTGTGATTACTGAATGATGGGGTTGGACTAAAGGCACTCAGTGGGGCCACCTGAATTCTTCAGGTCTTCAGATGGGAGGTTCAAGTGCCAACCTGAAATTTAACAAAGCTCTGGCCTTGACTTCCAAGTCCACATTCCATTTTGTTGGGGTCTAAGGCCATTGCACCCTGAGATGCCCCTGTCGGAGACGATATGGAGTCCCGTCATAGATGGACTCATGTGTTTGCTACAAGATGCCAGGCTGTCCTCTGGACTGGATCATGGGCAGCCTTTGAGAAGATGGTGATCTGGGGCTATGGGTTTTAGGCCTTTACCCGAACTTCCAGCTATTTGGGAAGTCCAGACTGCACATGACAGACACAAAGCTTGAGCAATGGGGCTCAGTGTGCCAGTGAACCAGGAGTGGTGTCTCAAAAACCTGGGGGAGAGATTAGGTGGCCAATGGGACATTGATGAGGGGTTGCATGGCTTGGGAAATATCCAGAACTATCCTATAATTTCTGAAAAGTGGGGTTAAGCTAGGGCCATCTTGGGGTAGCCAGAACTCTTCATGTCATCAGGGTGTGGGTTCAAGTACCAGCCTGAAGTTGGTCACCTGTGCCAGGTCCTTGGGAATACCCGGATGTTATCTTTTGAGCCAGAGCAGGTGGAGTCACTTAGAAGCAGGACTGACTTAAGTCATCAAGGGGAGGGGCCAGGTGATCATTGGGATGTTGGTTCAGGGTGCCAGGGCCTGTGGATACCCAGGAGTTTACTGTGATTTCTGCCTGGTGGGGTCAGGGTGAAAACACTTTGGGGAGGGCCTGACATATTCATTATTCAGGGGGAGGTTTAACTGTCAGCCTGGGATTGAACAAAGCTCTGGCCTTGGTTTCAAAGGCCACAGTCCATTTTATTTGGGTACAAAGCCATTCCATGGTGAGATGCCTCAATGTTGAAGATGATACAGAGTCACGTGGCAGATGGACCCACGTGTGTTTATTAGAAGATGCCAGGGTGCCCTCTGGATTGGATCAATGGCAGCCTTTGAGAAGATGGTTATCTGGAGCTGTGGGTTTTAGGCCTTTACCCTAACTTCTAGCTATTTGGGAAGTCCAGACTCCACATGATGGGCTACAAAGCCTTAGCAATGGGGCTCAGTGCCTTAGTAAACCAGGAGTGGCATCTCAAAAATTAGGGGGAGAGCTTACTTGGCCAATGGGAGTTTGTTGAAGTGTATCATGGCCTGGGAAATACCTGGAAGTATCTGGTAATTTCTGTAAATTAGCTTCAAGCTAGGGTGGTCATGGTGGTAGCCAGACCTCTTCACATCATCAGGAGTAGGTACCCCTATGCCAGGTCCTTGAGCATACCCAGATGTTGTCTTGTGAGCTAGTGCAGGTGATGTCACTTAAGAAGCTGGACTGCCTTATGTCATCAGGGGGAGGGGCCAAGTGACCAATAAAATGTTGGTCCAGGCTGCCAGAGCATCAGAAATACTGGGTAGTTTTCTTTGATTTCTGAATGGTGGGGTCGGGCTGAAGGCACTTTGTGGGGTAGCCTGACTTCTTCATTTATTCAGTGTTCTGGTCTGCAAACATAATGTTCTGGGCTGCAAATATTGCACAGCTCCTCCGTTGCCCAGGATGCATGATGCATTAAGATAGAGGAAGATGGAATAGATCACTGAACAATGGGTCAGTTGGAGGTTTCGGGGAGAGGGGTGGTTCATGCTCCGGGCAAGCATGCCCAGGTGTGTACCTGTGCCCAGAGTTTCTTGGAAACGGCTGAAATAACTTTTGTAAACTTTAGATCGTCATTGTAAGAGTCCTAACTCCCTCTCTTGGTTTCTGAGTATAAATTTTCTGTAACACCTGTGGTCTGGACTGCCTTTCAGCCTTTGCCATGGTGAAGTTCTGCAACTGTAGTCGCTGGCCAGCTTAAGAAGGGCTCATAAATTTTTATCTCTGTCTCTGGTGGGCATCTCTTGCGGGTTGCTCACAACATTTGGAGGCCCCAGTGAGATACACTCTGGGTACGTTTCCAATGGACGCCCCAGATGAGGACACTCTAGTTTTCGCCCCAGTTTCCAGGGAAGCGGAATTCCTCCTCCAAAATTCACAATCCTACAGTGAGAGCCATCTGGACCTCCACGAGGAAGGTAAGCATCTGTTTTCTGTTTGCCTCCAGTGGGGAGGTAGGCACTTGGTTTCTGTTTGCCTCCAGTGGGAAGGTAGGCACATGGTTTCTGTTTGTGGAATGTTCCCCTGGTGGACTACAGGAGGGCTGGACACAGCAGAGCCTCCAAGTCCAGACTCCCAGGTGCGATGGTGTCTGGGGTCCTTAATACGTGTGACCTTAGGGTGCACGTGTCTGGTTTGTCTTGTTTTTGTCTTTCTTAAAATGTGTCAGGGCCAGTCGTCTACGTCTACCCCTTACAATGTTTTCTTAAGAATTTTCAGGACTTCAAATGGCACGGAGAAGACTACAGGACATCAGTTAATGGTTTTGAATTGCAGAGATTGTGTAAATTAGAATGGCCTACATTTAGGGTTGGGTGGCTGTCTATCAGGACCTATGACTTAGGAAAGGCTTATAAGGTTCATCATATTGTTTATGGCTGTCCAGGTCACCGTGATCAAATCCTCTATATTCAAATTTGGATTGACATTCTCACTGAAAAACCCAGTGGTTGAAAAATTGCCAGGGCTAAGAAAGGAAATTGGGACAGAGACAGACTGCTTTGTTGTCTTGTCCCCCAAAAGGAGATAAGAAGGTAGACCCTAATGATCTGGAGGACAGGGATCCTCGACCGCTGGCCTCCCTCTTATATTCCCCCTCCAGAGCCCCAACTGGAGGTGGGTCCCTTGTCCTTGCAGGAGGCCCCAATACCCTCACAAATGCCTCCTAGTTCTGTTGCTCTGCCACCTTTGGCACCAACATTATCTACGAGACAGACAGTAGGAGCTCCTGGGAACTCAACCCCAGTGACACCCCTCTACCCTGCGCTCCCGCAGGTGCTTCCACCTAGAGTGAGAGAAAATCTGGACCCAAGTAATAGCCCCTGGGGGGCCCAGAAAATTGGCCTCCCCCTCAGACTCCGTCTTCAAACAACCCTTTCAGTCCGCCCCACACCTGGACCAGGACCCCTTATGGCCCATGGGACCTGAACAGCAGAGAAGAGAGAGAGAGAGGTCTCAGTGGCCCTGCTCCCATGTTCCCTCATAGCCAAGCAAGTCCCCCTGATTTAGGACCTGATGGTCAGCCTTTTATGGTCTATGTTCCATTTTCAACCAGTGACCTATACAACTGGAAGAACCAGAACCCATCATTCTCCCAAAATCCCCAAGGCTTGATTTTGCTCCTAGGGTCAGTCTTTTTTCACCCATCAGCTGACCTGGGATGACTGTCAGCAGCTACTTCAGACCGTTTTTACCTCAGAAGAGAGACAGAGAGTAAAAGGGGAAGAGGAGATCAGGACAGTTAACCTGGACAAGGCTTCCCCAGGGATTTAAGAACTCCCCTACCTTGTTTAATGAGGCTCTGAACCAGGACTTAAAGGAGTACCATCATAGTCACCTGGGCATCACCCTACTCCAATATGTCAATGACCTCCTACTTGCCACTGGGGACCTGGAAAAATGTCAACAGGCAACCAGGGACCTGCTGGTGATACTGGATCAACTCCAGTACCATGTATCGGCCAAGAAGGCCCAGCTCTGCTCAAACAAGGTAACATACCTCGGATAAAATATCAAAGAAGGTAAGCGGACTCTCTCAAATAGTAGAGGTCAGGCCATCCTCTCGATACCCACCGCAAAGATGAAGCGGCAGGTACAGGGATTCCTGGGAGCCATAGGATACTGCAGACTTTGGATCCTGAGTTTTGTTGAAATAGCCAAGCCCCTATATTCAGCTACAGGGGGTAAGAACTCAGGCCTCACCTGGACGGACATAGAGTAAAAGGTATCCCAAAAGTTAAAGCAGGTCCTCACGAGTGCTCCAGCTCACCAAGCCCTTTCAGCTGTATGTGGCAGAATTTCGGGGGGTTGCAAAAGGGTTACTAACACAAACTCTGGGGCCCTGGAAGAAGCCAGTTGCCTACTTGTCTAAGAGGTTGGACCCAGTGGCTGCAGGATGGCCAGGCTGTCTGAGGCTATAGCAGCCATGGCCATGCTGGTTAAGGAAGTTTCTAAACTGACTTTTGGTCAAGACTTACAAGTGGTTGCGTCCCAAGCAGCAGAAACCCTATTGCATAGCCCAACTGAGCGTTGGTTATCAAATGCTCGTGTTACCCAGTACCAGGTGCTCCTGCTAGACCCCCCGAGGGTAAGCTTCTTGAAGACTACAGCCCTAAACCTGGCCACTCTCCCCCCGATGAGGGAGCTGAAACTCCCCTCCACGACTGTGAAGAGACCCTGGCTACCCTAACCTCCTTGAGGGCCGACCTAATAGACCAGCCCATCTCCAACCCAGAGGAGACCCTATTCACTGATGGGAGCAGCTTTATGGAGGATGGTATCAGGTATGCCAGAACAGCTGTAGTTATTACACAAGAAAGAGTCATATGGGCACAATCCCTAGGACATGGGACTTCAGCACAGAAGACAGAACTCATAGCCCTCATCAAACCTTACGGTGGGGGGAGGACAAGAGAATCAATATCTACACGGACAGTAGATGTACCTTTGCCACAGTGCATATACATGGAGCCTTATATCAGGAGAGGGGCCTTCTAACCTCAGCGGGGAAGGATTTTAAAAATGCTCCAGAGATATTAAACCTTCTTTCAGCCATTTGGAGCCCTAAAGAAGTTGCAGTCATCCACTGCAAAGGGCATCAAAAGGACAATTCCCCTGTGACGAAGGGGAACCAATTTGCTGACAAAACAGCTAGAAAGACCAGTAGGACCCCTAGAAGTGCTTGAAGCCATACCCACTCAAAATCTGGAGCCCAACCCCAGGTATACCTCCGAGGAAGAGGACACAGCCAGGAAGTTACAGGTGAAAGAAACCACCAATGGGTGGCTACAGTTACCAGATGGGAGACCATTTGTCCCAGAAGCCCTTGGACAGACTATCACCTCCCAAACACACAGGAGTACACATCTAGGAGGAACTAAATTAGCTGAGCTGTTAAGAAAAGAATAGTATATATCTGGGTTGCATAAAATGGCCCGGGATATAGCCAGGAGATACCAGATATGCACACAAGTGAACCCAGGACCTCCAATAACCTCTCTGCCAGGAACCCGGTTTCGAGGTTAAAGCCCTGGTGAACACTGGAAAGTTGAATTGCCTAGTGGACTGAGAGGATACTGATATCAGCTAGTGTTTGTGGACACTTTCTCCAGTTGGCCAGAGGCATACCTGACCAGCGATGAAACAGCACAGGTAGTAGTTAAGAAACTCCTCTCAGAAATTCTCCCCCGGTTTGGCCTACCTTTATTCACATGGGGTCTGATAATGGCCTGGCGTTCATCGCTAAGGTAACCCAATCTTTGGTTAAGGCCCTTAGGGTCACATGGAAATTACATGGTGTTTATAGACCTCAGAGTTCTGGACAGGTAGAGAGAATGAATAGGACACCTAAGGAAACCCTAACTAAACTAAAATTAGAAACTGGCGAGAACTGGGTGAGTCTCCTCCCCTTTGCCCTACTCAGGGCTCACTGCACCACATATGTAAAAGGGCTGACTCTTTTTGAAATCATGTTTTGCCATCCACCACCTCTTCTCCCACGGCTAAGGAAGGATGAGCTATCTGTGTTAACTAATAGAAATCTCCTCAAGTCTTTGCAGGTGCTCCAGAGCAGTACAGCGGCTGCAAGACGAATCGGCAGCACACCAGGAAGCCTACCTACTGGATCCAGATAGCCCACCTGTGTGTGCTCCTGGCAACCTAGTCTGGGTGAAAAGACAACCCAGGTACTCTTGAGCCACGGTGGGAAGGACCATTCCAGGTCATCCTGAGCACCCCAACTGCCATTAAGGTTGGGGAAAAGAAGTGTTGGATCCATGGGTACAACCATCAGACTCAGGTCAAGAGAGCTGAGGAGACTGCTGAAAGATGGACAGCAAGATGCACCGAGAACTCTCTCAAGGTTAGACTAATGTGGGATCCTACTTAAGTGTCCTTCTTTTATGCCTTTTTACCTGGGAGGAGAACACCCAAGCAATTGAAAACCCCCACCAAGCTCCAGTTTATATGTGGGAAGTTACCAGCACTCTAGATGGAAAAACCATCGGTAGGGTAACCACCTCTGGAGTCCCCACAATTCGGGCTGACCTATGTAAGATATTCAGAGAAGGGTGGAATCGCCCTCCTACAGTAAGGAGTACGGGGTTATCTAGAGGAAATAGTGGGTATGTTGCTACAAAAACCTATGGGTGTGGGACGCTAGACCTTGAGAGAGGACTTTGGAGAACCCGACATTATATATGTCCTTACCCCCCCCCCCCGCCGGGTGTAGGAATGAAGATGACTATTTTTGTGCCTCATGAGGATGTGGGACATTTGCCCTGTGGAAGACAGTTGACCTGATACTCCGACTCACCCAGGTAGTAAGACCAGGGGCCCCCACTGCTAATTAAACGATCAGAAATTGTAACCCGATCATAATCCAACCCTTAAACTGGAGGGCAGACTATTGGAAGGGAGGTAAGACCTGGGGTATCCCGCTATATATCTCCAGCTGGGACCCTGGAGCACTTTTTTCTGTCCAGAGACGGACTCTACTCTGGGCCCAAAACCCTGTGGGTCTCTTACGTCTTATTCTCCAATCCGAACCTCCAAGGCCCCATAAGGTGACACAGGCTCCTGTGGTGATGAGAACCTCTGGATGGCATGACACAGAGACACCAAAACCAGCTCCAGGATCAACCGAGACACCAGGAGAACTTAGGCTCTCACAGGAGACAGCTATAGAGGCTGGTTAGGGACACTGGAGACCATGTCCTGCTTCCTTAATAAGATCTCCCCCTACATAATCAAAGACTGCTGGCTGTGCCTAAATCCTGAACCCCCATATTATGTAAGTATCGGGGCAAATATTTCCTTTGGGAAGACTGAGTCTGAGATCCATAATTATTCTGTCCAAAGCCTGCCAGAAGGACTCTGTGTATGGCCTCTGGAGGACCTACAGAGGACTGGAACATGCATAGCCCCAGGTACTCCCCATACTATTCCTCATGCACTCAAGTAATAGAATTTCCTCAAGAGATGAGTCCCTAAGAAGTTATTTTATAGCATCACAGGGAACTTGGTGGGCATGCTACAATTGAATAGTACCTTGTGCCTTCCCCCCTTCTTTGCTTTTACCAACAGATTCTGGCATATGTATCTTTACTCATATGTTACCACAAGTATACTATTACTCTGGGGAAGGAAGTAGGGAACACTTAAGATTAGAATCTAGAAGGTATAAGAGAGCGCCTGTCCTGGTCCTTCTCCTAATGGGACTAGGCCTGGCCGAATCTACTGCCATTGGAACTGTCACTCTAAAAACCGGTCATCAGAACTACAAAGAGCTAGGACAACAGGTTGATCAGGACCTTAGCACCCTTGAAAAATGGGTAGGACAGCTACAAGACTCCTTAAGCTCCCTAGCAGAGGTAGTCCTGCAGAACTGGAGGGGATTAAATCTATTGTTCCTAAAGCAAGGAGGTTTGTGCTTAGCACTAGGAGAGACCTGTTGTTTTTACACAAACCACTCTGGCATCATCAGGGAGAGTCTACGTCAGCTTAGGAAACACCTCTTGGATAGAGAAGAAAGGAGAAGGGCTGAAGGAAATTGGTATGAAAACCTGTTCACTTGGTCACCATGGCTAACTATCCTCTTGTCAGCCACAGCTGGCCCTCTGGTCCTCCTTCTCCTCATTTTACTATTTGGCCCATGCTTTGCCAAATGCTTACTAAACTTCATCCAAAATAGAATACAAGCTGTAAAGCTCATGATCCTCCACACTTATTACCAGCAAATCCCCAGGGAAAGAAGGGAGGAATCTGAATCAATGATTTGATTCACCCTAAAGACAAGTAGGGAATGTTCTAGGCTACAAACATAATGTTCTGGGATGAAAACATTGCACAACTCTTCTGTTGCCCACAAGGCAGGGTGCTTTAAGACAGAGGAAGATGGAGTAGGTTACTGAAAATGGGTCGGTTGGAGGTTGGGGGGAGAGGGTGGTTCATGCTCTGGCCAAGCGTGTCCAGGTGTTGTACCTGTGCCCTGAGTTTCTTGGAAACAGCTGAAATAACTTGTAAATGTTAGATTGTCATTGTAAGGGTCCTAACACCCTCTCTTGGTTTCTGAGTATAAATTTGCTGTAACACCTGTGGTCTGGACTGAAGTTCAACCTTTGCCCCGATGAAGTGCTGCAACTGTAGTCGCTGGCCAGCTTAAAAAAAAGGCTCATAAATTTTAATCTTTCTCTCTGGTGGTCGTCTCTTGCAACATTCAGTTGTGAGGTTCAAGTGCCAGCCTGGGATTTAACAAAGCTCTGGCCTTGATTTTGAAGCCTACAGTTCGTTGTGTTGGGGTCCAAAGCAATGCCCCCATGTTGGAGACAATACGGAGTCACAAGGCAGATAGACCCACATGTGTTTCTTAGAAGATGCCAGAGTGTCCTCTGGACTGGAATGGGGGCAGCCCTTCAGAAGATGGTGATCTGGGCTGTGGATTTTAGGCCTTTACCCCAATCCCAGCTATTAGGGAAGTCCAGACCCCACATAACGGACCACAAACCCTGAGCAATGGGGCTCAGCACCTCAGTGAACCAGCAGTGGTGTCTCAAAAAAACAAGGGGAGGGTTTAGGTGGCTAATGGAATGTTATTGAGAGTTCCATAGCCTGGGAAAAACCCAGAATATCCTGTAATTTCTGAAAAATGGGGTTGTGATAGGGCTGTCTGGGGGGAAGCCAGACTTATTTTTTTAATTTTTATTAATTTTTATACATATCTCCCCATTGCCCCCCTCCCTCCCAGTCATACCCCAAGCCCCCAGTGTCTATGTTCATTGGTTATGCTTATATGCATGCATACAAGTCCTTTGATCTCTTATGTACCTCACCTAACTTTAATCTTACTGCTGTAATTTCACAGTCTGTTTGAAGCTTTACTGTCTCTGTATCTATCCTTTTGTTCATCAGTTTATAATGTACTTTATATCCACCAATGAGTGCGATCATGTGATGCTTCTCCTTCATTGACTGGCTTATTTCGCTAAGCATAAGGCTCTCCAGTTCCAACCAGGTTGCTGCAAATGGTAAGAATTCCTTCTTTTTAATGGCAGAATAGTATTCCATTGTGTAGATGTACCACAGTTTTCTGATCCACTCATCTGCTGACGGGCACCTAGGCTGTTTCCAAATTGTAGCTATTGTAAATTGTGCTGCTATGAACATAGGGGTGCATAAATCCTTTCTGACTGGTGTTTGTGATTTCTTAGGATAAATTCCTAAGAGTGGGATTACAGGGTCAAATGGGAGATCCGTTTTTAGTTTTTTGAGGAAACTCCATACTGTTCTCCACAGTGGCTGCACCAGTCTGCATTCCCACCAACAGTGCACAAGGGTTCCTTTTTCTCCGCATCCTCGCCAACACTTGTTGTTTGTTGATTTGTTGATGATTGCCATTCTGACAGGTGTAAGATGGTATATCGCATTGTCGTTTTGATTTGCATCTCTCGGATGATTAATGACTTTGAACATGTTTTCATGTGTCTCTTGGCCTTCCTTCTGTCGTCTTTCGAAAAGGTTCTATTTAGGTCCTTTGCCCATTTTTTTATTGGATCGTTCATCTTCCTTTTATTAAGTTGTATAAGTTGGCTGTAGATTTTGGAGATTAAACCTTTATCAGTGATAACATTTGCAAATATGTTCTCCCATAGAGTGATCTTTCTTGTTGTTTTGTTGATGGTTTCTTTTGCTGTGCAAAAGCTTTTTATTTTGAAGTAGTCGCATTTCTTTATTTTTTCTTTAGCTTCCATTGCCTTTGGAGCAGTATCAGTGAAGAAGTTCTTTCGGCATATATCTGAGATTGTGCTGCCTGTGGATTTTTCTAGTATTTTTATGGTTTCACTTCTAATGTTTAAGTCTTGTATCCATTTTGAGTTTATTTTTGTATTTGGTGTAGGTTAGTGGTCCAGTTTCATTTTTTTGCATGTATCTGTCCAATTTTCCCAACACCATTTATTGAAGAAGCTATCTTGGCTCCATTGAATGTTCATGCCTCCTTTGTCAAATATTAGTTGAGCATAGTGGTTTGGGTGGATATCTGGGTTCTCTATTCTATTCCATTGGTCTATATGTCTGTTCTTGTGCCAGTACCCGGCTGTTGTGAGAACAGTTGCTTTGTAGTATAGCTTCAAGTCTGGTATTGAGATTCCACCTACTTTATTCTTCTTTCTCAGAATTGCTGTAGCTATCCGTGGTCTTCTTTTGTGCCAGATGAATCTATGAAGTATTCTTTGTAGGTCTGTGAAATATGTCATTGGAATTTTAATGAGTAGTGTGTTGAATCTGTAGATTGCTTTGGATAGCATGGACATTTTAATGATGTTGATTCTCCCAATCCATGAGAATGGTATGCTCTTCCATCTGTTACCATCTTCCTTTATCTCTTTTTTCAGTGTTCTGTAGTTTTCTGCATATAGGTCTTTTACCTCTTTAGTTAGGTTTATTCCTAGATATCTTAATCTTTTTTGGTGCGATGGTAAATGGGATTGCTTTTTTAGTTTCTCTTTCTATAATTTCACTATTAGTGTATAGAAATGCCACAGACTTCTTAGCATTAATTTTGTATCCTGCTACATTGCCGAATTCATTTATTAAATCAATTAGTTTTGGGATGGAGTCCTTTGGGTTTTTTATGTACAGTATCATGTCATCTGCAAATAAGGACAGCTTTACTTCTTTTCCAATTTGGATGCCTTTTATTTCTTCTTCTTGTCTAATTGCAATGTCTAATACTTCCAGTACTATGTCGAACAGGAGATGTGAGAGTGGGCATCCCTGTCTTGTTCCTGTTCTTAGGGGAAATGGTTTTTGCCCATTGAGTATGATGTTAGCTGTGAGTTTATCATATATGGCTTTTATGATGTTGAGGTATGATCCTTCTATTTCAACTTTGCTGAGAGTTTTTATCAAGAAAGGGTGTTGGATTTTGTCAAATGCTTTTTATGCATCAATTGATATGACTATGTGATATTTATCTCACAATTTGTTTATGTGATGTATCACATTTATTGATTTGTGGATATTGTACCATCCCTGCATTCCTGGGATGAATCCTGCTTGGTCATGGTGTATGATCTTTGTGATGTACTCCTGGATCCGATTTGGTAGAATTTTGTTGAGGATTTTGGCATCTATGTTCATGAGAGATATTGGCCTATAATTCTCTTTCATTGTGTTGTCTTTATCTGGTTTTGGTATTAGGGTGATGCTGGCTTCATAGAAGGTGTTTGGAAGTGTTACTTCTTCTTGAATGTTTTTGAATAGTCTGAGGAGGATAGGTTTTAATTCTTCCATAAATGTTTGGTAAAATCTGGTCCCGGGCTTTTATTTGCTGGAAGCTTTTGGATTACTGCTTCAATTTCTTCCATAGTTATTGGACTATTGAAATGTTTGGCTTCCTCCTCATTGAGTTTTGGGAGGTTATATATTTCTAGGAAAATGTCCATTTCTTGCAGGTTGTCCAATTTGTTGGAATAGAGTTGTTCATGGTATTTTTTAACAATCCTTTGTATTTCCTCAGGGTCTGTTGTTATTTCTCCTCTTTCATTACTGCTTTTGATTATTTGGGTCTTCTCTCTTTGCTTCTTGGTGAGCCTGCCTAGAGGTCCATCAATCTTGTTTATCCTTTCAAAGAACCAGCTCTTTGTTTTGTTGATCTTTTGAATTGTTTCTTTGGTCTCCAAGTTGTTTATTTCCGCTCTGATCTTCACTATTTCCTTCCTTCTGAGTACACTGAGCTTTTCTTGTTGCTCTCCTTCTAGCTGTTTGAGTTGTAGGCTTAGGTAATTTATTACCATTGTTTCCTGTTTTTTGCAGTAGGCTTGTAGGGCTATAAATTTCCCTCTCAAGACTGCTTTCACTGTGTCCCATAAATTTTGTATTGTTGTGTTGTCATTGTCATTTGTTGCCATGATGTTTTTTTATTTCTTCCTTGATCTCTCTGGTTACCCAGTCGTTGTTTAATAGCATGCTGTTTAGTCTCCATGTGTTTGATTTCTTTCTATTGTTTTTATTATAGTTGATTTCCAGTTTTATGCCACTGTGGTCTGAGAAAATGCTTGATATGATTTCTATCTTCTTGAATTTGAAGAGACTTTTCTTATGACCCAACATATGATCTATGTTTGAAATGACCCATATGCAGGGGAGAAGAATATATATTCTGTGGCTTTGGGGTGAAATGTTCTGAAGATGTCAATTAATTCCATCTGGTCTAGTGAGTCATTTAGGATTGATGTTTCTTTGCTGATTTTTTTTTAGAGGATTTGTCCAAAGGTGACAGTGGGGTATTAAAGTCTCCTACTATGATTGTATTGCTGTCAATCTCTCCCTTAATATCCTCCAAGAGTTTTTTTTATGTATTTAGGTGCTCCTATATTGGGTGCATATATGTTTACCAGAGTTATTTCTTCTTGTTGGATTGTTCCCTTTAGTATTATGAAGTGTCCTTCTTTATCTCTTGTTATGTCCTTCACTTTGAGATCTAATTTGTCAGATATAAGTATTGCAACCCCAGCTTTTTTTTCATTTCCATTTGCCTGAAATACCATGTTCCATCTCTTCACCCTCAATCTGTGTGCATCTCTTTTCCTAAGGTGGGTTTCTTGCAGACACCAGATATATGGATCATATTTTCTTATCCAATCGGTTACCCTATGTCTTTTTATTGGAGCATTTAATCCGTTTACATTTAAAGTTATTATTGATAAGTACTTATCTGTTGCCATTTTTAGTCCTTACCCCCGAGTTCCTTCTTCGGTTCCTCTTTCTTTTTATTAGAACAGACCTTTTAACATTTCTTGCATTGCTGGTTTGGTGGTAATATATTCCCTTAGTCCTTTTTTGTCTGTGAAACTCCTGACTTCACCTTCAATTTTGATTGAAAGCCTTGCTGGGTACAGTATTCTTGGATTCAGACCCTTCCTTTGCATGACTTTGTATATTTAATTCCTTTCCCTTCTGGCCTGACGAGTTTCTGTTGAGAAGTCAGTAGCTAGTCTTATGGGGGTTCCTTTGTAGGTAACTTTCTGTTTCTCTCTGGCTGATTTTAAGATTCTTATTTTGTCGTTGGTGTTTGCCAATTTAATCATAATGTGCCTTGGTGTCGGTTTGTTGGATTTCATTTTGCTTGGGACTCTGAGCTTCTTGGATTTGTGTGGGTTTTTTCTTTCCTATATTGGGGAAATTTTCTGTCATTATTTCTTCAAACATGTTCTCTAATCCTTGTTCAGTTTCCACTCTTTCTGGAACCCCAATTATGCAGATGTTGTTTTGTTTCATGTTATCCCAAAGTTCCCTTAGAATCTTCTCTTGCTTTTTAACTTTTTTTTCTAGAAGCTGCTTTACTTGGGTATTTTTTCCTACTGTGTCTTCTAGCTCACTGATGCGGTCCTCTGCTTCTTCTAGTCTGCTTTTGATGCTTTCTATTGAGTTCTTTAAAGCAGTGATGTCATTTTTATTTCTTTGTGCATTTCTTCTTGCTTCTTCATTTCCTCTTGGCTCTTACTCATATTGTCGAATTTGTCTTCCATTCTTTTCATCCACCTTATGATCATTTCTCTGAACTCTTTCTCTAGCAGGCTTATTTGTGCTTCTATTTCGTTTACTTCCTTTTATGGTGAAACCTGCCTTTCTGTCTTATGTGGGCTATTTCTTTTTCTGCCCATGGTCTTTCTTCTCTGGGTGTCTAGTTATGTAGTTCTCTCTCCTATGTTGATTGAAAGGCACAAACTACAACACGACCAGGTACAGCACACAAGGCACTTTCTGTGTGCTCTGTGGATCTCTGATTCTGCCGCATGTCTGCGCCAATTGGAGAGCAGAGTTCTGGGTCCCCGGGTCCCCGGCTGCTCGATGGGTGCCCAGCTGAAGGCTTCTGACCACCGCAGACATCCACCTCTCACTGCAAGATGGCTCAGTCTCCGCGTTCGCGCTCCAGCCCGACTATTTCATGTCATCTGAGGATGGGGCCGAGTACCAGCCTGAAGTTGGTCAACTGTGCCAGGTCCTTTGGCATACACAGATGTTGTCTCATGAGCCAGGGCAGGTAGAGTCATTTAAGAAGCCAGACTGGCTTATGTCATTAGGGGGATGGGCCAGGTGACAAATGGGATGTTGGTCAGGGGTGTCAGGGCCTGGGAAATATCGGGAGTTTGCTGTGATTTCTGAATGGTTGGGTCGGGGAAAAGATAATCCTGGGGGTCCCCTGACATCTTCCTCTTGTCATAGGAGGTTCAAGTGCCAGCCTGGGATTTAACAAAGCTCTGGCCTTGATTTC
>JAAGEH010000286.1:60292927-60306498 GCA_011751065.1 Lasiurus cinereus
GGTTCAAGTGCCAGCCTGGGATTTAACAAAGCTCTGGCCTTGATTTCGAAGCCCACAGTTTGTTTTGTTAGGGTCCAAGGCCATTCCACGGTGAGATGCCCCAGTGTTGGAGATGATAAGGAGTCACGAGGCAGATAGACCCACATGTGTTTCTTAGAAGACACCAAGGTGCCCTTGGAGTGGATCTGTGGCAGCCTTTGTGAAGATGGTTATCCGGGGCTGTGGGTTTTAGGTCTTTACCCCCACTTATAACTATTTGTGATGTTCAGACTCCACATGAGGGGCCACGAAGCCTGAGCAATGGGGCTCAGTGCCTCAGTGAACCAGGAGTGGTGTCTCAAAAACCAAGGGCAGGGCTCAGGTAGCCAAAAATACGTTGTTGAGGGGTTCCATGGCTTGCGAAATACTCAGAAGTATCCGGTAATTTCTGAAAAGTAGCGTCAGGCTAGGGCAGTCATGGTGGCAGAGAGACCGTTCATGTCATCAGGAGGAGGGACCAACTACCACCCTGAAGTTGGTCTCCTGTGCCAGGTCCTTGGGCATACCTGGATGTTGTCTTGTGACCCAGTGCCAGTGGAGTCACTTAAGAAGCTGGAATGGCTTATGTCATCAGGGGGAGGGGCCAGGTGACCAATGAAATGTTGGTCAGGGGTGCGGGCCTTGGAAATACCCAGTAATTTCCTTTGATTTTTGAATGAAGGCACTTTGTGGGGTGGACTGACCTCTTCATGTATTCAGTTGTGAGGCTCAAGTGCCAGCCAGGGATTTAATAAAGCTCTGTCCTTTATTTCAAAGCCGGTATTTTGTTTTGTTTGGGTCTAAAGCCATTTCACTGTCAGATGTCCCCATTTCTGAGATGATACAGAATCCTGAGGCTGATGGACAAACATGTGTTTGTTAGAAGATGCCAGGCTGCTCCTGGACTGGATGGACGCCAGCCTTTGAGAAGATAGTGATCTGTGGCTGTGAGATTTAGGACTTGACCCCAACTTCCAGCTATTTGGGAAGTCCAGACTCCAGATGAGGGACCACAAAGCCCGAGCAATTGGGCTCAGTGCGCCAAAGAACCAGGAGTGGTGTCTCAAAAACTAGGGGAAGGTATAGGTGGCCAATGGGAGGTTGTTGAGTGATTCATGGCCTGGGAAATACCCAGAAGTAACCTGTAATTTCTGAAAAGTGGGGTCAAGCGAGGACCATCTTGGGGGACAGCCAGACCTCTTCATGTCATCAGGATTGGGGCCAAGTATCAGCCTGAATTTGTTCACCTGTGCCAGGTCCTTGGGCCTACCAAGATGTTGTCTTGTGAGCCAGGGCAGGTGGAGTCAATTAAGAAGCTGGCCAGGTTACATCATCAGGATTAAGGCCAGGATGACCAGTGGGAAGTTGTTCAGGGGTGCCAGGGCCTGGGAAATACCTGGAGGTTTCTTATAATTTGTGAATGGTGGGGTTGGGGTTAAGGCACTCGGGGGCTGCCTGACCTCTCCATGTTGTGAGGAGGACAATCCAGTGACACTCTGGGATTTAAGAAAGCTCTGGCCTTGATTTCAAAGCCCTCAGTTCAATTTGTTGGGGTCCAAGACCATTCCTGGGAGAGATTCCCCCATGTCTGAGATGATAAGGAGTCTTGAAGCAGATGGACACACATGTGTTTTTAGAAGATGCCAGGCTGCCCTCTAGACTATATTGGGGATAGCCGTTGAAAAGATGGTGACCTAGGGCTGTGTTTTTTAGGCCTTTACCCCAACTTCTAGCTATTGGGAAGTCCAGACTCCACATGAGGGCCACAAAGCTTTAGCTATGGGGCTCAGTGCGCCAATGAACAAGGAGTGGTGTCTCAAAAACTAGGGGGTGGGGTTAGGTGGTCAATGGAAGGTTGTTGAAGGGTTCATAGCCTGGGAAATACCCGGAAGTATCCTGTAATTTCTGAAAAGTTGTGTCAGGCGAGGGCCGTCTGGGAGGCAAGCCAGACTTCTTCATGTCATCAGGGAGAGGGCCAAGTACCAGCCTGAAACTGGTCACCTATGCCAGGTCCTTGAGTATACCTGGATGTTGTCTCGAGATCCAGGGCAGGTGGAGTCCCTTAAGAAGAGGGACTGGCTTACGTCATCAGGGCTAGGGGCCAGGTGAACAATGGGATGTTTGTCAAGAGTGCCAGGGCCTCAGAAATACCTGAAAGTATCCTGTAATTTTTAAAAAGTGGGGTCAGGTGAAAACCATCTTGGGGGCAGCCAGACCTCTTAATGTCATAAGGGGAGTGGCCAATTACCAGCCGGGATTTGATCACCTATGCCACGTCCTTGGGCATACCGGAATATTGTCTTGTGAGCCAGGGCAGGTGGAGTCATTTAAGAAGCAGTACTGGCTTACCTCAACATGGGGAGAAGCCAAGTGACCAATAGGATGTTGGTCAGGGGTGACAGGGTTTGGGAAAAAGCCAAAAGTTTCCTTTGATTTCTGAAGGCACTCTGGGGGTGTCCTGACCCCTTCATTGCCTCAGGGGGAGGTTCAAGTGCCATCCTGGGTTTTAATAAAGCTCTGGCCTTGATTGCAAACCCTACAGTCCTTTTTGTTGGAGTCCAAGGCCATTCCATATTGTGATACCCCCATGTAGAAGGTGATACACAGTCCTAAGGAAGATGGACTCACATGTGCTTTTAGAAGATGCCAGGCTACCCTCTAGACTGGATTGGGAGCAGCCTTTGAGAAGATGGTGATCTGGGGCTGTGGGTTTTAGGCCTTTACCCTAACTTCCAGCTATTTGGGAATTCCAGACTCCACATGAGGGAACACAAAGCCCAAGCAATGGTGTTCAGTATTCCAGAGAACTGGAGTGGTGTCTCAAAAACTAGGTGAGAGGTTAGGTGGCCAATGGGAGGTTTTTGAGGGGATCATTGCCTGGGAAATACCAGGGAGTATGCTGTAATTTCAGAAAAGTGGGGCCAGGCGAGGAATGTCTGGCAGGCAGCCAGACCTCTTCATGTCATCAGGGGGTGGGGCCAAGTAGTAGCCTGATATTGGTCACCTCTCGCAGGTCCTCGGGCATATGCGGATGCTGTCTTATGAGCTAGGGAAGATGGAGTAACTTAAAAAGCAGGCTGGCTATGTCATCAGTGGGACAGGCCAGGTGACCAATGGGTTGTTTGTCAAGGATGCCAGGGCTTGGGAAATACCCAGAAGTATCCTGTGATTTTTGAAAAGTGGGGTCAGGTGAGGACCATCTGGGGGCAGCCAGACCTCTTCATGTCATCAGGGGCCATGGCCAAGTCCCAGCCTAAAGCTGGTCACCTATGCCAGGTCCTTGGGTATACCTTGATGTTGTCTCGTGAGCCAGGGTAGGTGGATTCAGTAAAGAAGTAGGGCTGGCTTATGTCATCAGTGGGAGGGGCCAGGTGAACAATGGGATGTTGGTCAGGGGTGCCAGAACCTGGGAATTCCGTGAAAGTTTCCTGTGACTTCTGAATGTTAGAGTCGGGGTGAATGCAATCCGGGGGTGACCTGACCTCTTCATGTCGTCAGGGAGAGGTTCAAGTGCCAGTCTGGAATTTAACAAAGCTCTGGCCTTGATTTCAATGCCCCCAGTCCATTTTATTGGGGTCCAAGGCCATTCCATGGTAAGATGCCTCCATGTTGAGGATGATACAGAGTCCCGAGGCAAATGGACCCACATGTGTTTTTAGAAGATGCCAGGCTGCCCTCTAGACTGGATGAGGGTCAGCCATTGAGAATACGGTGATCTGGAGCTGTGGGTTTTAGGCCTGTACCCCAGATTCCAGCTATATGGAAAGTCCAGACTCCACATGAGGTGCCACAAAGCTCTAGTAATGTGGCTCAGTGCGCCAATGAACTAGTAGTGGTGTCTCAAAAACTAGGCGAGGGCTTAAGTGGCCAATGGGAGGTTGTTGAGAGGTTCATGGCTTGGGAAATACTGGAAGTATCTGGTAACTTCTGAAAAGTAGGTCAGGTGAGGGATGTCTTGTGGGTAGCCAGACCTCTGCATGTCATCAGGGGGCGGGGCCACGTACCAGTCTGAAGTTGGTCACCTGTGCTAGTTCCTTGGGCATAGTTCCTTGTCTAGTGAAACAGGACAGGTGGAGTCACTTAAGTAGCAGAACTACCTTAAGTCATCAGGGGTAGTGGCCAGGTGACCAATGGGATGTTGGTCACGAGTGCCACGGCCTGGGAAATATCTGGTATTTCTTTGTGATTTCTGAATGGTGGAGTCAGGATGAAGACACTCCAGGGAACCGCCTAACCTCTTAATGTCGTCAAGGTGAGGATCAGTTGCCAGCCTAGGATTTAACAAAGCTTTAGCATTGATTTAAAATCCCAAAGTCCGTTTTCTGGGGGTCCAAGGCCATTCCATGGTGAGATGCTCTCGTGTTTGAGACTATAAGGAATCCCAAGGCAGATGGATACACATGTTTTTCTTTTTCTTTTTTTAAAAATTAAATCTTTATTATTCAGATTATTACTTTTGTTTTTCTTTTTTCCCCTCCATAGCACCCCTCCACCCAGCTCCCATCCTTCCCTCCCTCCCACTGATCTCATCCATAGGTGTATGATTTTTGTCCAGTCTCTCCCTGTACACCCCTCACCCCTTTCCCCCTGAGAATTATCAGTCCACTCCCTTTCTGTGCTCCTGATTCTAGTATATTCACCAGTTTATTCTGTTGATCAAATTTTTAATTCACTTTATTTTTAGATTCACTTGTTGATAGATATGTAATTGCTGTTAATAATTTTTTGGCTTTTACCTTTTTCTTCTTCCTCTTCTAAAAGAGTACCTTTCAGCATTTCATATAATACTGGTTTGGAGTTGATGAACTACTTTAGCTTTTTCTTCTCTATGAAGCTCTTTATCTGCCCTTCAATTCTGAATGATAGCTTTGCTGGATAGAGTATTCTTGGTTGTAGGTTCTTGCTATTCATCACGTTGAATATTTCTTGCCATTCCCATCTGGCCTGCATCCTTTCTGTTGAGAAATCAGCTGACAGTTGTATAGGTGCTCCCTTGTACGTAATGAACTGTTTTTCTCTTGCTGCTTTTAATATTCTCTCTTTGTCTTTTGCTCTTAGTATTTTAATTATGATGTGTCTTGGTGTGGTCTTCTTTGGATTCCTTTTATATAGGGTTCTGTGTGCTTCCTGGACGTGTAAGTCTATTTCTTTCACCAGATGTGGGAAGTTTTCAGTAATTATTTCTTTAAATAGGTTTTCAGTATCTTGCTCTCTCTCTTCTTCTGGCACCCCCGCAATTCTGATGTTGGTACGCTTGAAGCTGTCCCAGAGGCTCCTTACATTATCTTCACATTTTTGGATTCTTTTTCTTCTTGCTTTTCCAGTTGAGTGTTTTCTGCTTCTTTATATTTCAAATTTTTGACTTGATTCTTGCCTTTCTTTAGTCTGCTATTAGGACTCTGTATAATATTTTTTATTTCAGTCAGTGTATGTTTAATTTCTAGTTGGTCCTTTTTCATCTTTAGTTGGACTTTTTCCATCTCTAGTTTGCTCTTTTGCATCTCTAGTTGGTCCTTTTTCATCTGCTCTTGGCTCTTGCTAAGTTTATCCAACTTTTCTAGCATATTCTTGAAAAACCTTATAAGCGTGGTTTTGAACTCGATATCCAGTCATCTTTTTTCCTCCATTTCTTTTGTTTGTGATCCCTTCCCTTGTCTTGGCATTTTCATTATGCCAGGGAAACTTCTGTGTTGAATTCAGCCTTATGATACCAGACTTGCAAAACTGAAGAAGCCTCTGTTGAGCTTGGGATGGGTGGAATCTCAGGGCTTAAGGGACCGCCTTGCCTCCCAGTTGGCCCCACCTTCCATGGCCCCTGAGTCTCACATGACTGGGTAATCGCTGGAGCGGTCCTTGTGCAAGCGCCAGCTGTGTCTCTAGACCGTTGCCTTTCCAGCTCCCCTGTGCACCAGGACCATACGAGTCTAGGTCTCCAAGGTTCCGCCCGAAACAGGGGCTTAGTGGACTCAGAAGTGGCACAGTTAGGAGGGTCTGTCTCCTGCCCACTGGTAAAAGCCAGCGGCACAATCAGCAGTCTGTCCTGCACACAGTGCCGTGCTTGACCAGGCCTCTGATCTTTTGCAAGTCCCCTAAATTTCCGTGCACCTCTTCCTTTTCACAGTGCAAACTCACCCCCTATGAGTTTCGGCTGGATCTGGGGTTTAGTGTCATAAGATAGGGGGTTCAATGCCGTTGGGAGTCTCCATTTCCCTCCCGCCAGAGAAAGTCAGCCAGGTTCTCCAGCACCCGCTCTCTCAGCACACGCGTCTCCGTACCTCAGCTTTTTGCAGCTCCTCTGGGTTTCTGTGAGCCCCTCTCTTTCCTTCTAGCTGTAGAACTTCCACTTAGCCAGCTTTCCTGTGGTTCTGGATGATGTCCATTCTGTCTTTTAGTTGTAGTTTTGAAATTGTTGTGCGAGGCAGCAGTGTAGGTGTTTACCTATGCCGCCATCTTGGATTCTCGATACACATGTTTTTCTTTGAAGATGCCAGTCTGCCCTCTGGACTGGTTCATGGGCAGCTTTTGAATAGATGTTGATCTGTGGCTGTGGGATTTAGGAATTTACCCCACTTCCAGCTAATTCGAAAGTCTAGACTCCACATGAAGGGAAACAAAGCCCAAGCAATGAGGCTCAGTGCACCAGTGAACCAGGAGTTGTATCTCAAAAATTAGGGGGAGGGCTTAGGTGGCCAATGGGAGGTTGTTGAGAGTTTAATATCCTGAGAAATACCTGGAAGTATCCTGTAATTTCTGAAAAGTAGGGGCAAGCAAGGGCTTTCTGGGGACCAGCCAGACATCTCCATGTCATCAGAGAATGGGGCTAAGTACCAGCCTGAAGGTGGTCACCTATGCCAGGTTCTTGGGTATACCTGGATGTTGTCTCATGAGTCAAGGCAGATGGAGTCACTTAAGAAGCAGGACTGAATTACGTCACCGGGTCGGGGGGTGGGATGGCCAGGTGAACAATGGGATGTTGGTCAGGGGTGCCAGGGCCTGAAAATACCCAGAAGTTTCCTGTGATTTCTGAATGGTGGGGTCAGGATGAAGGCGCTCCGGGAGGTGGCTTTACTTCTTCATGTTGTCAAGTGCCAGTCTGGGATTTAACAAAGCTCTGGCCTTGATTTCATCACCTGCAGTACATTTTGTTAGGGTCCAAGGCCATTTCACAGTGAAATGCCCCCATGTCGGAGACAATACGGAATCCCCAGGCAGATGAACTTGCTTATGTTTTTAGAAGACATCAGTCTGCCCTTTGAACTGGATAAAGGCAGCCTTTGTGAAGATGTTGATCTGGGAATATGAGTTTTAGGCTTTTACCCCAACTTCCAGCTATTTGGGAAGTCCAGATTCCACATGAGGGGACACAAATCCCTAGCATTAGGTCTCAGTGCACCAGTGAACCAGGAGTTGGGTCTCAAAAACTAGGGGGAGGGCTTAGGTGGCCAATGGGAGGTTGTTGAGGGTTTCTTTGCTTAACAAATACCCCAAAGTATCCCATAATTTCTGAAAAGTGGGGTCAGGCGAGGCCGTGTGGGGTCACTCAAACATCTTCCTGTCATCAGGAAGCGGGGCCAAGTATCAGCCTGAAGCTTGTCACCTATACCAAGGTCATTTGCTATACCTGAATGTTGTCTGATGAGCCAGGGCAGGTGGAGTCACTTAAGAAGCAGGAATTTCTTACCTTATCAGGGGGAAGGGCCAGATGAACAGTAAGATGTTGGTCAGAGCCAGGGAAATAGCCAGAAGTTTGTGATTTCTGAATGGTGGGGTTTGGATGAAGGCTCTCTGGGGGGCAGCCTAACCTCTTCATTTCTTCAGGGTGAGGTTTAAGTGCCAGCCAGGGATTTAACAAAGCTTGGGCCTTAATTTCAGCATTCTTTTTTTATTTTATTAATTTCTTATACATATCTCTCCATTGCCCCCCTCCATCCCAGGCATACTCCAACCCCCAGTGTCTATGTTCATTGGTTATGCTTATATGCATGCATACAAGTCCTTTGATTGATCTCTTATCTACCTCACCTAACTTTAATCTTCCTGCTGTAATTTCAGTCTGTTAGATGCTTTACTGCCTCTGTATCTGTCCTTTTGTTCATCAGTTTATAATGTTCTTTAATATCCACAAATGAGTGCGATCATGTGATGCTTCTCCTTCATTGACTGGCTTATTTCACTAAGCATAAGGCTCTCCAGTTCCAACCAGGTTGCTGCAAATTGTAAGAATTCCTTCTTTTTAATGGCAGCATAGTATTCCATTGTGTAGATGTACCACAGTTTTCTGATCCACTCATCTGCTGACGGGCACCTAGGCTGTTTTCAACTTGTAGCTATTGTAAATTGTGCTGCTATGAACATAGGGGTGCATAAATCCTTTCTGATTGGTGTTTGTAATTTCTTAGGATAAATTCCTAAGGGTGGGATTACAGGGTCAAATGGGAGATCTGTTTTTAGTTTTTTGAGGAAACTCCATACTGTTCTCCACAGTGGCTGCACCAGTCTGCATTCCCACCAACAGTGCACAAGGGTTCCTTTTTCTCCGCATCCTCGCCAACACTTGTTTGTTGATTTGTTGATGATTGCCATTCTGACCAGTGTAAGATGGTATCGCATTGTCGTTTTGATTTGCATCTCTCGGATGACTAGTGACTTTGAACATGTTTTCATGTGTCTCTTGGCCTTCATTCTGTCGTCTTTCGAAAAGGTTCTATTTAGGCCCGTTGCCCATTTTTTTATTGGGTCGTTTATCTTCCTTTTATTAAGTTGTATAAGTTGGCTGTAGATTTTGGAGATTAAACCTTTATCAGTGATATCATTAGTAAATATGTTCTCCCATAGAGTGATCTTTCTTGTTGTTTTGTTGATGGTTTCTTTTGCTGTGCAAAAGCTTTTTATTTTGATGTAGTCGCATTTGTTTATTTTTTCTTTAGCTTCCATTGCCTTTGGAGCAGTATCAGTGAAGAAGTTCTTTTGGCATATGTCTGAGATGGTGCTGCCTGTGGATTTCTCTAGTATTTTTATGGTTTCCCTTCTAATGTTTAAGTCCTATATCCATTTTGAGTTTATTTTTGTATTTGGTGTAAGGTGGTGGTCCAGTTTCATTTTTTTGCATGCATCTGTCCAATTTTCCCAAAACCATTTATTGAAGAGGCTGTCTTCGCTCCATTGAATGTTCATGCCTCCTTTGTCAAATATTAGTTGAGCATAGTGGTTTGGTGATATCTGGGTTCTCTATTCTATTCCATTGGTCTATATGTCTGTTCTTGTGCCAGTACCCGGCTGTTGTGAGAACAGTTGCTTTGTAGTATACCTTGAAATCTGGTATTGAGATCCCACCTACTTTATTCTTCTGTCTCAGAATTGCTGTGGCTATTCGTGGTCTTTTTTTGTTCCAGATGAATCTATGAAAAATTCTTTCTAGGTCTGTGAAATATGTCGTTGGTATTTTAATGGGTAGTGCATTGAATCTATAGATTGTTTTGGGTAATTAGGACATTTTAATGATGTTGATTCTCCCAATCCATGAGAATGGTATGCTCTTCCATCTGTTACCATCTTCCTCTATCTCTTTTTTCAGTGTCCTGTAGTTTTCTACATATAGGTCTTTTACCTCTTTAGTTAGGTTTATTCCTAGGTATCTTAATCTTTTTTGGTGCGATGGTAAATGGGATTGCTTTTTTAATTTCTCTTTCTATAATTTCACTGTTAGTGTATAGAAATGCCACAGACTTCTTAGCATTAATTTTGTATCCTGCTACATTGCCGAATTCATTAATTAAGTCAATTAGTTTTGGAATGGAATCCTTTGGGTTTTTTATGTACAATATCATGTCATCTGCAAATAAGGACAGCTTTACTTCTTCTTTTCCAATTTGGATGCCTTTTATTTCTTCTTCTTGTCTAATTGCAATGGCTAATACTTCCAGTACTATGTCGAACAGGAGAGGTGAGAGTGGGCATCCCTGTCTTGTTCCTGTTCTTAGGGGAAATGGTTTTAGTTTTTGCCCATTGAGTATGACGGTACTGTGGGTTTATCATATATGGCTTTTATGATGTTGAGGTATGCTCCTTCTATTCCCACTTTGCTGAGAGTTTTTATTAAGAAAGGGTGTTGGATTTTGTCAAATGCTTTTTCTGCATCAATTGATATGACTATGATTTTTATCTCTCAATTTGTTTATGTGATGTATCACATTTATTGATTTGTGGATATTTTACCACCCCTGCATTCCTGGGATGAATCCTGCTTGGTCATGGTGTATGATCTTTCTGATGTACTGCTGGATCTGAATTGCTAGAATTTTGTTGAGGATTTTGGCATCTATGTTCATGAGAGATATTGGCCTATAATTCTCTTTCATTATGTTGTCTTTATCTGGTTTTGGTATTAGGGTGATTCTGGCTTATCGAAGGTGTTTGGAAGTGTTCCTTCTTCTTGAATGTTTTTGAATAGTCTGAGGAGGATAGGTTTTAATTCTTCCTTAAATGTTTGGTAAAACTCTCCTGTGTAGCCATCTGGTCCTGGGCTTTTATTTGCTGGAAGCTTCAATTTCTTCCATAGTTATTGGACTATTAAGATGTTTAGATTCTTCCAGATTGAGTTTTGGAAGATTATATTTTTCTAGGAATATGTCCATTTCTGTTTTTCTGTGTTATCCCAAAGTTCCCTTAGGCTCTCCTCTTGCTTTTTAACTTTTTTTTTCTAGAAGCTGCTGTACTTGGGTATTTTTTCCTACCATGTCTTCTAGCTCACTGGTGCAGTCCTCTGCTTCTTCTCATCTACTTTTGATGCTTTCTATTGAGTTCTTTATAGCAGTGATGTCATTTTTCATTTCTTCTTGATTATTCTGCATTTCTTTTAGGTTCTTCCACATTTCTTCCTGCTTCTTTTGCATTTCTTCTTGCTGCTTCTCCATTTCGTATTGCTTCTTCTTCATTTCCTCTTGGGTCTTCTTCATTTCCTCTTGGCTCTTACTCACAATGTTGAACTTGTCTTCCATTCTTTTCACCCACCTCATGATCATTTTTCTGAACTCTTTCTCTGGCAGGCTTATTTCTGCTTCTATTTTGTTTACTTCCTATTCTGGTGATACCTGCCTATCTGTCGTATGCGGCCTGTTTCTTCTTCTGCCCATGGTTTTTCTTCTCCAGGTTTCTGGTTATGTAGTTCTCTCTCCTACGTTGATACAAAGGCACAAACTACAATACGACTCGGTACAGCACACAAGGCATTGAACAGAAATGTATTCACGATGTTAATAATCACCAATACGATGACCACCAATGAAAGACAAATTAGGGGTAAGTAGAGAAAGAGGAAGAGGAAATTGAGGGAAAGGGAAAGGAAAGAAGTGCCAAAATCAAATTGGGAGAGGGAGAAAAAAATAAATGAACTAAAAATAAAATAAAATAAAATTTTAAAAAAGGAGAAGAAATAGAAAAGAGAAAGAGAAACAAAGTCAGAGAGAAAAGAAAGTGGATAAGAGAGAAAAGGGGAACAAAATATAGATGTCAGGAGGAAACTCCAATAGAACAGTCACTACTCCCAATAAAGGCCAGCAACCAGTACCTAGAGATTAATACAAATTGCAGATAACAACTGGTATCGAGGGAGGCAAGGGAAAAGAGAGGTAAAAAACAAAGCAAGCAAAAAGCAAAATAAAACAAGTAGAATGTGCTAAAACAATCTCACGAAAAAGTTAAAAAAATTGATATAATCACTGTTCAGGCAAATAGTAACAAAAGGACATAGAGAAAAAACAACTTTTTGGCTAGTGAAGACAAGAGGAGAGAGGTTTATATGGACTTGTAGTAGGGGATTTGAAATTAGATATATAAGTGGGGTGAAATTTTAACCAGGTAAAGAGAAAGAATAGGGGGAAACTAAAGTTGGAAAAGGGAAAGAGAAACAAGACAACAAAATGGGGAAAGTTAGGAGAAAGTGTTGGCATAAAGGTAGAGTTGAGATAGAGTAAAATTATGCTAAAGGAAAGATGAAAATAGAATGTCCAAGAAGCTAAAACACTAGTAGTAATTAATAATAGTAGTTGAAAACAAAAATGTAATAATCAAAAAGGTAAAATCAATTGAGGTGGAAAGTAAAAATTGTCTTTTAATTAAAATATGTAAAAATGAAAAATAAAAAAAAATAAAAAAAGTAAAAGGGAAAAAGAAAAAAAAATAGAGTGGTCATTCACTTCCACTATTATTTTGCTTGGCACTCCTGTTTCCCAGTAGGGAAGGTATTGCGGTTCCCTGTGTTGCACTGTTGACGTTTTAATCTCTTTATTCTTTTGTAGTTATGCAAGAGTCAATTTGTGCGTCATCCACTGGGTGGCAGTGTTTCGGAATTGATCTTTGAGACAAAGCACAGGACCTCTCTAGGCTGTGCTCAGATCCTGCTACTCTGTGGTTTTCAAAACCGGTTTGTGGGGATTTTGCAGCCGGGACACTGTAATAACTCCCAGGCTGTCTCTCTGCCTCAGATAAAAAAGGAGTCGTTTTCCAGAGCTCCCCTCTGTCAACAGCTCTGAGAGTTTCTCCCCACACTTAGGGATCACGCCCTGCCCACCTCCGTGGACCTCTCCAGAGGCAGCTTTCCTGCAGCCCGGCTCCCACAGTGTGAGCGTCTCTGTTCTGAGGGGCAGGAAAGCTCACCTTATTCCAGGCGAAATCTGACCTTTCTGTGTGCTGTGTGGATCTCTAAATGCACCGCATGTCTGTGCAGATTAGAGAGCGGTGTTCTGGGTCTCCGGCTGTTCGGTGGGTGTTTCAGCCAGCCGCAGCAATGAGTGACAGTGCACTAGTGAACCAGAATTGATGTCTCAAAAACCAAGGGGAGGGCTTAGGTGGTCCATGGTAGATTGTTGAGGGGTTCATGTCCTGGGAAATAACCGGAAGTATCCTATAATTTCTGAAGAGTGGGATCAGGCTAAGGCCATCTGGGGGTAGGGGCAGCAAGAATGTTTCATGTAATCAGTGGGCGGGCCAAGTACTAGGCTGAAGTTGGTCACCTGTGCCAAGTCCTTGGGCATAACCGGATGTTGTGTCCTTATCTAGGACAGGTGGAGTCACTTAAGAAGCAGGGCTTGCATATATCATCAGGGGGAGGGGCCAGGTGGACAATGGGATGTTGTTCAGGGGTTCCAAGGCCTGGGAAATACCCAAGAGTTTCCTGCAATTTTATTTATTTATTTATTTATTTATTTATTTATTTAAAATTAAATCTTTATTATTCAGATTATTACATTTGTTTCTCTTTTTTCCCCTCCATAGCTCCCCTCCACCCGGCTCCCACCCTTCCCTCAACCCTTAACTCCCTCCCATTGACCTCATCCATAGGTGTATGATTTTTGTCCAGTCTCTCCCTGTACACCCCTCACCTCTTTCCCCCTGAGAATTATCAGCCCACTCCCTTTCTGTGCTCCTGATTCTATTATATTCACCAGTTTATTCTGTTGATCTAATTTTTAATTCACTTAATTTTTAGATTCACTTGTTGATAGATACATATTTGTTGTTCATAATTTTTTCTCCTCCTCCTCCTCCTCCTCCTC
>JAAGEH010000286.1:60306508-60318935 GCA_011751065.1 Lasiurus cinereus
ATAATACTGGTTTGGAGTTGATGAACTCCTTTAGCTTTTTCTTATCTTTGAAGCTCTTTATCTGCCCTTCAGTTCTGAATGATAGCTTTGCTGGATAGAGTATTCTTGGTTGTAGGTTCTTGCTATTCATCATGCTGAATATTTCTTGCCATTCCCATCTGGCCTGCATCCTTTCTGTTGAGAAATCAGCTGACAGTTGTATGGGTGCTCCCTTGTAAGTAATGAACTGTTTTTCTCTTGCTGCTTTTAATATTCATTCTTTGTCTTTTGCTCTTAGTATTTTAATTATGATGTGTCTTGGTGTGGTCCTCTTTGGATTCCTTTTATATGGGGTTCTGTGTGCTTCCTGGACTTGTAAGTCTATTTCTTTACCAGATGTGGGAAGTTTTCAGTCATTATTTCTTTAAATAGGTTTTCAGTATCTTGCTTTCTCTCTTTTTCTGGCACCCCCACAATTCTAATGTTGGTACACTTGAAGCTGTCCCAGAGGCTCCTTACATTATCTTCACATTTTTGGATTCTTTTCTCTTCTTGCTTTTCCAGTTGAGTGTTTTCTGCTTTTTTATATTTCAAATTGTTGACTTGATTCTTGTGTTCCTCTAGTCTGCTGTTAGGTCTCTGTATAATATTTTCTATTTCAGTCAGTGTATGTTTAATTTCTAGTTGGTTCTTTTCCATCTCTAGTTGGTTCTTTTTCATCTCCTCTTGGGTTTCGCTAACTTTATCCAACTTTTCTAGGATATTCTTGAAAAACCTTATAAGCGTGGTTTTGAACTCTATATCCAGTCATTTGTTTTCCTCCATTTCTTTTGTTTGTGATCTCTTCCCTTGTCTCAGCATTTTCACTATGCCGGGAAAACTTCTGTGTTGGATTCAGCCTTATGATACCAGACTTGCAAAACTTCAAAAGCCTCTCTGTTGAGCTTGGGATAGGTGGAGTCTTGGGGCTTAACAGACGGTCTTGCCTTCCATTGGGACCACTCTCCATGGCCCCTGAGTCTCATGTGACTGGGTAATCACTGGAGTCATCCCTGTGCAAGCACGCTCTCGCAGTGCCTCTGGAATGCTGCCCCTCCAACTCCCCTGCCCTCCGGGACCATATGAGTCTGGGTCCCCAAGACTTCGCCCCAATCTGGGGTTTAGTGGAGTTAGAAATGACACAGTTGGGAGGGTCTGTCTCCCACCCTCTTGTGAAAGCCAGTGGCACAGTCAGCAGTCGGTCCTCTGCGTGCAGTGCCGTGCGCACCACCAGACTTCTGATCTTTTGTGACTCTCCTAAATTCCTGTGCACTTCTTCCTTTTCACAGTCCAACGTCCCCCCGTATGAGTTTCGGCTGGATCTGAGGTTTAGTGTCGTAGGATAAGGGGTTCAATGCCATTGAGAATCTCTGTCTCCCTCCTGCCAGAGAAAGCCAGCCAGGTTCTCTGGCACCTGCTCTCTCCACGCACCCATCTCTGTACCTCAGCTTTTTTCAGCTCCTCTGGGTCTTCGTGAGCCCCTCTCTCTCCTTCTAGTTATAGAATTTCCACTCAGCCAGCCTTCCTGTGGTTCTGGATGATGTCCATTCTGTCTTTTAGTTGTAGTTTTGAAATTGTTGTGCGAGGCAGCAGTGTAGGTGTTTACCTATGCCGCCATCTTGGATTCTGCTCTTCCTGCAATTTCTGAATGGTGGGCTTGAGGTGAAGACACTGGGGAGGGGGGGTCAGTTTATCAGGGGGAGTTTCAACTGCCAGCATGGGATTTAACAAAGCTCTGGCCTTGATTTCATAGCATGCAGTCCATTTTGTGTGGGGTCCAAAGCCATTCCATGGTGTGTAAAACACCTTTCTTAATATTTCCGTATTGTTTCATTGATGAACTTTTTCCAGTGATTCAAACTTATTCATTGTGAATTCCAAGTGTTTATACAGATTGTTTCTATTTGTACAAGCCCTTCCAATTGAAATTATTACACCTTTGACACTACCTTGACCATCATTCTATGGACTATGTGTTTTGAATATATTTATACTGATATATCAGCTCTTGGAATAGGAATTCATGTTTCACCAACTTTCTAAAATGCCAACTCAGTTACACTTAAATCTAAAAGAAAAGAGTTCACACACATGTCTCTGTTCTTTGAACACTTTTCTCAGTGAATACTGTCCTGAGACCAATTTTCTTTGATCATGTATTCCTACTGGTTCAGACACCTTTCTAAATATTTCCTTAGTCTTTCATTGTGAATTCCCAGTGTTTGATTCTCCTTTGTCCATTGATTAAAGCTCATCCATTGAGATTACTAGTGTTTATACATAGTTTTCTATCTACAGGCTCTTTTGATGGAAATTATTACTTCTTTGAGATTGCCTTGACTATCATTGAATTTCTATGAGTTTTGAATACCTTGATACTGTTATATCAGCTCTATGAAAATGAATTTGTTTCACTAACTTTCTTCCAAAGACAACAACACATTTAGACTGAATTCTAAATGAAAACAGTATCACACTCAGGTTGCAGTTCTTTTAACACTTTTTCCTTGCCAAAACAGTATCCTTCTGATAATAAGGCCCTATGATCAGTTATTCCTACTGTTTCAGGCAGCTTTCTAAATCTTTTCCTTGAATTTAATTGTGAATTACTAATTTTGATTAACCTTTGTCCAGTGATTCAAGTTCATTCATTGTAACTTCTAAGTGTTTATACAGCCTTTACCCATTTACACCAGCTTTTCCTATGTGAATTATTACCCCTTTGATCTGTTTGTATATCATTATAATTTCTACAAGGTTTGAATACTTTTCTTCTGTTATATCAGCTGAAAGAAAATGAATTCATGTTTTACCAACTTTTTTCCAAAAATGCCAACTCATTTACACTTACATCCACAAGAAAATAGTACACTCCCAGGTCTCTGTTCTTTGAACACCTTTTCCCAGTGAATACTGTCCTGAGACTAATGCTCTTTGAACATGTATTCTGTACTGTGTAAAACACCTTTCTAAATATTTCCCTGGTCTTTCATAGTGAATTCTCAGTGTTTGATTCACCTTTGTCCAGTGATTCAAGCTCATTCATTGTGAATTCAAAGTGTTTATACTGTATGTTCTCATTTTTACTTGCTCTTCCAATGTAAATTATTACCCCTTTAATCTGCTTGTATATCATTATAATTTTTACATGTTTTGAATACTTTTATATCATCTCTAAGAATAGGAATTCATGTTTCACCAACTTTTTTCCCCTAAAACGCCTACTCATTTTCACTTAAATTTAAAAGAAAATATTTCACACATTCTTTGAACACTTTTCCCAGTGAATACTGTCCTGAGACCAATTCTCTTTGAACATGCATTCCTACTGCTTCAGACACCTTTCTAAATATTTCCTTAGTCTTTCATTGTGAATTATCAATGTTTGATTCTCCTTTGTCCATCGATTAAAGCTCATCCATTGAGATTACCTAGTGTTTATACATAGTTTTCTATTTACAGGCTCTTTTGATGGAAATTATTACTTCTTTGAGACTGCCTTGACTATCATTGAATTTCTATGAGTTTTGAATACCTTGATACTGTTATATCAGCTCTATGAAAATGAATTTGTTTCACCTTCTTCCAAAAATAACAAGTCATTTAGACTGAATTCTAAATGAAAACAGTATCACACTCAGATTGCTGTTCTTTTAACACTTTTTCCCAGTGTCTAAACAGTGTCCTGCTGATAATAAGGCTCTTTGATCATGTATTTCTACTGTTTCAGGCTGCTTTCTAAATCTTTCCCTTGAATTTGATTGTGAAGTATCAGTTTTGATTAACCTTTGTCCAGTGATTCAAGCTCATTCATTGTGATTTCCATGTTTTTATACAGCATTTCCCCATTTGTAGCAGCTCTTTCAATGTAAATCATTACCCCTTTGATCTGTTTGTACATCATTATAATTTCTATGAGGTTTGAAGACTTTTCTCCTGATTTCTCAGCTCTAAGAAAATGAATTCATGTTTCACCAACTTTCTTCTAAAACTGCCACCTCATTTACACTCACATCCAGAAGAAAATAGTATACCAACAGGTTTCTATTCTTTGAACACTTTTTCCCAGTGAATACTGTCCTGATACTAATGCTCTTTGAACATGTATTCTTTACTATGTAAAATACCTTTCTAAATATTTCCCTAATTTTTCATTGTGAATTCTCATTGTGTGATAAACTTTTCACCAGTAATTCAAGCTCATTCATTGTGAATTCCAAGAGTTTATATGGAGTTTTTATATTTATATTCTGTTTCCCCAAATATAAGACAATGTCATATTAATTTTTGCTTTTAAAGATGTGCTAGGTCTTATTTTCAGAGGATGTCTTATTTTTCCATGAAGAATGTGGTACACATTTATTGTTGAACCAAAAAAAAAAAAAGGAAATTTATTACCTCTAAAAGGTACTGAAGTAATTGTCATCACTAACCAGCTCAATGATTGGCTGCAGCACAGCCAGAGCTGTTTAGGCAGTGCAAGATCTTTTTAAATCAGGAGTCTGATGTCTTATGGTAGCTTCGGGAGCCTTATATTATGGGAGTCCTTATGTTAGGGAGAGGCCTTATTATCAGGGAGGTCTTATTTTCGGAAAAATACCTTATATTACAGTGAGATGCAAAACTGAAAGTAGGTCTTATTTGGGGGGATGTCTTACTTTGGGGGAAATAGGGTACAAGCTTTTCCAATAGAAATTATTACTTCTTTGACACTACCTTGACTGTCATTCAATTGACTACTTATTTTGAATACTTTTGTACTGTTATATCAACTCTAAGAATAGGAATTCATGTTTCACCAACTTTCTAAAAGGACAACTCATTTACACTTAAATCTGAAAGAAAATAGTTCACACAGGTCTCTGTTCTTTAAACACTTTTTCCCAGTGAATACTGTATTGAATATGTATTCCTACTGTTTTGGACACATTTCTAAAAATTTCTGTAGACTTTCATTGAGAATTCTCAGTGTTTGATTCTCCTTTCTCCATTGTTCGAACTCATTCATTGTGATTACCAAGTGTTTATACAGAGATTTCTATTTATACAAACTTTTTCTATGGAAATTATTATTCCTTTGAGACTGCCTTGACTATCATTAAATTTCTATGAGTTTTGAATACTATTATATCAGCTCTATGAAAATGAATTCGTGTTTCACCAACTTTCTTCCAAAAACAACAACTCATTTAGATTAAATTCTAAAAGAAAACAGTATCATACTCAGGTTGCTGTTCTTTGAACACTTTTTCCCAGTGTCTAAACAGTGTCCTGATAATAAGGCCCTTTGATCAGGTACTCCTACTGTTTAAGGCAGCTTTCTATATATTTGCCTTGAATTTATTTGAGAATTATCAGTTTTGACTAAACTTTATCCAGTGATTCAAGCTCATTCATTGTGATTTCCAAATGTTTATACAGAATTTACCCATTTATAGTAACTCTTTCAATGTAAATTATTACCCCTTTGATCTTTTTATATATCATTATAATTTCTATGAGGTTTGAATACTTTTTTCCTATTATATCAGCTCTAAGAAAATGAATTCATGTTTCACCAAATTTCTTCCTAAAACTCCAACTCATTTACACTTAAATCTACAAGAAAATAATACACACACAAGTCTTTGTTCTTTGAACATTTTTTCCCAGTGAATACTTTCCTGATACTAATGCTCTTTGAACATGTATTCTGTACTGAATAAAATACCTTTCTAAATATTTCTTTAGTCTTTCATTGTGAGTTCTTAGTGTTTGATTCACATTTGTCCATTGATTCAAGGTCTTTCATTGTGATTTCCAAGTGTTTATACAGCATGTTCCCATTTATACTAGCTCTTTCAATGTAAAGTATTACCCCTTTGATCTGCTTGTATATCATTATAATTTCTATGAGGGTTGAATATATTTCTCTTCTTATATCAGCTCTAAGAAAATGAATTTATGTTTCACCAACTTTCTTCCTAAAATGCCAACTTATTTAGAATGAATTCTAAAAAAAAAAAACCAAAAAAACAACAGTAACGAAACCTGGACTCTTCTCCTTGAACTCTTTTTCCCAGTGATGAAACAGTGTCTTTGAGATATTAAGATTCATGATCAAAGAGCCTTATTATCAGAAGTACACTCTTAAGTCCCTGGGAAAAGGTGTTCAAAGAAGAGCAACCCGAGTGTGATACTCTCATCAGGGCGAGGGGCCTGGTGACCAATGGGATGTTGGTCAGGTGTTCCAGGGCCTGGGAAATACCAGGGAGTTTCCTGTGATTTCTGAACTGTGCTGTTGGTGAGAAGGCAGTCCGGGGGGCTTCATGACCTTTTCATGTCATCATGGGGAAGTTCAAGTGCCATTTAACATAGCTCTTGTTTTGATTTCATTAAGGTCCATGGCCATTCCATGGTGATATGCCACAATATCAGAGATGATACAAATTATCTAGGCAGATGGACTGACCTATGTTTCTTAGAAGACACCAGGGTGCCCTCTGGACTGGATTGGGGCAGCCTTTGAGAAGATGGTGACCTGGGGCTGTGGATTTTAGACCTTTATCCCAACTTCCTGCTATTTGGAAAATTGAGACTCAACATGAGGGGCTACAAAACCCGGCAATGGGACTCAGTGGGCCAGTGAACCAGAATCACTGTCTTAAAAACCATGGGGAGAGCTTAGGTGGCCAATGGGATGATGTTGTTCAGGCATTCCATGGCCTGGGAAATACCTGGAAGTATCCTGTAATTTCTGAAAAGTGGGGTCAGGCTCGGGCCGATTGCAGGGCAGTCAGAACTCTTCATGTGATCTGGTGGCATGGCCAAGTACCTGCCTGAAGTTGGTCATCTGTGCCATGTGCTTGGGCATACCTGGATGTTGTCTTGGGTGCCAGGACATTTGGAGTCACAAGAAACAGGACTGGCTTATGTCATTAAGAGGAACGGCCAGATAACCAATGGGATGTTGGTCAGGGGTGCCAGCACCTGGGAAATACATGGATGTTTCATGTGATTTCTCAATGGTGGCATAGGTGTGAAGGCACTCCAGGGCGGACAGACCTCTTCATATCATACGGTGAGGTTGAAGTGACAGCCTGAGAGTTAACAAACTCAGGCCTTGATTTCAAAGCCCGTAGTCCATTTTGTTCAGTTCCAAGGCTATTCCACAGTGACATGCCCCCATGTCGGAGAAGATACGAAGTCCCTAGGCAAATGGACCCACATATGTTTCTTAGAAGACACGAGGGTACTCTCTGGAAGGAATCGGAGGCATACTTTGAGAAGATGGTGACCTGGGCCTGTGTGTTTTAGTCCTTTAACCCAACTTTCAGCTTTTTGAGACTTCCAGACTCCACATGAAGGGCTACAAAGCCTGGGAAATTAGGCTCAGTTCACCCACTAACCAGGAGCAGTGTCTCAAACCAGTGGGAACTCCTAGATAGCCAATAGGATGTTGATCAGGGGTGCCAGGACTTGGGAAATACAGGGAAGAATCCTGTAATTTCTGAAAAGTGGGGTCAAGTGTGGGCTGTTTGGAGTCAGGTAATACTCTTCATGTCATCAGTGGGGGTGGCATGTACCAGCCTGAAGTTAGTCACCTGTGAAAGTCCTTGTGCATACCTGGATGTTGTCTCATTACCCAGGGCAACTGGAGTTACTTAAGAAACGGAACCGGCATATGACATAAGTGGGTGGGGTCAGGTGACTAATGGGATGTTGGTCAGGGGTGCCAGGGCCTGGGAAATATCCAGAAGATTCCTTTGATTTCTGAATGGTGGTGTCAGGGTGAAAGCACTCTGGGGAGCGGCCTTACCTCTTCATGTCTTCAGGGGAAGGTTCAAGTGCCAGCCTTATTTAACAAAGCTCTGGCCTTGATTTCAAAGCCTGCAGTCCATTTTGTTGGGATCCAAGGCCATTCTGTGGTGAGTTGCCCCCATGTCAGAGATCATATGGAGTCCCAAACAGATGGACCTGCATGTGTTTCTTAGAAGATGCCAGACTGCCCTCTGGACTGGATCAGGGGAAGCCTTTGAGAAAATGATGTTCTGGGGCTGTGGGTTTAGGCCTTTACCCCAACTTCCAGCTATTAGGGAAATCCATACTCCACATGAGGGGCCAAAAATTCCAAGCTATGAGGCTCCATTCGTCAGTGAACCTGGAGTGGTGTCTCAAAAACCAGTGGGAGGGCTTAGGTGGCCAATGAGATGTTGTTGAGGGGTTTCATGGCCTGTAAAAAAAAACAGAAGTATCCTGTAATTTCTGAAAAGTGGGGTCAGGCTAGTGCCATATGGGAGGAATCCAGACCTCTTCATGTCATCAGGAGGCGGGGCAAGTACTAGCCTGAAGTTCTTCATCTGTGCCAGGTCTTTGGGCATACCTGGAGGTTGTCTCCTGTGCCAGAGCAGGTGGAGTCACTTGAGAAGCATGACCTGATTACATAATCAGGGGGAGGGGCTAAGTGACCAATGGGATGTTGATCAGGGGTTCCAGGGCCTGGGAAATATCTGGAATATTACCATGATTTCTGAATTGTAGGGTCAGGCTGAAGGCAGTCGGGGGGCGGCCCGACTTCTACATGTCCTCATGGGAAGGTTCAAGTGCCATCCTGGGACTTAACAAAGCTCTGGCCTTGATTTCAAAGTCAGCATTTCATTATGTTGGAATCCAAGACCATTCCACAGTAAGATGCCCACATGTCGGAGACGATAGTGAGTCCTGAGACAGATGGACCCACATGTGTTTCTTAGAAGATGCCAGGCTTCCCTGTGGAGAGGATCAGGGGAAGCTATTGAGAAGATGGTGATCTGGGCTGTTGGTTTTAGTTCTTAAACCCAACTTTCAGCTATTTGGAAAGTTCAGAGTCTACATGAGGGTCACAAAGCCCCGACAATGGGTTCAGTGCACCAGTGTACCAGAAGCAGTCTCTTACAAATCAGGGGGAGCGATTAGGTGGTCAATGGGACGTTGTTGAGGGGTTCCGTGGGCTGGGAAATACCCTTAAGTACTGTGTAATTTCTGAAACATAAGGTCAGGCCAGGGCCTTCTGAGAAACAGCCAGACCTCTTTATATCATCAGGGGTGGGGCCAAGAAGCAGCCTGAAGTTGGACACTTGTGCCAGGTCCTTGGGCATACCAGATGATGTCTCATGAGCCAGGGCAGGGGAGCCACTTATGAGGCAGGACTGGATTACATCATCAGGGGGAGAGGCCAGGTGACCTACAGGATGTCGGTCAGAAGTTGAGGGCCTAAGAAATAACCCAGAAGTTTCCTGTGATTTCTGAATGCTGGAGTCGTGGTAAAGGCACTCCCATAGTAGCCAGATCTCTTCATGTCCTCAGACGAAGGTTCAAGTCCCAGCCAGGGATATAACAAAGCTCTGGCATTGATTTAAATGGACATAATCTATTTTGTTGGGGTCCAAGGCCATTCCATGGTGAGATGTCCCCAAGACGGAGACTATAGGGAGTCCCAAGGCAGATGGCCTCACATGTGTTTCTTAGAAGACGCCAGGCTGCTCTCTGGACTGGATCGGGGACAGCCTTTGAGAAGATGGTGATCTGGGGCTGTGGGTTTTAGGCCTTTACCCCCATTCCAGCTATTTGGGAATTCCAGAGTCCACATGAGGGCCCACAAATCCTGAGCAATGAGCCTCAGTGCACCAGTGTACCAGAAGCGGTCTCTTACAAACCAGGGGGCGTGATTAGGTGGTCAATGGGACATTGTTGAGGGGTTTCATGGGCTGGGAAACACTCGTAAGTATCCTGTAATTCATGGAAAGTGGGGTCAGGATAGGGCCATCTTGGGGGCAGCCTGACTTCTTCATGTCATCAGAAGGTGGGACCAGGTACCAGCCTGAAATTGGTCACCTATACCAGGTCTTTGAACACACCTGGATGTTGTCTCATGAGCCAGGGCAGGTGGAGTCCAAGGCCATTCCATGGTGAGATGACCCCATGTATGAGTCGATAAGGAGTCCTGAGAGAGATGGACCCACGTGTTGTTTTTTAGAATTCGCTAGGCTGCCCTCTGGACTGAATGGGGGCAGCCTTTGCAAATATGTTGATATGGGGCTGTGGGTTTTAGGCCTTTAACCCAACTTCCAGATTTTTTGGAAGTCCATACTCCATATGAGGGGACTTAAATACTGGCCAATGGGGCTCAGTGCACAGGTCGACAAGAAGTGGTGTTTCAAAAAACAGGGGGAGGGCCTAGTTGGCCAATGGGATATTGGTCAGTGGTGCCAAGGTGTGGGAAATACCCAGAAGTTTCCTGTGATTTCTGAGTGGTGGGCTGGGTGAGAACTCACTCCGGAGGGTGGCCTGACCTCTCTATATCATCAGGTGGAGGTTCAAGTGCCAGTCTGGGATTTAACAAAGCTCTGATCTTGATTTCAAACCCCGCAGTCTGTTTTGTTGGGGTCCAAGGCCATTTTAAGGTGTGATATCCCCATGTCCAAGATGATACAGATTACTGAGGCAGATGGAACCAAATGTGTTTCTTAGAAGACAACAGGCTGCCCTCTGGACTGGATCAGTGACAGCCTTTGAGAAAATGGTTATCTGGGGCTGTGGGTTTTAGGCCTTTTACCCAACTCCAGCAATTTGGGAAGTCCAGACTCCATATGAGGGGCCAAATAGCCAGGAAAAATGGGCTCAGGGGGCAAGTGAACCAAGAGCGGTGTCTCAAAAACCAGGAGAAGAGCTTAGGTGGCCACAGGGATATTGTTCAGGGTGCCAGGGCCTGGCAAATACCCAAAAGTATCCTATAATTTCTGAAAAGTGGGGTCTTGGGAGAGCCGTCATAGGGGCAGTCAGTCCTCTTCCTATCAACCAGGGGCTTGTCCAAGTAGCACTCTGAAGCTGGTCACCTGTGCCAGGTCTTTGGGCATACCCAGATATTGTCTACTGAACCAGGGAAGATTGGGTGGCTTAAGAAGCAGGACCTGCTTACGTCACCATGGAGAGGAACCAGGTGACCAATGGGATGTTGGTCAGGAATGTCAGGGACTGGGAAATACCTTGAAGTTTCCTGTGATAAATGAATGTTGGGTTTGGGGTGAAGGCCATCCTCGGGGGGCCCGATCTCTTCATGTCCTCAGTGGGAGTTTCAAATATAAGCCTGTGATTTAACACAGCTCTGGCATTCATTTCAAAGCCCGCAGTACATTTTGTTGGGGTACAAGGCCATTCCATGGTGAGTTGCCCCCATGTTTGAGACAATACAGAGTTCTGAGGCAGATGGACTCCCAATTATTTTTTAGAAGAAGCCAGGTTGTCCTCTGGATGGGATCAGAGGCAGCTTTTAAGAAAGTGAACTCGGACTTTGGGTTTTAGGCCTTTTCCCCAACTCCAGTGATTTGGGATGTCCTTTTACCAAACTCCAGCGATTTGGGAAGTCCAGACTTCACATCAGGGTCCACAAAGCCCAGGCAATGGAGCTTAGTGAGCTGGCGGACCAGGAGCGGTGTCTCAAATTCCAGGGTGAGAGCCTAGGTGGCCAATAGGATGTTGTTCAAGGGTGCCTAGGCTTGGGAAATACCAGGAAGTATTCTGTAATTTCTTAAAAGTAGGGTCAGGGAAGGGCTGTCTGGGGGCAGCCAATCTTCATGTCATTAGGGGGCTTGTACAAGTACCAGCTTCTAGTTCATCACCTGTGTCAGGTCCTTGGGCATACCCAGATGTTGTCACTTGAGCCATGGCATGTGGTGTTGCTTAACGAAGAAGGACCTGCTTATGTCATTATAGAGAGGGGCCAGGTGACCAATGGGATGTTGGTCAGGGGTGCTAGGACTTGGGAAATACCTGGAAGTTTCCTGTGATTTCTGCATGGTGGGGTCTGGGTGAAGACACTTCAGGGGCCGGCCTGACATATTCATGTCGTCAGGTGGGTGGATGGACATCTTCATGTCCTCAGGGGGTGGTTCACATGCCAGTCTGGGATTTAACAAAGCTCTGGCCTTGATTTCAGAGCCCACAGTCCATTTTGTTGGGGTGCAAGGCCATTCCACAGTGAGATTCCCTCATGTTGGAGACAATTTGGGGTCCCAAGGCAGATGGACTCACATGTATTTCTTAAAAGATTTCAGGCTGCCCAATGGAAAAGATTGGAGGCATCCTTTGAGAAGATGGTCAACTCGGGCTTTGGGTTTTAGGCCTTTTACCCTACTTCCAGCAATTGGAGAAGTGCAGACTCCACATGAGGGACTACAAAGCCTGGGAAATGGGGCTCCGTGAGCTGGCAAAGAAGGAGCAGTGTCTCAAAAACTATGGCCAGAGTCTAGGTGGCCAATGGGATGTTTGTCAGGGGTGCAAGGGCCTATAAAATTATCCTATAATTTCTGAAAAGTGGGGTTAGGGAAGGGTCCTCTTAGGGGCAACCAAACCTCTTTCTATCATCAAAGAGCTTGCACAAGTACCAGCTTGA
>JAAGEH010000286.1:60318945-60334408 GCA_011751065.1 Lasiurus cinereus
GGTGACAGGGCTTGGAAATACCTGGAATTTTCCTGTGATTTCTGAAATGTGGGGTTAGGAAAGGGCAATCTGGGGGACAGCCAATTATCTTCATGTCATCAGGGGTTGTGGCCAAGAACCAACATGAAATTTGTCACCTGTGTTAGGTCCTTGGGCATACCTGGAGGTTGTCTCATGAGCCAGGGCAGGTGGGGTGTCTTAAGAAACAGTACCTGCTTATGTCATCATGGGGAAGGGCCAGCTGACCCAGGGGATATTGGCCAGGGGTGCCAGGGCCTGGGAAATCCTGGAAGTTTGCTGTGATTCCTGAATGGTGGATTCTGGGTGAAGGCCGTCCATGGGGCAGCTCAATCATGTCCCAGGGGGAGGTTCAGTTGCCAGCCTGGGATTTAACAAAGCATTGGCCTTCATTTCAAAGCTCGCAGTCCATTGTGTTGGGGTACAAGACCATTCCATGGTGAGATACCCCAATGATGCAGACGATATGGAGTCCCGAGGCAGATGGACCCACATATCTTTCTTAGAAAATGCCAGGCTGTCCTCTGAAACAGATCGCAGCCCACCTTTGAGAAGATGGCGATCTGGGGCTGTGGATTTTAGGCCTTTTCCCCAACTTCCAGCTATCTGGGAAGTCCAGACTCCACACGAGGGGCCAGAAAACCCAGGCAATGGGGCTCAGTGAGCCAGTGAACCAGTAGCAGTGTGTCAAACTAGGGAAGAGTCTAGGTGAAAATTTAGATATTTTTCAAGAATGCCAGGGCCTGGGATATACTGGGAAGTTTCCTGTAATTTCTAAAAAGTGGGGTCAGTGGATAGCTGTTTGGAGTCTGGGGGGCCAGCCAGACCTCTTCCTGTCATCAGGGAGTGAGACCAAGTGCCAATCTGATGTTCCTCACCTGTGCCAGGTCCTTGGGCATTCCCTGTTGTTGTCTCATGAACCAGGGAACATGGGGTCCCTTAAGAAGAAGAACTAGCCTATGTCATGGGGAGGGACAGGTGACCAATGGGATGTTGGTCAGGGGTTTAAGTGCCTGGTAAATAACTGGAAGTTTCCTGTGATTTCTGAATGGTGGGTTTGAGGTGAAGGTCATGTAGGGGGCTGCCCGACCACTTCTTGTCCTCTTGGGGAGGTTCAAGTGCCAGTCTGATATTTAACAAAGCTCTGGACTTGATTTCAAAGCCCACAGTCTTTTTTGTTGGGGTATAAGGCCATTCCACTGTGATATGCCCCCATGTATGAGACGATAAGGAGTCCCGAGGCAGATGGACCCACATATCTTTCTTAGAAGACACAAGGGTTCCCTCTGGATGGGATAAAGGCAAACGTTGAGAAGATGGTGATCTCAAGCTGTGGGTTTTAGGCCTTTTACCCAACTTCCAGCGATTTGGGAAGTCCAGACTTTATATGAGGAGCCACAAAGCCCAGGCAATGGGGCTCAGTGAGCCAGCAAAAAGGGAGTGGTGTCTCCAAAAACAGGGGGAAGGCCTACGTAGCCAATGGGATGTTCTTCAGGGGTGCCAGGACCTGGGAGATATTCTCCTTTGTCCATTGATTCAAGCTCATTCATTGTGAATACCAAGTGTTTATACAGAGCTTATTTATACAAGCTCTTTCAATGGAAATTATTACTCCTTTGAAACTGCCTTGACTATCATTCCATTTCAACGAGTTTTGAATACCCTTATACTGTTATAGCTGCTCTAAGAAAATGAATTTATGTTTCACAAACTTTCCTCCTAAAACGCCAACTCATTTAGACTGAACTTTAAAGAAAACAATATCGCACCCTGGTCTCTTCTCCTTGAACACTTTTTCCCAGTGATGAAATCTTGTTCTTGAGTTATCAAGGCTCTAAGAACATGTATTTCAAAGGTGTAAAACCCCTTTTTATATTATCCTATTATTTTATTGTGAATTCTCAGTGTTTGCTGAACTTTTGTCCTGTGATTCAAGTTCATTCATTGTGAATTTCAAGTGTTTATAGGGATATTTTTCTATTTATACAAGCACTTCCAATAGAAATTATTACTCCTTTGACACTATCTTGGCTGTCATTCTGATGTCTACTTGTTTTGAATACTTTATTATAGTTATATGAGCTCTAGAAAATGAATTCATGTTTCACCAACTTTCTTCCTAAAACGCTAAATCATTTACACTTAAATTTAAAAGAAAATAGTACACACACTGGTCTCTGTTCTTTGAACACTTTTTCCCAGTGACAAAACAGTATCCTTCTTATACTAAGGGTCTATGACTATATTTTCCCATTGTTTAAAACACCTTTCTAAATATTTTCCCCAGTCTTTCATTGTGAATTCTCAGTATTTGATTTCTTTTTGTACAGTAATTCAAGCTCATTCATTGTGTATTCCTAGTGTTTATACAGCGTTTTTCCATATATACCAGCTCTATAAATTCCAACTATTTGTACTTTAATGACTATTCTACATTTCACAGCTCTTAGGATACAAATTCTTGGTATTTCAACACTGCACTACACATATTGAAGTTCTACAAATTAATTCCAAGTGTTTTAGCCAAAATCCTAGACATTTCCCTGGTATGTTATTTTCAAGTCTGAGAGTTTTCACATTTTATACATGTATGTGAACCCTATGAAAATGAAAGTTAAAGTATCTAACCTTCTTTCAAATATTCCAAAACCTTCAAACTGAATTATACATGTACCCAGTATCAAATTGAGTTCTCTGCTTTGTGAACACTTTTTTTCCAGTGATGAAACAGTGTCTTTGAGATATTAAGGTTATAAGAACATGTATTCCCTACTGTGTAAAACACCTTTCTACATACTTCCATATTGTTTCATTGTGAATTATTGTTTGATGAGGTTTTGTCCAATTATTCAAGCTCATTCATATTGAATTCTAAGCATTTATATAGAGTTTTCCTATTTATACAAGCTCTCTCAGTGGAAATTATTACACTTTGACACTGCCTTGAATATCATTCTGATGACTATGTGTTTTGAATTCTTTTATACAGTTCTATCATCTCTAAGAAAATGAATTCATGTTTCACCAACTTTCTTCCTAAAACACCAACTCATTTATACTTAAATGTACATGAAAATAATATACACACAGGTCTCTGTTCTTTGAACACTTTTTTCCATTGAATACTGTTCAGATTCTAGTGTTCTTTGAACATTTCTTCCATACGGTGTAAAACACCTTTTTAAATATTTCCCTAGTCTTTCATTGTGAATTATTAGTTTTGACTCACCTTTGTCCAGTGATTCAAGCTCATTCATTGTCATTTCCAAGTGTTTATACCGCATTTTCCCATTTATACCAGCTCTTTCATTGTAAGTTATTACTCCTTTGATCTGATTGTACATCATTATAATTTCTATGAGGTTTTTTTTTAAATTAAATCTTTATTGTTCAGATTATTACATTTGTTTCTCTTTTTTTCCCCTCCATAGCACCCCTCCACCCAGCTCCCACCCTTCCCTCTGCCCTTACCTCCCTCCCATTGATCTCATCCATAGGTGTGTGATTTTTGTCCAGTCTCTCCCTGTACACCCCTCACCTCTTTCACCCTGAGAATGATCAGTCCACTCCCTTTCTGTGCTCCTGATTCTATTGTATTCACCAGCTTATTCTGTTGATCAAATTTTTAATTCACTTAACTTTTAGATTCACTTGATAGATATGTATTTGTTGTTCATAATGTTTTGTCTTTTACCTTTTTCTTCTTCCTCTTTTAAAAGAGTACCTTTCAGCATTTCATATAATACTGGTTTGGAGTTGATGAACTCCTTTAGCTTTTCCTTCTCTATGAAGCTCTTTATCTGCCCTTCAATTCTGAATGATAGCTTTGCTGGAAAGATTATTCTTGGTTGTAGGTTCTTGCTAATCATCACGTTGAATATTTCTTGCCACTCCCATCTGGTCTGCATCTTTTCTGTTGAGAAATCAGCTGACAGTCGTATGAGTGCTCCCTTGTAGGTAATGAACTGTTTTTCTCTTGCTGCTTTTAATATTCTCTCTGTCTTTTGTTCTTGGTATTTTAATTATGACGTGTCTTGGTGTGGTCCTTTTTGGATTCCTTTTATATGGGGTTCTGTGTGCTTCCTGGACTTGTAAGTCTATTTCTTTTACCAGATGTGGGAAGTTTTCAGTCATTATTTCTTTAAAGAGATTTTCAGTATCTTGCTCTCTCTCTTCTGGCACCCCCACAATTCTGATGTTGGTACGCTTGTAGTTACCCCAGAGGCTCCTTACATTATCTTCACATTTTTCGATTCTTTTTCTCTTCTTGCTTTTCTAGTTGAGTGTGTTCTGCTTCTTTATATTTCAAATTTTTGACTTGATTCTTGCCATCCTCTAGTCTACTGTTAGGACTCTGTAAAATATTTTTTATTTTAGTCATTGTTTCTAGTTGGTCCTTTTTCATCTCCTCTTGGGACTCGCTAAATTTATCCATCTTTTCTAGCATATTCTTGAAAAACCTTATAAGTGTGGTTTTGAACACTATATCCAGTCGTTTTTTTTTCCCTCCATTTCTTTTGTTTGTGATCCCACCCCTTGTCTCGGCATTTTCACTATGCTGGGGGAACTTCTGTGTTGGATTCAGCCTTATGATACCAGACTTGCAAAACCAAAGAAGCCTCTGTTGAGTTTGAGATGGGTGGAGTCTCAGGGCTTAAGGGACCGCCTTGCCTTCCAGTCGGCCCCACCCTCCATGGCCCCTGAGTCTCACGTGACTGGGTAATCACTGAAGCGGTCCTTGTGCATGCGCCAGCAGTGTCTCTAGACCGCTGCCTTTCCGGCTCCCCTGCACTCCAGGACCACACGAGTCTAGGTCCCCAGAGTTTCGCCCGAAACAGGGGCTTAGTGGACTCAGAAGTGGCACAGTTTGGAGGGTCTGTCTCCCGCCAACTCACAAAAGCCAGTGGCACAATCAGCAATCTGTCCTCTGCATAGTGCCGTGTGCGCCACCAGACCTCTGATCTTTTGTGACTCCCCTAAATTTTCGTGCCCCTCTCACTCCCTACAGTCCAAACTCTCCAAGTGTTCATATGGAGTTTTTCCATTTATTCATGGTCATTCAATGGAAATGATTACTCCTTTGACAATGCCTTGACCATCATTTGATTTCTATGTGTTTTATATTGTTATATAAGCTCTAAGAAAATGAATTTGTATTTCACCAACTTTCTTCCAAAAACGCCAATATATTTAGACTGAATTTTAAAAGAAAACAGTATCACACCAGATCATTATTCTTTGAACACTTTTTCCCAGTGAATAAACATTTTCCTTGTAATAATTAGGCTCTTTGAAGATTATTCATACTGTTTTAGACACCTTTATAAATATTTCTCTTGTTTTTCATTGTGAATTATCAGTTTTGATTCACCTTTGTCCAGTGATTCAAGCACATTCATTGTGATTTCCAAGTGTTTATACAGCATTTTCCCATTTATACCAGCTCTTTCAATATAAATTATTACCGCTTTGATCTTCTTGTATATCATAATTTCTATGAGGTGTGAATACTTTCTCCTGTTATATCAGCTCTAAGAAAATTAACTTCTGTTTTACAAACTTTCTTCTTAAAAAGCCAACTCATTTAGATTGAATTCTAAAGCAAACAGTATTGCTCCCTGGATACTTTTTCTCAATGACTAAACAGTGTTCTTCTGATAATAAGGCTCTTTGTAGATGTATTCTTACTGTTTCAGGCATCTTTATAAACATTTCCCTAATCTTTCATTGCTAATTTTCAGTTTTAATTCATCTTCGTCCAGTGATTGAAGCTCATTCTTTGTGAATTCCTAGTGTTTATAATGTTTTTTTATTTATACAAGCTCTTCCAATAGAAATTATTACTCCATTGACTCTACCTTGACTATCATTCTGATGACTATGTGTTTTGAATACTATTATACTGTTATGTCAGCTCTAAGAAAATTAATTCATGTTTCCCTAACTTTCTTCCTAAAACACCAAATCATTTACACTTACATCTAAAAGAAAATAGTATACACAGAAGTCTGTTCTTTGAACAGAGGATACAAATTCTTGGTATTTCATCACTGCACTACTAGGTATTAAAGTTCTACAAATGAATTCCAAGTGTTTCTGCCACATTCCTAGACATTTCCCTGGTATGTTATTTTCAGGTGTGAACGTTTTCACATTTTATACATGTATAAACCCTATGAAAATTTTATACATGTATGTGAACCCTATGAAAATGAAAGTTTATTTATCCAACCTTCTTTCAAATAATCCAACATATTCAGACAGTATTATACATGGACTAAGTACCCAATTGACTTCTCAGCTCTGTGAACGTGATCCCAGTAATGACACAGCATCCTTGATATATTAAGGCTCTAAGAACACCTATTCCCTACTTTGTAAAATAATTTCTAAACATTTCCCTATTGTTCGTGAATTCTCAGGGTTTTATTAACTTTTTTCTAGTCATTCAAGCTCATTCATTGTGAATTTCAAGTGTTAATATGGAGTTTTTCTATTTATACAAGCTTTCAATGGAAATTATTACACCTTTTATACTGTTAAAACACCTCTGAGAAAATGAATTGTTGTTTCACCAACTTTCTTCCAAAAATGCCATCTCATTTACCCTTAAAGCAAAAAAACAAAAAACACAAAAAACTTTTCACACACAGGTCTCTGTTCTTTGAACACTTTTTTTCTAATGAATACTGTCCTGATCCTAATGCTCTTTGAACATATTTTCCATACTATGTAAAACACCTTTCTAAATATTTTCTAGTCTTTCATTGTGAATTACCAATTTTGATTCACCTTTATCCAGTGATTCAAGCTCTTTCATTGTGATTTCTAAGTGTTTATACAGAATTTTCCCATTTATACCAGCTCTTTCAAAGTAAATTATTACCCGTTTGATCTGCTTGTATATCATTATAATTTCGATGAGGTTTAAATACTTCTCTCCCTATTATATAAGTTCTAAGAAAATAAATTTATTTCACGAACTTTATTACTAAAATGCTAAATCATTTAGATTGAATTCTGAAGAGAACAGTATCTCCTTTAATACTTTTTCACAGTGACTAAACATTGTCCTTCTGAAAATAAGGCTCTTTGATCATGTACTCTTACTGTTTCATGCACCTTTATGAATACTTCCCTTGAATTTCTTTGTGAATTATCAGTTTTGCTTATCTTTTCTTGAGTGATTCAAGCTCATTCTTTGTGAATTCCAAGAATTTATACGGTGTTTTTTTATTTATACAAGCTCTTCCAATGGAAATTATTATTCCTTTGACACTACCTTGATTGTCATTCTGATGACCATGTGATTTGAATACATTTTTCCTGTTATATCAGCTTAAGAAAATGAATTCATGTTTCATCAACTTTCATCAAAAATGCCAAATCATTTACACTTAAAACTAAAAGAAAATATTAATACACAGGTCTCTGTTCCTTGAACACTTTTTCCCCCATGAATACTGTCCTGATACAAATTCTCTTTGAATATATATTCCATACTGTGTAAAACACCTTCCAAATATTTCCTTAGTCTTCATTGTGAATTCTCAGTGTTTGATTCTCCTATATCCATTGAGACAAGCTCATTCGTTGTGATTAGCAAGTGTTTATATATACTCAATTCTAAAGAAAACAGTAATGCACTATTCTTCTTGAACTCTTTTTCCCAGTGATAAAACAGTGTCCTTGAGATATTTAGGTTCTATAACATGTATTGCTTACTGTGCAAAATACCTTTTTAATATTTCCCTATTGTCTCATATTGTTTTATTGAATATGGAACGATAGGGAAATATTGTTCCACATTCAGTAAAACAATAAAATATTAAATTCCTTTTCTTAGTACTGATATAACTGTATAAAAGTAATCAAAACACATAAAATTTAAAAATATCTCAGTGTTTGTTGAACTTTTGTCCTCTGATTCAAGCTCATTCATTATGATTTCCAAGTGTTTATATGGAGTTTTTCTATAAATACAAGCTCTTCCAATGGAAATTATTTTGCCCTCTGACACTACCTTATCTATTATTCTGATGACTACATGTTTGAATATTTTATACTGTTATATGAGCTCTAAGAAAATGAGTTCATGCTTCACCAACTTTCTTCCTAAAACACCAACTCATTTACACTTGACAAAAGTGAATAAAATACTGAGAATTCACAAGGAAATACTAGGGAAATATTTAAAAAGATGCCTGAAACACTATGTATATATGGTCAAAAAGCCTTATATTCAGAAGGACAAAGTTTAGTCATTGGAAAAAAGTGTTCAAAGAGCTGAGACTTTAGTGTGAAACTTTTTTTTTGAAATATATTCTAAATGAGTTGGGTTTTTAGGAAGAAAGTAGTGAAACATGAATTTATTTTCTTATTGCTGACATAACTGTATAAAAGTACTCACAATTTTAGAAATCACTATATAGAAGCCAGTAATGAAAGGAGTAATAATTTACAAGGAAAAAACTGGTATAAATGAGAAAACCCTGCATAAACATGGAATTCCCAATGACCTACTAGAGAAATATTTATAAAGGTTCCTGAAACTGTTAGGAATACGTAGTCAAAGAGCCTTAAGATGAGAAGGACAGTGTTTAGTCAATGGGAAAAAATGTTCAAAGCAGAGAGATCTGCTTGCGGTATTATTCAGTCTAAAAGAGTTGGTGTTGTAAAAAAAAAGTTGGAGAAATATGAATTCATTTTCTCAGAGCTGACATAACTGTATAAAAGTATTCAAAACAAGTAGAAATCAAAACAATATACAAGGAAGAGAACATGGCAGGGAGAATCCAAGATGGCGGCATAGGTAAACACCTACACTGCTGCCTCGCACAACACTTTCAAAACTACAACTAAAAGACAGAATGAACATCATCCAGAACCACAGGAAAGCTGGCTGAGTGGAAATTCTACAACTCGAGGGAAAGAGAGGGGCTCATGGAGACCCAGAGGAGCTGCAAAAAGCTGATGTACGGAGACACGCGCGTGGAGAGAGCGGGTGCCGGAGTACCTGGCTGGTTTTCTCTGGCAGGAGGGTAAGGGAGACTCTCAAGGGCATTGAACCCCTTATCCTACAACACTAAACCCCAGATCCAGCCGAAACTCATAGGGGGGGAGTTTGGACTGTGAGAAGGGAGGGGTGCACAGAAATTTAGGGGAGTCACAAAAGATCAGAGGCCTGATGGAGCACACGGCACTGGGAGCAGAGGACAGACTGCTGATTGTGTCACAGGCTTTTGCGAGTGGGCGGGAGACAGATCCTACCAACTGTGCTACTTCTGACTCCACTGAGCCCCAGTTTCGGGTGAAACCCTGGGGACCTAGACTCATGTGGTCCTGGAGTACAGGGGAGCGTGAAGGGCAGCGGTCTAGAGGCACTGTGCTCGTGCACAAGGACCGCTCCAGCGATTACCCAGTAATGTGAGACTCAGGGGCCGTGGAGGGCGGGGCCAACTGGAAGGCAAGGCGGTCCCTTAAGCCCTGACACTCTACCCATCCCCAAATCAACAGAGGCTTCTTTGGTTTTGCAAGTCTGGTATCATAAGGCTGAATCCAACATAGAAGTTCTCCCAGCATACTGAAAATGCCGAGACAAGGGAAGGGATCACAAACAAAAGAAATGGAGGAAAACAAACGACTGGATATAGAGTTCAAAACCACGCTTATACGGTTTTTCAAGAATATCCTAGAAAAGTTGGATAAAGTTAGTGAGACCCAAGAGGAGATGAAAAAGGACCAACTAGAGATGCAAAAGATACAACTAAAGATGGAAAAGGACCAACGAGAGATGGAAAAGGTCCAACTAGAGATGAAAAAGGACCAACTAGAAATTAAACATACACTGACTGAAATAAAAAATATTATACAGAGTCCTAACAGCAGACTATAGAAAGGCAAGAAGTCAACAATTTGAAATATAAAAAAGCAGAAAACACTCAACTGGAAAAGCAAGAAGAGAAAAGAATCCAAAAATGTGAAGATAATGTAAGGAGACTCTGGGACAGCTTCAAGCGTACCAACATCAGAATTGTGGGAGTGCCAGAAGAGAGAGAGCAAGATACTGAAAACCTAATTAAAGAAATAATGACTGAAAACTTCCCACATCTGGTAAAAGAAATATACTTACAAGTGCAGGAAGCACACAGAACCTCATATAAAAGGAATCCAGAGAGGACCACACCGAGACACATCATAATTAAAATAGCAAGAGCAAAAGACAAAGAGAGAGTATTAAAAGCAGCAAGAGATAAACAGTTCATTACTTATAAGGGAGCACCCATATGACTGGCAGCTGATTTCTCAACAGAAGCGATGCAGGCCAGATGGGAGTGGCAAGAAATATTCAACGTGATGAATAGCAAGAACCTGCAACCAAGAATAATCTATCCAGCAAAGCTATCATTTAGAATTGAAGGGTAGATAAAGAGCTTCACAGATAAGGAAAAGCTAAAGTAGTTCATCAACAGCAAACCAATATTATATGGAATGCTGAAAGGTACTCTTTAAGAAGAGGAAGAAGAAAATGGTAAAATATAAAAATTATGAACAACAAATACATATCTATCAACAAGTGAATCCAAAAATTAAGTGAATTAAAAATTTGATTAACAGAATAAACTGGTGAATATACTAGAATCAGGAGCACAGAAAGGGAGTGGACTGATAATTCTCAGGGGGAAAGAGGTGAGGAGGGTGCAGGGAGAGATTGGACAAAAAATCATACACCTATGGATGAGATCAATGGGAGGGAGGTAAGGGCAGTGGGAAGGGTAAGATTTGTGTGAAGGGGAGCTATGAAGGGGAAAAAGAGAAACAAATGTAATAATCTGAATAATAAAGATTCAATTTAAAAAAACAATATACAAGCTAGAGATGAATACAGTAATAATTTACATTGAAAGGGGTGGTATAAATGAGAATATGCAGTGTAAACACTAGGAATTCCCAATGAATGAGCTTGACTCTCTGGACAAAAGTGAATAAAATACTGAGACTTCACAAGGAAAAATTAGAAATGTATAGCAAAGTGACAGAATAGGAAAACATGTTCAAAGAACCTTAGCATCAGAAAAATTGTTTAGTAATTGGAAAATTACAGAGACCTTAGTGACAAACTTTTCTTTTGAAATTTAGTCTAGATGAGTTGGCGTTTTAGCCACAAAGTTGGTGAAACATGAATTCATTTTGTTAGTTCTGACATAACTGTATAAAAGTATTCATAACTCATTGAGAACACTATATATGTTCCAGTGAGGACAGGAGAAATAATTGACATTGAAAGAGCTGGTATAAATGGGAAAGAGCAGGGTAAACAATTGGAATTAACAATGAACGACTTTGCCTCAGTGGAAAAAAGTGAATCAAACACAGATTTCACAATGAAGTACTTGAAAAATATTTAGAAAAGTGCCTTAATTGGACGTATACATTGTTAAAGAGGTTGAGGATCAGAAGGACAATGTTTAGTCACTGGGAAAAAGAATTCAAAGAACAGAGACTTGAGTGCATTACTGTTTACTTTTGAAATGCAGTCTGAATGAGTTGGCATTGTAGGAAGATGGTGAAACAAATTAATTTTCTTAGAGGTGTTATAACAGTATAAAAATATTCAAAACTCATAGATATAATGATATACAAGTTAGTGATTAAAGAAGTATTAATTTACATCTACAGAGGAGGTATAAATGCGACAGTACTGTATAATACTTGATATTCACAATGAATGAGCTTCATTCATTGGAAAATACATGTATCAAACTCTTTAGAATTCAAAATATAAAACTAGGGAAACAGGTAGAAAGGTGCCTGAAACTAGAGTAGTACATGTTCAAAGAGCCTTAGGATCAGATGGACAATAGATAGTCACCTACAAAAAGTGTTTGAAGAGCAGAAACTTGAGTGCTATACTGTATTATTTTGAAATACAGTGTAAGTGAGTTGGTCTTTTAAGAAAAACCTTGTTGAAACATGAATTCACTTTGTTACTTCTGTCATAGCTGTATAAAGGTATTCACAACTCATTGAAAACACTATATACTAGCCGGTGATGAAAGGTGAAGGAATGAACATTAAAAGAGCTGGTTTAAATGGGAAAACACTGTATAAAGTCTAGGAATTCACAATGAAACAATAGGGAAATAATTAGAAGGGTGCCTGAAAGAGAAGGTATACATAGTCAAGGATCCATAGGATCAGAAGGACAAGGTTGAGTTACTGGGAAAAAGTGTTCAAAAGCAGAAACCTGAGTGTGATACTGTTTTCTTTTATAGTTCAGTCTAAATGAGTTTGCGTTTTAGGAAGGAATTTGGAAAAACATGAATTTATTTCTTTAACTGAGATAAGTCAAAGAAAGTATTCAAAATTCATAGAAATAACTATATACAAGCCAGTGAGGAAAGGAGATATAATTTACATGGAAACAGGTGTTATAAATGGGAAAGTGCTGTATAATATTTGATATTTACACTGACAAAGCTTGATTTACTGGAAAATACGCAAATCAAACTCTTAGAATTCACAATGTAACACTAGGGAAATACTTAGAAAGGTGCCTAAAACGGTATTAATACATTTCAAAATGCCTTAGGATCGGAAGGACAATGTTTAGTCACTAGAAAATAGTGTTTAAAGAGCAAATACTTGCATGCAATACTGTTTTCTCTTGATCTACAGTCTGAATAAGTTGCCATTGTAGAAAGAAAGTTGGTGAAAAAATTCCTTGACCTAGAGCTGATATAACAGAATAAAAGTATCCAAAACTCATAGATATCATAGGGATTAATGGAGTATTGATTTACATTGCAAGAGCAGGTAAAAATGCAAAAAGTGCTGTATAATATTTGATATTCACAATGAATGAGCTTGATTTACTGCAAAATAAGTGAACCAAATGTTACAATTCACAATGTAACACTAGGGAAATTGATAAAAAGGTGCCTAAAACTGTACTAATACTTGTTCAAAGTGCCTTAGAATCAGATGGACAATGGGTAGTCACCTTCAAAAGTGTTCAAAGGGCAGAGACTTGAGTGCTATACTGTTTTCTCTTGAAATACAGTGTAAATGAGTTGGCGTTTTAGGAAGAACCTTGCGGAAACATGAATTCATTTTGGTAGTTTTGTCATAACTGTATAAAAATATTCACAACTTGTTGAAAGCAGTATATACTAGCCAATGATGAAAGGAGAAAGAGCAGATATAACAGTATAATAGTATCCAAAACTCATAGGTATCATAGTGACATAAAAGTTAGGAATTAACGGAGTGTTAATTTACATCAAAAGAGGAGGTATAAATGAAAAAGTGCGGTTTAATATTTAATAAAAATGGTTAGTCACAATGAATGAGCTTGATTCACTGGAAAATACGTATATCAAACTCTTAGAATTTACAATGTAACTCTAGAGAAATAGAAAAGTGACACAAACTGCAGTTATACATGTTCAAAGTGCCTTAGGATCAGAAGGACAATGTTTAGTTACTAGAAAAAAACATGCAAAGAAGAGAGACTTGAGTACAATACTGTTTTCTTTTGATATACAGAGTAAAGGAGTTAAACCTTGCTGAAACATGAATTAATTTTCTTAGTTCGGACATAACTGTATAAAAGTATTGCCAACTCGATGAAAGCACTATATACTAGCCAGTGAGAAAAGTAGTAAATAACGTTGAAAGAGCTGGTATAAGTTGGTAAATGCAGTATAAACAATAAGAATTCCCTATGAATGAGTTTACTCTGGACAAATTTGAATCAAATACTGAGAATTCACAAGAAAAACAATAGGGAAATGTTTATAAAGGTTATTAAAACAGTAGAAATACATGTTGAAAGAACATTAGCATCAGAAATACAATGCTTGTCATTGAAAAAAACAGTGCGAAGTGTAGAGACTTTAGTCAATCCAGTTGTTTGTTTTCTAAATAAAGTGTAAATGAGTTTGCCTTTTAAGAAGAATTTTGGAGAAACATGAATTTATTTCATTGTACTGACATAAGTATATGAAAGTATTCATAATTCGTAGAAAACACTATATAAAAGCCAGTAAGGAAAGGAGATATAATTTACATTGAAACAAGTGTTATAAATGGGAAAGTGCTTTATAATCTTTGATATTCATAAGGAATGACTTTGATTCACTGGAAAATACGTGAATCAAACTCTGAGAATTCACCATGTGACACGAGGGAAATAGTAAGAAAGGTCCCGCATAACTGTTGTATACATTTTGAAAGAGCCTTAGGATCAAGGACAATGGTTAGTCACCAGAAAATAGTGTTTAAGGAACAAATACTGTTTTCACTTGAAACAGAGTCGGAATGAGTTGCCCTTGAAGGAAGAAATTTGGTGAAAAATTCCTTTGCCTAGAGCACATATAAGAGTATAAAAGTATCCAAAGTAATAGATATAATAGGTATATGCAACGTAGGGATTAAAGGAGTATTAATTTACATAGCAAGAGAAAGTATAAATGGAAAAGTGCTGTACATTATTTGATACCACAATGAATGAGATTGATTCACTGGAAAATATGTCTACCTAACTCTTAAAATTCACAATATCACACTAGAGAATTAGAAAGGTGCCTCAAACTGTAGTAATATATGTTCAAAGAGCCTTAGGATTGAAGGATACTGTGTAGTTACTAGAAAAAGCAGTTCAAACAGCGGGGTTTGGGAGCAATACTGTTTTTTTTTGAAATACAGTCTGATGAGTTGTTGTAGGAAGAAAGTTGGTGAAAAAAATTACTTTGCCTAGAGCTGACATCACTGTATATAAGTATCCAAATCTCATAGATATCATACTGATATACAAGTTAGGGATTAACAGAGTATTAATTTACATGGAAAGAGGAGGTATCAATGGGATAGTGCTCTATAATATTTGATATTCACAAGGAATGAGCTTGATTCCCTGGAAAATACGTGTATCAATCTCTTAGAATTCACAATGTAACACTAGGGAAAGAGATACAAAGGTGCCAGAAACAGAATATTAACCTGGTCAAAGATCCATAGGATCAGAAGAACATGGTTGAGTCAATGGGAAAAAGTGTTCCAAAGCAGACACCTGAGTGTGATACTGTGTATTTTAGAGTTCAGTCTAACGGAGATTGCATTTAGGAATTTGAAGAAACATGAATTTGTTTGTACTGAAATAAGTGAATGAAAGTTTTCACAACTCATAGAAATCACTATACACAAGACAGTGACGAAAGGAGATATCATTAACATTGAAACAGGTGTAATAAATGGGAAAGTGCTGTATAATGATTGATATTCACAACAAATGAGCTTGATTCACTGGAAAATACGTGAATCAAAGCCTGAGAATTCACAATGTAACACTAGGCAAATAGTAAGAAAGGTGCCTCATACTGTTGTAATACATTTTAAAAGTGCCTTAGAATCAAGGACAATGTTTAGTCACCAGCAAATAGTG
>JAAGEH010000286.1:60377701-60530596 GCA_011751065.1 Lasiurus cinereus
ACCCTATACCTAAATCTAACCCTAGACCTAAACCTAACCCTAGCTCTCGCCCTATCCCTAACTATAACCATAAACCTAGCCCTAACCCTAACCCTAACCCTACCCCTAACCCTAACCCTAACCTTAGCCATAAACCCAACTCTAGCCCTAACCCTAACCCTAATACTAGCCCTAGCCCTAGCCCAAACCCTAACCCTAGCCCTAAATGTAACCCTAGACCAAAACCTAACCCTAACCCTTGCCCTAAACCTAACCTTAAAACTAAACCTATCCCTAACCCTAACCCTAACTCTATCCTAACCCTAACCCTTACCCTAACCCTAACCCTAACCTTAAACGGAACCTTAACCTAGACCTAACCCTAAAACTAACCCTAGCCCTAACCCTAGCTCTAACCCTAACCCTAGCCCTAGACTGAACCCTAACCCTAGGTCTATCCATAACCCTAACCCTAACCCTAACCCTAACCCTAGCCATAGCTGTGAACCTAAACCTAACCCTAGCTCTAGCCCTATCCTTAACCCTAACAATAACCCTATAACCCTAACCATAACTCTAACCCTAGCCCAAACCCTAACCCTAGCCCTAACCCTAACCCTAATCCTAACTCTAGCCCTAAACTTAACCCTAGCCCTAACCCTAGCTCTAACCCTAACCCTAGCCCTAGACTGAACCCTAACCCTAGGTCTATCCATAACCCTAACCCTAACCCTAACCCTAACCCTAGCCATAGCTGTGAACCTAAACCTAACCCTAGCTCTAGCCCTATCCTTAATCCTAACAATAACCCTATAACCCTAACCATAACTCTAACCCTAGCCCAAACCCTAACCCTAGCCCTAACCCTAATCCTAACTCTAGCCCTAAACTTAACCATAGCCCTAACCCTAGCTCTAACCCTAACCCTAGCCCTAGACTGAACCCTAACCCTAGGTCTATCCATAACCCTAACCCTAACCCTAACCCTAACCCTAACCCTAGCCATAGCCGTGAACCTAAACCTAACCCTAGCTCTAGCCCTAGCCTTAACCCTAACAATAACCCTATAACCCTAACCATAACTCTAACCCTAGCCCAAACCCTAACCCTAGCCTTAACCCTAACCCTAATCCTAACTCTAACCCTAAACTTAACCCTAGCCCTAACCCTAACCCTAAACCTAGCCCTAGTCCTAAAACTAACCCTAAAACTAACCCTAGCCCTAGCCCTAATCCTAACCCTAACCCTCGCCCTAGTCCTAAAACTAACCCTAATCCTAACCCTATCCCTAATCCTAGACCTAACCCTAACCCTAGCCTAGCCCTAACCCTAACCCTAACCCTAATCTTAATCCTAACCCTAACCCTAAACCTAACCCTAACCCTATCCCTAACAATAGACCTAAACCTAGCCCTAGTCTAGCCCTAACCATAACCCTAACCCTAACCCTAATCCTAATCCTAACCCTAACCCTAGACCTAACCCTAACCCTATCCCTAACAATAGACCTAAACCTATCCCTAGCTCTAGCCCTCTCCTGAACCCTAACCTAAACCTAGCCCTAAACCTAACCCTAGCCCTAACCCTAACCCTATCCCTATCCCTAACCCTAGACCTAAACCTAACACTGGTTCTAGCCCTGTCCCTAACCCTAACCATAATCATAGCCCTCGCCTTAATTCCAACTCTAAACTCATATCAGCTGCATGTAATTAACTTTGGAAGGCATCTGAGCCCTTTGCATGTTTTTGACCAAGATTTCCCAGTGAGTAAGCAGTTTCCTTCAGATATGGAAGGTCTTTTAATATGTATTCCAACTCTTTGAGGCAGCTTTTTAAGCAATTCCATAGTCTTTCACTTTGTGTACTGAAACTTTGACTCCACTTGTCCAGTGATTCCAGTTCCTTCCTTCTGAATTTCATCTGTTTCTACAGTGTTTTGCTTAAAAGCCAGCTTTTCTAAAGTATATTATTACACCTTTGAACACTAGTCTGACTATCTTTTTTAATTCCTAGAGTGCTGAACACTTAGAGTTCTAGCAACTGCAGCAAAATGAACTGATTTTTCACCAACATTCCCCTTGACAGGCCGACTCATTTAGACTGAATAACAAAAATAGACAATCACACTCACTTCTCTGTTCTTTGAACACATTTTCCCATTGGCCTCACAGTGTCTTTCAGATATTAAGAATCTATGAACATATATTCTTTCTGTTTCGGAACCTTTTTGCCATATGTAAATGCTCTGTAAATGTAAACTATTTTCAATTTAAACACCATCCTACCTTTCACACATTACCAAAAGGAGAGTGATTGTTTAAGCAACTTTATTTTAAAATGGCCAGACGGTCTTATAAATATAGGCATTATCCAAGTCAGGTCTCCACTCTTTGAACCTTGTCCCTGCTTCTTATTCAAACCCTAACACTAACCTTAGCCCTGACCCTAACCCTAACGTTAGTCCTAGTCCTAAACCTAACCCTCATTCTGACCATAACTCTTACATAAGACCAAAACTTAACCCTAACCCTAGCCTTAGCACAAAACATAACACTAACCCTAGCCCTAACCCTAACTATAACGTTAGTCCTAGCCCTAACCCTAGCTCTAAACATAACCCTCATTCTGACCATAATTCTTACACAAGACCAAAACTTAACCCTAACCTTAGCCCTAGCACACAAAACATAACACAAAGCCTAGCCCTAACCCTAACCCTAACGTTAACCCTAGCCTTAATCCTAACCCTATCCGTATCCCTAACCCTAACCGTAACCCAAGCCCTAACCCTAATCCTAGCTCTAGCCCTATACCTAACCATAACCGGAGCCCTAACCCTAGCTCTAACTCTAACCCCAACCCTACACCTAAACCTACCCTAGCTCAACCCTATACCTAACCCTAGCCCTAACCCTAAACCTAGACTTAACCCTAATACTAACCCTAGCCCTAACCCTAACCCTGAACCTAACACTAGCCCTAACCCTAACCCTAACTCTAACCCTAACCCTAACCCTAGCCCTAACCCTAACCCTAACCCTAACCCTAACTCTAAACCTATCCTAACCCTAACCCTTACCCTAACCCTAACCCTAAGGCTAAGACTAGCCCTATCTGTAAACCCTAACCCTAACCCTAACCCTTGCCCTAACCCTAACCCTAAACCTAACCCTAACCCTAACCCTAACCCTAACTAGACCCTAACTGTACTGCTAACCCTTACCCCAACTCTAACCCTAGCCCTAACCCTAACCCTAACCCTAATCCTAACCCTAACCTTAGCCCTAGCCCAAACCCTAGCCCTAACCCCAGCCCTAACCCTACCCTTAGCCCTAACCCTTACCCTTGCCCTAACCCTTACCCTAGCTCTAGCCCTATACCTAACCCTAACTGGAGCCCTAACCCTAGCTCTAACCCTAACCCCAAACCTAGTCCTAAACCTAACCCTAGCTCAACCCTATACCTAACCTGAGCACTAACCCTAACCCTAACCCTAACCCTAGCCCTAACCCTAGCCCTAGCCCTAACCCTAACCCTAATCCTAACCCTACCCTAGCCCTAACCTTAACCCTAATCTTAACCCTAATCATAGCCCTCACTTAATTCTCACTCTAAACTCATATCAGCTGCATGTAATTATATTTGGAAGGCGTCTGAGCCCTATGTTAAACAAGGTTTAAGGTTTGACTAACCTTTAAAAATCCACTCTAACTTACACTAAATTGTAATTGTTACTGGTCTCCAACTCACTTTTCACGTTTTTGACCAAGATTTCCCAGTGAGTAATCAGTTTCCTTCAGATATGAAAGCTCTTTGAACATGTATTCCAACTCTTTGAGGCAGCTCCTAAGCTATTCCCTAGTCTTTCACTGTGTGTACTCAAACTTTGATTCCATTTGTCCAGTGATTCCAGTTTCTTCCTCTGAATTACATCTGTTTCTACAACGTTTTGCTTAAAAGCCAGCTTTTCAAAGGTATATTATTACACCTTTAAACACTAGTTTGGCTATCTTTTGTAATTCCTAGAGTGGTGAACACTTAGTAGCAACTGCAGCAAAATGAACTGATGTTTCACCAACATTCTCCTTAAAAGGACATCTCATTTAGACTGAATAACAAAAATAGACAATCACACTCACCTGTCTGCTCTTTGAACTCATTTTCCCTTTGGCCTCACAGTGTCTTTTAGAAGTTAAGAATCTATGAACTTATATTCTTTCTGTTTCGGCACTGTCCTACATTTATTCCAGATTTTTATTGGGAATTGTCAGAATGTTATACATCTTTTTGACATAGGTAAATGCTCTATTAATGTAAACTATTTACAATTTAAACACTATCCTACCTTTCATAGTTCTTGAAGTTCAAAATGTTTGGATGTTCAACACTGCATGAGAGATATGAAGGTTTTCCATTAAACTGCCCATTTTTCAGATACATTCCTAAAATGTCACTGCTCTGTTATTTTGCTTGTGAAATGTTCCGTTTCATAGATGTCTGAGAGCACTACAAAAATGAGAGTGATTGTTTAAGCAAGTTTCTGTTAAAATGGCCAGACTTTCTTATAAATGTAGGCATTATCCAAGTCAGATCTCCACTCTTTGAACACTATTTCTGTGGGAGAAAGCAATGTCCTTCATAGATAGATGAAGGATCCCTGAAAATGGTGTGACTAGTGTTTGAAGTACATGAATGTTTCGCTCAACTATCAATGTACATTCAGTGTTTCATTCTCTTTTTTACAGTGCTTCCCTCACATTCTATGGGAAATCTATTTACACCCTATTCTAAACTTAGCACTAATCTAGCCTTTAGCCTAGCCTTAAGCGGAAGAAAAACCCATCCCTATCCCTATCCTTAGTCCTATTCCTAAAAATAAACACATTGCAAAACACGAACTGTAAACCAAATCCTAATTTGAACTCTGACACTAACCCTGTCCCTACTCCTTATCCTAACCCTAACGTTAGCCTAAGACCTAACCCTAACCCTAACCGGAGCACTAACTCTAACCCTAGCTCTAGCACAAAACATAACACTAACTCTAGCCCTAACCCTAACCCTATCCCTAACCCTAACCCTATCCCTAACCCTAACCCTAGCACTAAACCTAACCCTAGCTCTAGCCGTAGCCCTAGACCTAACCCTAACCCTAGCTCTAGCCTTATCCTTAACCCTAACAATAACCCTATAACCCTAACCCTAACCCTAACCCTAGCCCTAACCCTAACCGTAGCCCTAGCCCAAACCCTAACCCTAGCCCTAACCCTAACCCTAATCCTAACCCTAGCCCTAAACTTAACCCTAGCCCTAACCCTAACCCTAACCCTAGCCCTAACACTAAACCTAGCCCTAAACCTAGCCCTAGCCCTAAACCTAACCCTAACCCTAAACCTAACCCTAACCCTAACCCTAGCCTTAGCCGTAACTCTAGCCCTAACCCTAGCCATATCCCAAACTCTAACCATAGCCCTTGCCTTAACCCTAACCCTAAAATGTCATGTCAGCTGTATGTATTTAACTTTGGAAGGTATCTGAGCTCTATGAAAATCAAGTTTTAAGGTTTGACTAACCTTCTTTAAAAAACCCACTATAATTTACACTAAATTATAAATGGCACTGGACTCCAACTCACTTTGCTGGTGTTTGACCAAGATTTCCCAGTGAGTAAGCAGTTTCCTTCTTATATGAAAGCTCTTTGAACATGTATTCCAACTGTTTGAGGCACCTTCCTAAGTATTTCCCTAGTCTTTCATTGTGTACACTCAACTTTTGATTCCATTTGTTCAGAGATTCCAGCTCCTACCTATTGAATTTCACGTGTTTCTGCAGGGTTTTGCCTAATAGGCCAGCACTTCAAATGTATATATTATTACTCCTTTGAACACTAGTTTGACTATCATTTTGATATCGTAGAGTTCTGAATACTTTTAGAGTTATAGGAACTGTATCAAAATGAACATAGTTTTACCAACATTCTTCTTAAAATGCCAACTCATTTAGACTGAATAATAAAAATATACAGTATCACACTCACTTCTCTGCTCTTTGAACACATTTTCCCATTGGCCTCACTGTGTCTTTCAGATATTCAGAATCTATAAACATATATTCTTTCTGTTCGGGCACTGTCCTACATTTTTCCAGATTTTTATTGGGAATTGTCAGAATTTTATTCACTTTGTGCAGTGGTTCAAGCTCATTCATTGTGAATCTCAGGTATTTATACATCTTTTTGCCATAGGTAACTGCTCTATAAATGTAAACTATTTTCAATTTAAACACTATCCTACCTTTTACAGCTCTCGAAATTCAAAATTTTTGGATTTTCAACACTGCACGAGAGATATGAAGATTATCCATTATACTGCCAGTGTTTCAGACACATTCCTAAAATGTCACTGCTCTGTTATTTTGCTTGGGAGATGTTTCCATTTTCATAGAGGTATGAGAGCACTACAAAAATGAGTGTTTGTTTAAAGCAACCTTCTTTTAAAATGGCCACTCAGACTGTCTTAAAAATGTAGGCAGTATCCAAGTCAGGTCTCTACTCTTTGAACACTAATTCTCTGGGAAAGAATAATGACCTTCATAGATGTTGGCTCCCTGAAATTTGTGTTGCAGGTGTTTGAAGTACATTCCTAAATGTTTCCCTCATCTATCAATGTAAATTCAGTTTGTGATTGTCTTTTGTACAGTGTTTCCAGCACATTTATTTGAAATTCTTACTGTATTTACAACTTAATCCTAAACTTAGCCAAAACCCTAGCCTTGAGCCTAGTCCTAATGCTAAGAGAAACGTGAGCCCTAGCCCTATCACTACCCTTGACTCTATCTCTAACAATAAACATTACGCAAACCCTAACCTTAACCCGAATTCTAATTTGTACTCTGAAACTAACCCTAGCCCTGTACATTACCCTAACCTTAACCCGAGCCCTAGCCATAACCCTAAACCTAACCTAACGCTATCCCTAACATTAGCCATAACCATAGCCCTAACCCTAACCCTAACAATAAACCTAACACTAACACTAACCCTAACCCTAGTCCTGACCCTAACCCTAACCCTAACCCTAAACCTAAAGCTAGCCATAGCCCTAACCCTAACCATAAAGCATACTGGAACCATAACCGTAACACTAGCCCTAATCCTAACCATAGCTCTGACTAACCCCAGCCCTAGCCCTAACCCTAATCCTAACCCTAAACCTAACGCTAACCCAACCCTAACTCTAACCCTAACACAGGAACTAACCGTAACGCTAGCCATGACACCAACCCTAGCCCTAACTCTAGTCCTAGCTCTAAACCTAACCCTAACCTTAAATATAAACTTTGCCATAGCCCTAACCCTAACCATAACCCATACCCTAACCCTATCTCTAACACTAGCCCTTTTCCTAACCCTAGCTCTGAGTCTAACCCCAGCCCTAGCCCTAACCCTAACTCTATACTTAACCCTAACCCTAACCTAACCCTAACTCTAACCCTAACACTAGAACTAATCCTAACCCTAGCCCTGACCCTAACCCTAGTCCTAACCCTAACAATAAACCTAACTCTAGCGCAAACCCTAACCCTAGCCCTAACCCTAACCCTAACCCTAAACCTAAGCCTAGCCTTAGCCCTAACTCTAGCCATAACCTTAGCCCTAGCCCTAACCCTAGCCCTAGCCCTAAACCTAACCCTAATCCTAACTGTAACCCTACCCTAACCTAAACACTAGACATAATCCTAGCCCTATCCCTAACCATAACCATAACCCTAACTACCAATAGCACTAACCCTAATCCTAGCCCTCACCCTAACCCTAGCCCTAGCCTGATACCTAACCCTAACCCTAACCCTAACCCTAAACCTAAACCTAGACATAGCCAAAACCCTAACCATAACCCATACCCTAGTACCAACCTGAAGTTGATCACCTTGGCCAGATCCTTGGGCATACCAGAATGTTTTCTTCTAAGCCAATGTAGGTGGAGTCACTTAAGAATAAGGAATTCATTATGTCATCTGGGGGAGGGGACAGGTGAACAATAGGATGTTTGTCAAGAGTGCCAGGACCTGGGAAATACCCAACAGTTTCATACCATATATGAATAGTGGGGTTAGGGCGAAGACACTCCATGGGGCGGCCTGACCTCTTCATGTCATCAGAGGGAGATTCAAGTGACAGCCTTGGATTTAACAACGCTCTGGCTTTGACTTCACAACACGCAGCCCATTTTGGGGGGGTCCAAGGCCATTGCATGGTGAGATGACCCCATGTCGGAGATGATAAGGTGTCCCAAGGCAGATGGACCCACATTTGTTTCTCAGATGATGCCACGCTACCCTCTGGATTGAATAGGGGGCAGCCTTGGAGAAGATGGTGATCTCAGGCTGTGGGTTTTAGGCCTTTAACCAATTCCCAGGATTTTGGGATGTCCAGACTCCATATGAGGGTCTGCAAAGCCCGAGCAATGGGGCTCAGGGCACCAGTGAACCAGGAGCAGTGTCTTACTAACCGGAGGAGGCCCTAGGTAGCCAAGGGTATGTTTTTCATGGGTTCCATGTCCAGGGAAGTACCCAGAAGTATCCTGGAATTTCTGAAAAGTTGGGTCTGAGGAGCACCATATGGGAGGCAGCCAGACCTCTTAATGTCAACAGGGATCATGGATAAGACTAACCTGAAGTTGATCACCTTTGCCATATCCTTGGGCATACCAGGATGTTTTCTTCTTAGCCAGGGGAGGTGGAGTCACTTAATAATAAGTAATTTCTTACATCATCAAGGTAGGGGACAGGTGACCAATAGGATGTTGGTCAAGGGTGCCAGAACCTGGGAAATACCCAGCAGTTTCATGAGATATCTAAATAGTGAGGTCGAGGTGAAGACAATCTTTGGGGAGGCCTGACCTCTTCATGACATCAGGAGGAGTTTCAAGTGTCAGCCTGGGATTTATCAATGCCCTGACCTTTATTTCAAACAAACAGTGCATTTTGATGGGGACCAAGGCCATTACAAGGTGAGATGCCTCCATGTTTGAGATGATTGGGGATCCGAGAAAGATGGACCCACATGTGTTTCTTAGAAGATTCCAGGCTGCCCTTTGGATTGATTCGGGGCCACCCCTGAGAAGACGGTGATCTGTGTCTGTGGATTTTGAAACTTTAACCCAACTTCCAGTTATTTTGGAAGTCCTGACTCCACATAAGGAGCCACAAAGCACTAGCAATTTGGCTCAGGGGGCAAGTGAACCAGGACCAGTTTCTTAAAAGACAGGGGAAGGAACTATGCGGCCAATGGGTAATTTTTCAGGGGTTCATGGCTTGGGAAGTATCCTGTAATTTTTGAAAAGTAGGGACAGGGGTGATCTGTATGGGGGGCAGCCAGACCTCTTCATGTCATCAGAGGGCGTCTCCAGGTACCATCCTGAAGTTGGTCACCTGTGCCAAGTCCTTAGACATATCCGGATGGTCACTCCTGAGCCACAGCAGTTGGAGTCACTTAAGAATCAGGACTGGCATATGTCATCAGGTGAAGGGCCAGGTCACCATTGGGAAGTTTGTCAGGGGTGCCATAACCTGGGGAAATACCCCGGAGTTTCATGTGATCTCTGAATGGTGGGGTTCTGGTGAAGAAACTCTAGGAGGACGGGGTGGCCTGACCTCTTCATGTTATCAGGGGGAGGTTTAAGAGACAGCCTGGGATTTCAGAGCACGCAGTCCACTTTGGGGTTCCAAGGCCATTCCAAGTTGAGATGCTCCCATGTTGGAGACCATACAAAGTCCGGAGGCAGATGGATCCATATGTGTTTCTTAGAAGACACCGGGCTGCCCTCTGGATTGAATCAGGGGGCTCTTTTGAGAAAATGGTGATGGGGTTCTGTGGGTTTTAGGTCTTTAACCCAATTTCCAGTTACAGTATTTTGGAAGTCCAGATTTCACATAAGGGGTCCCTTAGTCATAGCAATGTGGCTCAGTGCATGAATGAACATGAACCAGTGTGTTACAAACCAGCGGGAAGACCTAGGTGGCCAATGGGAAGTTTTGCATGGTTTTTATGGCCTGGGGAATACCCAGAAATATTCTGTAATTTTTGAAAAGTGTGGTGAGGGGAGGTTCGTTTTGGGGGCATCCAGACCTCTTCATGTCATCAGGGGGCATAGCCAAATACCAGCCTGAAGTTGTCACCTTTGCCAGATCCTTGGACATACCTGGATGTTATCTCCTGAGTCAGGGCAGGTAGAGTCACTTAAGAATCAGGACTAGCTTATGTCATCAAGTGGATGGGCCAGGTGACCAATGGGAAGTTGGTCAGGGGATCCATGACCAGGGAAATAACCAGAAGTATCCTGTAATTTTTGAAAAGTGGGGTCAATGAGGTCCGTTTGGGGGCAGCCAGACCTCTTCATGTCAACAGGGGTCATGGCCAAGTACCATCCTGAAGTTGTCACTTCTGCCAGGTCCTTGGGCATACCCGAATTGTTGCTCCTGAGCAAGGGCAGGTGGAATCATTTAAAAATCAGGGGAGGGGCCAGGTGACCCATGGGAAGTTGGTCAGGGTGCCACAACCTTTGGAAATACACCAGAGTTTCATGTGATATCTTAATGGTGGGGTCCTGGTGAAACATTCCTGGGGGCAGCCTGACCTCTTCATGTTATCAGGGGGAAGTTCAAGAGCCAGCCTGGGATTGAATAAAGCTCTGACCTGGATTTCAATGTACACAGTCCATTTTGTTAGGGTCAAAGGCCATTCCTTGGTGATATGCCCCCATGTCAGAGATGATACAGAGTCAGGAGGCTGATGGACACACATGTGTTTCTTAACTGGCTGCCCTCTGGATGTAATCAGGGGCTGCCTCTGAGAAGAAGGTAATGGGGCTAGGGGTTTTAGGCCTTTAACCCCACTTCCAGTTATTTGGGAAATCCAGACTCTACATGGGGGGTTACAAAGCCCAAGCAATGGAGCTCAGTGCAGGAGACAACCAGGAGAGGTGTCTTACAAACAAGGGGGAGGACTTAGGTGGCCACTGAGAAGTTTTCCAGGGGTTCCATGGCCTGGGAAATACCCAGAAGTATCCAGTAATTTCTGTAAAGAGGGGTCAGGAGAGTGCTCTATATGGAACAGTCAGACATCATCATGTCATCAGGGAGCATGGCCAGTATCATCCTCAAGTTGGTCATTTGTGCCAGGTCCTTGAGCATATTTGGATAGTCTATCCTGAGCCAGGACAGGTGGAGTCACTTAAGAATCAGGACTGGCTTACGGCATAAGGGGGAGGAACCAGCTGACCAATGGGAAGTTGGTCAGGGGTGCCGGGGCCTAGAAATATGCAGGAGTTTCCAGTGATTTCTTCATGGTGAAGGTGGAGTGAAGTCGCTCTGAGGGACAACCTGAGCTCTTCATGTCATCAGAAGGAGGTTCAAGAGCCAGCATGGGATTTACTAATTTCTGAGCTTGATTTCAAAGCCCAAAGTCCGTTTGTTGTAGTCCAAGGATATTCTAAGGTGAGATGACCCCAATTCAGAGACAATAAGGAGTCTGGAGTCAGATGGATCCACATGTGTTTGTTAGAAGATCCCAGGTGGTCCTCCGTGGTGTGTCAGGGGAAGCTTTTGAGAAGATGGTGATTTGATTTGAGGATGGGGGTTTTTATGCCTTTACATCAATTTCCAGCTAATTGAGAAAGCCAGACTGCACATGACAGCCACAAAGCCAGAGCACTGATTCTCAGTGCACCAGTGAACTAGGAGTGGAGTCTCAAATACCAGGGGGAGGGCTTAGGTGGCCAATGGAATGTTGTTGAAGGGTTCCCTGGCTGCGAAATACCCCGAAGTTTCCTATAATTTCTGAAAATTGTGGATAGGCTAGGCATGTCTTGGGGGCAGTCAGACCTCTTGTCATCAGGGGGCGGGCCAAGTACCAGCCTGAAGTTCATCAGCTGTGCCAGATCCTTGGGCATACCTGGATGTTGTCTCCTGAGCCAGGGCAGGTGGAGTCACTTAAGAATCATGACTGACTTAAGTCATCAAGGGGAGGGGCCGGGTGACCAATGGAATGTTGGTCAGGGGTACCAGGGCCTGAGAATACCCAGGGGTTTCCTGTGATTTCTGAATGGTCAAGTCATGCCAAACACACTACATGGGGCGGCCTGTCTTCTTTATGTCTTCAGTTAGGAAGTTCAAGGGCCGGCCTGGGATTTTACAAACTCTGGCCTTGATTTCAAAGCCCACAGTTCCTTTTCAGATGTCGTTTTTTCAGACAGGATAGGGATTCCCGAGGCTGATGAACCCACATGTGTTTTTTAGAAGATGCCAGGAGGTCCTCTGTAATGGATCACAGAAGCCTAGGAGAAGATGGTGATCTGGAGCTGTGGTTTTTAGGCCTTTACATCAACTTCCAGCTAAATGAGGAATCCAGACTGCACATGAGGGCCACAAAGCCAGAGCATTGGGTTTCATTGGGCCAGTGAACCAGGCTTGGTCTCTCAAATACCAGGGGGAGGGCTTAGGTGGCCAATAGGATGTTATTGAGGGGTTACCTTGCCTGGTAAAACCCCAAAGTATCCAATAATTTCTGAAAAGTGAGGTCAGACTAAACATGTCTTAGGGGCAGCCAGACCCCTTCTTGTCATCAAGGGTTGGGACCAAGTACGAGCCTGAAGTTTATCAGCTGTGCCTCGTCCTTTGGCATTCCTGGATGTCAAAAGACTGGGGCAGGTAGAGTCACTTAAGAATCAGGACTAGCTTACTTCATCAGGGGGAGGGGCCAGGTGACCAATGGGATGTTGGTCTGGCTTGCCAGGTCCTGGAAAGTATCCAGGAGTTTCCTGTGATTTCTGCATGGTTGGGTCAGGGTGAAGATGCTCCCAGGGACAACCTGAACTCTTCATGTCCAGAGAAGGACATTCAAGAGCCAACATAGGATTTATAAATCTCTGAGTTTTATTTCCAAGCCAAAAGTGTGTTTTTTGGAGTCCAAGGATATTCCAAGGTGAGATGTCCCCATTTTGGAGACTATAAGGAGCCTCCAGGCAGATGGACCTACATGAGTTTGTTAGAAGATGCCAGGACGTCCTCTGTAATGGATCAAGGAAACCTTTGGGAAGATGATGATCTGGAGATGGCATTTTTAGGCCTTCACATCAACTTCCAGCTATTTGAGAAGTCCAGACCTTACATGAGGGCTATAAAGCCGAAGCAATGTATCTCATTGCACCAGTGAACCAGGAGTAGTGTCTCAAAAACATGGAGGAGATATTAGGTGGCCAAGGGATCATTGTTGAGGTGTTTTTTGGCCTGAGAAATACCAAGAAGTGTCCTGTAATTTCTGAAAAGTGGGGTAAGGGTAGGCGTGTCTTGGGGGCAGCGAGACCTCTTCTTGTCATCTTTGAGAAGTTGGAGATTTGCAGCTGTGGTTTTTAGGCCTTTACATAACTTCAGGCTAATTGAGAAGTCCAGACGCACATGAAGGCCACAAAGCGTGAGCACTGGGTCTAATTGCACCAGTTAACCAGGATTGGTGTTGCAAAAACATGGAGGAGGTATTAGGTGCCCAATGGGTCATTCTTTAGGGGTTTTTTGGCCTGGGAAATACTCAGAAGTGTCCTCTAATTTCTGAAAAGCAGTGTCAAGCTAGGCATGTCTTGGTGTAGGCAGACCTCTTCTTGTCATCAGGGGGCAGGGCCAAGTACCAGCCTGAATTTCATCAGCTGTGCTAGGTTTTGGGGCATACCCTGATATTGTCTCCTGAGCCAGGGAAGGTGCAGTCACTTAAGAATCAGGACTGGCCAGGTGACCAATTGGATGTTGGTTTGGGGTGCCAGGTCATGGAAAATACCCAGGAGTATCCTGTGATTTCTGCATGGTGAGGTCGATGTGAAGACACTCCAGGGGACAACCTGAACTCTTCATGTCCTCAGAAGAGGGTTCAAGAGCCAGCCTGGGATTTAAAAATCTCTGAGCTTTATTTCAAATCCCAAAGTTGGATTTTTGGAGTCCAAGGATATTCCAAGGTGAGATGCCCCCATGTGAGAGACTATAAGGAGTTTTCTCCCTGGCCAGGAAAGGTGGGGTCACTACGATTCAGGACTATCATATGTCATCAAGGGAGGGGCTAGGTGACCAATATAATGTTGGTCAGGGGTACCAGTGCCTGGGAATACCCAGGGGTTTCTGTGATATCTGAATGGTTAGGTTGGGCCTAACACACTCCATGGGGCAGGCTATCTTTTTTATGTCTTCAGTTAGGAGGTTCAAGGGAAAGCCTGGGATTTTACAAACTCTGGCCTTGATTTCAAAGCCCACAGTCCCTCTTCAGATATCTTTTTTTCAGACAGGATACCGAGTCCTGAGGCAAGTGGACCCACATGTGTTTTTGAGAAGACACAAGGAGGTCCTCTGTAATTGATCAGAGAAGATTGGAGAAAATGCTGATCTAGATCTGTAGTTTTTAGTCCTTTACATCAACTTCCAGCTAATTGAAAATTCCAGACTGCACATGAGGGCCACAAAGCCAGAGCATTGGGGCTCATTGCCACAGTGAACCAGGTGTGGTGTCTCAAATACCAAGGGGGAGGTCTTAGGTTATTGAGGGGTTCCGTGGCCTTGGAAAGTATCCAATAATTTCTAAAAAGTGGGGTAAGGCTAGGCATGTCTTGGGGGCATCCTGACCTCTTCTTGTCATCAAGGATTGGGGCCAAGTAGGAGCCTGAAGTTCATCAGCTATGCCAGGTCCTTGGGCATTCCCGGATGTTGTCTGCTGAGCCAGGGCATATGGAGTCACTTAAGAATGAGGACTGGATTACTTCATCAGTGGGAGGGTCCAGGTGACCAATGGGATGTTGGTCTGGCTTGCCAGGTCCTGGAAAGTACCCAGGAGTTTCCTGTGATTTTTGCATGGTGGGGTCAGGGTGAAGATGCTCCTTGGGACAACCTGAAGTCTTCATGTCCTCAGAAGGATGTTCAAGAGCCAACATGGAATTTAAAAATCTCTGAGCTTTATTTCCCAGCCAAAAGTGCCTTTGTTGGAGTCCAAGGATATTCCAAAGTGAGATGCCCCCATTTTGGAGAATATAAGGAGCCTCCAGGCAGATGGACCTACATGAGTTTGTTAGAAGTTACCAGAAGGTCCTCTCTAATTGACCAAGGAAGTCTTTGAGAAGATGGTGATCTGGAGATGTCATTTTTTGGCCTTTACATCATCTTCCAGCTATTTGAGAAGTCCAGAGTTTACATGAGGGTTATAAAGCCGAATAAATGTATCTCATTGCACCAATGAACTAGCAGTGGTTTCTCAAAAACATGGAGGAGATATTTAGGTGGCCAAGGGGTCATTGTTGAGGTGTTTTTTGGCCTGGGAAATACCAAGAAGTGTCCTGTAATTTCTGAAAAGTGGGGTAAGGGTAGGCATGTGTTGGGGGCAGTGAGACCTGTTCTTGTCATCAGAGTGGGCTCAAGTACCACCCGGAAGTTCATCAGCTGTGCCAAGTCCTTAGGCATACCTGGCTGTTGTCTCTTGAGTCAGGGAAGGTGGATACACCTAAGAATCAGGTCTGACTTACTTCATCAGTTGGAGTGGCCAGGTGACCAATGGGATGTTGGTCTGGGGTTCCAGGTCCTGGGAAATACCCAAGAATTTCCTGTGATTTCTGCTTGGTTGGGTCAGGGTGAACACATCCCAGGGGACAACCTAAGCTCTTCATGTCCTCAGGGGGAGGTTCAAGAGCCAGCCTGGGATTTCAAAATCTCTGGGCTTTATTTCAAAGCCCACAGTCTGTTTGTTGGAGTCCAAGGATATTCCCATATGAGATGCCCCCATTTCGGAAACTATAAGGAGTCTTGAGGCAGATGGACTCACATGTGTTTGTAAGAAGATGCCGAGTAGTCCTCCATACTGGATTAGGGGAAGCCTTTGAGAATATGGTGATTTGGGAATTGGGTTTTTATGCCTTTACATCAAATTCCAATTAATTAAAAATCCAGAGTGCACATGAGGCCTCAAAGCCGGAGCGATGGGTCTCATTGTGCCCGTAAATCTTGAGTGGTGTCTCAAATACCAGGGGGAGGGCTTACGTGGCCAATGGCATGTTATTGAGGGGTTCCCTGGCTTGGGAAATACCCCAAAGTATCCTGTGATTTCTTAAAATAGGTTATGCTAGGCATATCTTGGGTGCAGCCAGACCTCTTCTTGTTGTCAGGGGGCAAGGCCAAATAGCAACCTGAAGTTCATCAGCTGTGCCAGATCCTTGGGCATACCTGGATGTTGTCTCCTGAGACAGGGCAGGTGTAGTCACTTAACAATCAGGACTGGGTTACATCATCAGGGGAAGGGTCCAGGTGACCAATGGAATGTTGGTCAGGGGTGCCAGGGCATGGGAATACCCAGGAGTTTCCTGTGATTTCTGAATGGTCAGGTCGGGCTAAACACACTTCGAGGGGCAGCATTCTTCTTTATGCCTTCATTTGGGAGGTTCAAGGGCTGGACTGGAATTTAACAAACGCTGGCCTTGATTTCAGAGCCCACAGTCCCTTTTAAGATGTCCTTATGTCGGACACGATTCGGAGACCAGAGGCAGATGGAACTACATGTGTTTGTTAGAAAATGTCAGGAGCTCCTCTGTAATGGATTGGGGAATCCTTTGAGAAGATCATTATCTGGTTTTAGGCCTTTACATCGACTTCCAGTTATTTGAAAAGTGCACACTCCAAATGAGGGGGCGCAAAGCTGGAGAGATGGGTCTCATTGCACCAGTGAACCAGGAGTGGTGTCTGCAAAACAAGGAGGAAGTATTAGGTGGTTAATGGGTCATTGTTGAAGTGTTTTTTTGGCCTTGGAAATACCCAGAAGTGTCCTGTAATTTCTAAAAAGTGAGGTCAGGCTAGGCACGTCTTGGGGGTAGCCAGACCTCTTCTTTTCTTCAGGGGGTGGGGCTAAGTACCAGCCTGAAGTTCATCAACTGTGCCAGGTCCTTGGGCATACCCAGATATTGTCTCCAGATCTAGGGAAGGTGGAGTCACTTAAGAATGTTACTTCATCATGGGGAGGGGCCAGGTGACCCATGGAGTGTTAGTCTAGGATGCAAGGTCCTGGAAAATACCCAGGAGCTCTTTGTGATTTCTGCATGGTGGGATTGGTGTGAAGATACTCCAGGGCACAACCTGAACTCTTCATGTCCTCTGGGGGAAGTTCAAGAGCCAGCCTGGGATTTAAAAATCTCTGAGCTTTATTTCAAAGCCCACAGTCCAGTTGTTGGAATCCAAGGTTATTCCAAGGTGAGGTGCCCCCATTCTGAGAGTATAAGGAGTTCAAGGCAGATGGACCCACATGTGTTTGTTAGATTATGGCAGGTGTTCCTCTGTACTGGATTGAGGGAAGCCTTTGAAAAGATGGTGATTTGGGGCTGGGGTTGTTAGGCCTTTACATCAACTTCCAGCTAATTGAAAAGTCCAGACTGCACATGAGGGCCACAAAGCAGTAACACTGGGTCTGATTGAACCAGCGAACCAGGAATGTTGTCTCAAATACCAGGGGGGAGTGCTTAGGGGGGCAATGGGACGTTGTTGAGGGGTTTTGTGGCTTGTGAAATACCCCGAAGTATCCTATAATTTCTGAAATAAGGCTCAGGCTAGGGCTGTCTGTGGGTCAGCCTGTCGTCTTCATGTCATGAGGGGGCTTGGCCAAGAATAAGCCTCAAGTTCATCAGTTGTGCCAGGCCCTTGATGTACGGAGATGTCTCCTGAGCCATGGAAGGTGGAGTCACTTAAAATTTAGGACTAGCTGATGTCATCAGGGGGAGGGGCCAGGTGAACAATGAGATGTTGGTTCAAAGATTCCAGGACCTGGGAATACCCAGGAGTTTTCTCTGATTTGTGAATTGCCAGGTCTGGTTGAACACACTCCATGGAGCCTCCTGACTTATTCACGTGTTCATTTGGCAGGTTGGAGGGTCGCCTGAGAATTAACAAACACTGGCCTTGATTTCAAAGCCCACAGTGCCTTTTCAGATGTGGTTATTTAGGACAGGATACAGATTCTCATGGCTGATGGATTGACATGAGTTTGTTAGAAGAATGTCAGAAGGTCCTCTGTAATGGATAGGGTAAGCCTTTGAGAAGGTTGTGATATGGATCATTGGAATTTAGGCCTTTACATCAACTTCCAGCTATATGGGAAGTCCACACTACAAATGAGTGGCCACAAAGCTAGAGTGATTGGTCTCATTTCCCCAGTGAACCAGGAGTGATGTCTCAAAAATATGGTGGAGGTATTAGGTGGCCAATGGGTCATTGTTGATGGGTTTTTAGGCCTAGAAAATATTCAGAAATGTCCTGTAATTTTTTAAAAGTGGGGTGAGGGTAGGCATGTCTGGTGTCAGCCAGACCTCTTCATGTCTTCAGGAGGCAAGTCCAAGTACCAGTCTGAAGTTCATAAACTGTGCCAGGTCCTTGGGCATACCCAGATATTGTCTCTTGAGCCAGGGCAGGTGGAGTCACTTAAGAATCAGGACTGGCTTACTTTATCGGGGCGGGGGGGGGGGCCGGCGGGACGGCGCGGCCAGGTGACCAATGGGATGTTGGTATGGAGTGCCATGTCCTGGGAAATACCCAGGAGTTTCTTTTGATTTCTGCCTGTTGACATCGGGGTGAAGACACTCTGAGGAACAACATGAACTCTTCATGTCCTCAGGGGGAGGGGTTGGGGTATGCCTGGGAGGGAGGGGGGCAATGGGGAGCTATGTATACATGTAACACAATAAAAAAAAATTTAAAAAATAGCCGAAACCGGTTTGGCTCAGTGGATAGAGCGTCGGCCTGTGGACTGAAGGGTCCCAGGTTCGATTCCGGTCAAGGGCATGTACTTGGTTGCGGGCACATCCCTAGTGGGGTCGTGCAGGAGGCAGCTGATCAATGTCTCTCTCTCATCGATGTTTCTGACTTTCTATCCCTCTCCCTTTCTCTCTAAAAATCAATAAAATATATTTTAAAAAAAGACAAAGACTTAAAAATAATAATAATAATAATAATAATAATAATAATAATAATAATAATAATATGGGAGCATAGTAAGTGCTACAAAGAAGACAGAGCCCAGGGTCAAAGCTGGAATAAATTATCCTTTACTACTTAAGTTTTGATAGAAGAGTTAAACTTAATAAGTAAATTAATACATAAATAAATAAATAAGAGCCAAGAAAAATAAATAAATAAAAATAAAAATTGCTGGAATTTATTTGAAAGCCCATAGTCCTTTTGTTGGAATCCAAGGACATTCCAAGGTGAGATGCCTTCATGTGGGACACTATAAAGAGTCTCAAGGCAGATGGACCCATATGTGTTTGTTAGAAGATGCCAGTTGGTCCTCTTTACTGGATGGAGGAAGTCTTTGAGAAGGTGGTGACTTGGGGCTGGGCTTTTTATGCCTTTACATCAACTTCCAGCTAATTGAGAAGTCCAGAGTCTACATGAGGGCCTCAGAGTCAGAGCACTGGCTCTCATTGGACTAGTAAACCAGGAGTGGTGTCTCAAATATTAGGGGGATGGCTTAAGTGGCCATTGGGATGTTGTTGAGAGGTTCTGTGGCCTGAGAAATACCCCAAAGTATCCAATAATTTCTGAAAAGTGGGGTCAGCCAAGGGCTGTTTGGGGGTCAGCCAGGACCTTTTCATGTCATGAGGGGTCAGGGCCAATACCAGCATGAAGTTCTTCAGCTATGCTAGGTCCTTGGCAAGACCAGATGTTGTCTCCTAAACCAGGGCAGGTGGAGTCATTTAAGAATCAGTTTATATCATCAGGGGGAGGAGCCAGGTGAACATGGGATGTTGGTTCAGGGGTGCCAGGGCCTGGGAATACCCAGGATTTTCCTGTGATTTCTGAAAGGTCAGGTGGGGTCAAACACACTCCGTAGAGCGTCCTGACTTACTCATGTGTTCATTTGGGAGATTGGAGGACCAGCCTGGGAATTAACAAACACTGACCTTGATTTCAAAGCCCACAGTGCCTTTTCAGATGTGGTTATGTAGGACAGGATACAGATTCCCGAGGCTGATGGATTGACATGAATTTGTTAGAAGATGTCAGAAGGTCCTCTGTAATGGATAGGGGAAGCCTTTGAGAAGATTGTGTTCTGGAGCTGTGTATTTTTGGCCTTTACATCAACGTCCAGCTATTTAGGAAGTCGACACTCCAAATGAGTGGTCACAAAGCTGGACCAATGGGTTTCATTGCCCCAGTGAAACAGGAGTGGTGTCTCAAAAACATGGTGGAGGTATTAGGTGGCTAATGGGTCATTGTTGATGGGTTTTTTGGCCTGGGAAATACCTAGAAGTGTCCTGTAAAGTGGGATCAGGGTAGGCATGTCTTGAGGTCATCCAGACCTCTTCTTGTCTTCAGTGGGCAAGGCCAAGTACCAGCCTGAAGTTCTTCAGCTGTGCCAGGTTCTTGGCAAGACCAGATATTGTCTCCTGAGCTAGGGCAGATGTTGTCCCTTAAGTATCTGGACCAGCTTAGGTCATCAGTGAGAGGGGCCAGGTGACAAATAGGATGTTGGTTCAGGGGTGCGAGGGCCTGGGAATACCCAAGAGTTCCTGTGATTTCTGAATGGTTAGATATGGTTGAACACAATCCCTGGGGCGGCCTGACTTATTCATATGTTTAGTTGGGGGGTTGGAGGGCCGGCCTGGGAATTAACAAACTCTGGCATTGATTTCAAAGCCCACAGTCCCTTTTCAAATGTCCTTACGTACGGCATGATACAAAGTCCCCAGGCAGATGGACAGACATGTGTTTGTTAGAAGAAAGAAGAAGGACCTCTGTAATGGATAGGGCAAGTCTTTGAGAAGATGGTGATCCAGAGATGTGGATTTTAGCCCGTTACATCAACTTCCAGATATTTGACAAGTCCACACTCCAAATGTGGGACCACAAAGCCAGAGCAATGGGTCTCATTGCCCCAGTGAACCAGAAGTGGTGTCTCAAAAATATGGAGGAGGTATTAGGTGGCCAATGGGTCATTGTTGAGGGTTTTTTTGCCTTGGAAACACCCATAAGTGTCCTATAATTACTGAAACATGGGGTCATCTTAAGCATGTCTTGGCGGCAGCCAGACCTCTTCTTATCTTCAGGGGGCTGGGCCAAATACTAGCCTGAAGTTCATCAGTTGTGCCAGGTCGTTGGGCATACCTAGAGGTTATCTCCTGAGCCAGGGCAGGTGGAGTCACTTAAGAATCAGGACTGGCTTACTTCATCAGAGGGAGTGTCCAGGTGAACAATGGGATGTTGGTCTGGTGTGACCTGTCCTGAGAAATACCCAGCAGTTTTCTACATGGTGACTTCAGTGTGAAGACACTCCAGGGGACAACCTGAACTCCGCATGTCCTCAAGGGGAGGTTCAAGAGCCAGCCTAGAATTTTAATATCTCTGGGCTTTATTTCAAAGACCACAGTTCGTTTGTTGGAGTCCAAGGACATTCCAAGGTGAGATACCCCCATGTGGGAAACTATAAGGGGTCTCCAGGCAGTTGGATCCACATGTGTGAGAAGATGCCAGGTGGTCCTCTTTACTAGATGGGGGAAGTCTTTGAGAAGATGGTGATTTGGGGCTGAGGTTTGCATGCCTTTACATCAACTTGCAACTAATGGAGAAGTCCAAAGTCCACATGAGGGCCTCAAACCAGGAACACTGGGTCTTATTGGGCCAGTGAACCAGAAAAGGTGTCTCAAATACCAGGGGAGGCTTAGGTGGCCAATGACAAGTGTTGAGTAGTTCCATGGCCTGGGAAATACCTCACAGTTTCCTATAATTTTGGAAAAGTGGGATCAAGTTAGGGCTGTTTGGGTGTCAGCCAAACCTCTTCATGTCATGAGTGGGCAAGGCCAAGTACCAGCCTGAAGGTCATCAGCTGTGCCAGGTTCTTGGCAGTACCTGGATATTGTCTCCTGAGCCAGGGCAGGTGGAATCACTTAATAATCAGGACTGGCTTACTTCATCAGGGATAGGGGCCAGGTGACCAATGGGATGTTGGTTTGGGGCAACTGCCCTGCGAAATACCCAGAAGTTTCCTTTGATTTTTCCATGGTGGCGTCAAGGTGAAGACACTCTAGGGCCAACCTGAACTCTTCATGTCCTCAGGAGGAGGTTTAAGATCCAGCTTGGGATTTTAAAATCTCTGGGCTTTATTTCAAAGACCACAGTTTGTTTGTTGGAGTCCAAGGACATTCCAAGTTGAGATGCCCCCATGTGGTAAAGTATAAGGAGTCTGGAGGCAGATGGAGCCACATATGTTTGTTAGAAGATACCAGGTGGTCCACTTTACTGGATGGAGGAAGTCTTTGAGAAGATGGTGATTTGAAGCTGGGATTTTTATGACTTTTCATCAATTTTCAGCTAATTGAGAAGGCCAGAGTCCACATGAGGGCCTCAAACCAGAGCACTGGGTCTCATTGGGATGGTAAACAAGGAATGGTGTCTCAAATACTAGGGGTCAGACTTAGGTGGCCAATTGGATGTTATTGAGGGGTTCTGTGGCTTGGGAAATACCCCATGTGTACTATAATTCCTGAAAACTGGGGTCAGGCTAGGGCTGTTTGGGGCTCAGCCAGTCCGCTTCATGTCATTAAGCGGGGGAGGCAAAGTACCAGCCTGAAGTTCATCAGCTGTGCCAGGTGCTTCACAATACCAGGATGTTGTCTCCTGAGCAATGGCAGGTGGAGTCCTTTAAGAATCAGGACCAGCTTATGTCATTAGGGAAGGGGCCAGGTGATCAATTGGATGTTGCTTCATGATGCCAGGGCCTGGGAATACCCAGAGATTCCTGTGTTTTCTGAATGGTCAGGTGGGGTTGAACACACTCCCTGGGGTGGCCTGACTTGTTTCTATGTTCATTTGGGAGGTTGGAGGGTCGGCCTGGGAATTAACAAACTCTGGCCTTGATTTCAGAGCCCACAGTTTCTTTTCAGATGTCGTTATGTAGGACAGGATACAGTATCCGGAGGCATATGGATGGACATGAGTTTGCTCAAAGATGTCAGAAGGTCCTCTGTAATGGATAGGGGAAGCTTTTGAGAAAATTGTGATCTGGAGCTGTGGATTTTAGGCCTTTACATCAATTTCCAGCTATTTGGAAAGTCCACATTCCAAATGAGTGGCCACAAAGCTGAAGGGATGGGTCTCATTGCCCCAGTGAACCAGGAGTGGTCTCTCAAAAACATGTTGGAGGTATTAGGTGGCCAGTGGGTCATTGCTGAGGGGTTTTTTTGGCCTGGGAAATACCCAGAAATATCCAGGATGCCCACTGGATTGAATAGGGAGCCACGTTGGAGAAGATAGTGATCTGGGGCCATGGGTATTAGGCCTTTAACCCAACTTCCAGGTTTTTGGGATGGCCAGACTCCACATGAGAGGCCAAAATGCCTGAGCAATGGGGCTCAGTGCAACAGTACAGAGATGGGTGTCTTACTAACCAGGTCGAGGACCTAGGTGGCCAATGGAATGTTTTTCAGGAGTTCCATGGCCAGGGTAATACACGGAAGTATATTTTAATTTCTGAAACATGGGTTACAAGAGATCCTAATGTGTGGCAGTGAGACCACTTAATGTCATCAGGAGGCATGGCCAAGTAACAGCCTGAAGTTAGTCACCTTTGCAGGTCCTTGGGCATACCCGGATATTGTCTTCTGTGCCAGGACAGGTAGAGTCACTTAAGAATCAGGACTTCATTAAGTCATCATGGGGAGGAGCCTGGTGACCAATGGGAAGTTAGTCAGGGGGTCCAGGGACTGTGAAATACCCGGGAGTTTCATGGGATATCTGAATGGTAGAATCCAGATGAAGACAGTGAGGGGTGACCTGAACTCTTCATGTCATCAGGGAGAGGTTCAAATGCCAGCCTGGGGTCTAAAAAATCTCTGGTCTTGATTTCAAAGCATGCTTTCTATTTTCTTGGTGTCCAAGGCCATTCCATGGTGAGATGCCCCCATGTTGGAGATGATACAAGTTCCCTAGGCAGATGGATCCACATTTGTTTCTTAGAAGATGTCAGGCTGCCCTCTGGGTTGAATAGGGGGCCACCTTGGAGAAGATGGTGATCTGAGGTTGTGGGTTTTAGTCCTTTACCCCAACTTCCAACTATTTGGGAAGTTCAGACCCCACATGAGGGGCCAGAAAGCCAAAGCAAAGTCCTTAGTACAGGAGAGAACAAGGAGTGGTGTCTAACAAACCAGGGTAAGTACCTAGGTGGTCAATGGGAAGTTTTTCTGGTGTTCCATGGCCTGAAGTTGGTCACCAGTACCAGGTCCTTGTGCTGTTCCGGATGTTGACAGGTGAATGAGGACAAGTGCCTATTCTTAAGAATCAGCACTTCATTATGTCATCAGGGGAAGGAGGCAGATGACAAATGCAAAGTTGGTCATTGGATCCAGGGCCTAGGAAATACCCAGAGGTTTCATGTGATATCTGAATGATGGGGTCCGGGTGAAGACACTCTGGGGTGCGGCATGACCTCTTCATGTCATATGGGGGAGGAGGGGTTCAAGTGGCAGCTCTGGCTTTGATTTCAAAGCACACAGTCCATTTTCATGGGGTCCAAGGCCATTTCGAGGTGAGATGACCCCATGTTGGAGACCATAGGGAGTCTCAAGGCAGATGGACCCACATGTGTTTCTAAAAAGATGACAGGCTGCCCTCTGAATTGAATAGGGAGCTGCCTTGGAGAAGATGGTGACCTGGGGCTATGGGTTTTAGGCCTTTAACCCAACTCCAGGTTTTTGGGATGTGCAGACTCCATATGAGTGGCCACAAAGCCCGAGCAATGGGGCTCAGTGCACCAGTTAACCAGGAGCAATGTCTTACTAAGTGGGGGAGCATCTAGGTAGCCAATGGGAGGTTTTTCAGGGGTTCCATGGCCAGGGAAATACATGGAAATATCATGTAATTTCTGAAAGTGGAGTCCGGGGAGAGCAATATTTGGGGAAGCCATACCTCTTAATGTCATCAGGGCAAGTGGCCAAGCACCAGCCTGTGGCAGGTCCTTGGGCGTACCCAGATGTCTCCATAGCCAGTGCAGGTGGAGTCACTTAAGAATCAGGACTTCCTTACATCATAAGGGGATGGGCAAAGTGACTAATGGAAAGTTTGCAGAGGTTCCAGGGCTTGGCAAATACCCAGGAGTTTCACGTGATATCAGAATGGTGGGTTCCATATGAAGACACTCCAGGGAGAGACCAGACATCTTGATGTCATCAGGGGGAGGTTCAAGAGCCAGCCTGGGATTTAACAAATCTCTGGCCTTGATTTAAAAGCATAGTTTTGTTTTTTTGTTGGGATCTAAGGCCATTCCATGTTGAGATGACTCGATATCGGAGATATTACTGAGTCCTGAGACAGTGGACCCACATGTGTTCCTTAGAAGACTCCAGGCTGCCCTCTGGATTGAATCCAGGGCAGCATTTGAGAAGATGGTGATCTGGGGCTGTAGGTTTTAGACCTTTAACCCAACTTCCCACTATCTGGAAAGTTCAGACTCCACATGAGCGACCACAAAGCAGAGCAATGTTCCTCAGTGCAGGAGAGAACAAGAAGAGCTGTCTTCCAAACCCAGGAGAGGAATTAGGTGGCCAATGGGAAATTTTCCTTGGTTTCATAAATACTCAGAAGTATCCTGTAATTTCTGAAAAGTGGTGTCAGGAGTGAGCCGTCTGGGGGCAGCCAGAACTCTTCATGTCATCAAGGGCATGGCCAAGTACCAGCCTGAAGTTGGTCAACTGTACAAGGTCCTTGGGTGGACCCAGATGTTGACTCGTAAACTATGGCAGGTGCATTCACTTAAAAAGCAGGACCTCCTTTCATCATTAGGGGGAGGATCAAGGTGAATAATGGGATGTTGGTCAGGGGTGCCAGGACCTGGGAAATACCCAGCATTTTCATGCAATAGCTGAATAGTGGGATTGGGTGAAGACACTCTGTGGGGCAGCCTGACCTCTTCATGTCATCAGGGGGAGGTTCAAGTGCCAGCTCTGGCCTTCATTTCAAAGCACAGAATCCATTTTCATGGAGTCCAAGGCCATTTCAAGGTAAGATTACCCCATGTCAGAGACCATACATAGTCTCAAGGAAGTTGGACCCACATGTATTTCTTAGAAGGTGGCAGGCTGCCCTCTGAATTTTATAGGGGTCTGCTTGGAGAAGATGGTGATCTGAGGCTGTGGGTTTTAGGCCTTTAACCCAACATCCAGGTTTTTGGGATGTGCAGAGTCTGTATGAGGGGCCACAAAGCCCGAGCAATGGGGCTCAGTGCACCACTGAACCAGGAGCGATATCTTACTAAGCGAGGGAGGATCTAGGTGGCCAATGGGAGGTTTCACAACAGTTCCATGACCAGGGAAATACCTAGAAGTATCCTGTACTTCTGAAAAGTGGGTTCTGGGTAAAGGACTTCCAGGAGATGGCCTGAATTCTTCATATCATCATGGGAGGTTTAAGAGCCAACCTGTGATTTAACACAGCTCTGGCCTTGCTTTCACAGCTCACAGTCCCTTTTGTTGGGGTCCAAGGCCATTCCATGAAAAGATGTCCTATGTTGGAGTTGATAAGGAGTCCCAAGGCAGATGGACCCACACATCATTCTTAGAAGATGCCAGGCTGCTCTATGGATGGCATTTGAGGCAGCCTTAGAGAAGATGGTAATGTGCGGCTTTGGGTTTTAAGCCTTTAAACCACTTTCTAGCTATTTGGGAAGTCCAGACTCAACATGAGGCCACAAAGCCCAGGCAATGGGGCTAAGTGTGCAGGTGAACCTGGAGTGCTGTCCCAAAAACCATGGGAAGGGCTTAGGTGGCCACTAAGATGCTGTTCAGGGTTTCCATGGCCTGGGAAATACCCGGTAGTATCCTGTAATTTCTGAAAAGTGGAGGGAAGCCAATCCTCTTCATGTCATCAGAGGGCTGGGCTAAGTACCAGCCTGAAGTTCATCACCAATGCCAGGTCCTTTGGCATAACCCAATGTTGGCTCATGAGCCAGGGCAGGTTGGGTCACTTAAGAAGTAGGACCTGCTTACCTCATCATGAGAAGGGGCCAGGTGACCATTGGAACATTGGTCTGGGGTGCCAGGGCCTGGGAAATACCCGGAAATTACCGATCAAATTATGTTTCCCGAAATTTCTTCCTAAAACTCCAACTCATTTCAACTGAATGCTAAAGAAAACAGTATTGCACCCTGGACTCTTCTCCTTGAACATTATTTGCCAGTGATGAAAGTGTACTTGAGATATTAAGACTCTAAGAACATTTATTTTTTTACTGTGTAAAACACCTTTCTAAATATTTCCCCATTGTTTCATTGTGAATTCTCAGTGTTCGATGAACTTTTGGCTTGTGATTCAAGGTCATTCAGTGTGATTTCCAAGTGTTTATACACCATTTTCACATTTGTACTAGCTCTTTCAATTTTTATATTTATACAAGCTTTTCCAATGGATATTACTACTTCTTTGACACTACCTTGACTATCATTCTGATGACTACCTGTTTTGAATGCTTTTATACTGTTACATCACCTCTAAGAAAATAAATTCATATTTCACTAACTTTCTTCCTAAACACCAACTCATTTACATTTTCACCTAAAAGAACATAGTACAGACACATAGCACACCCCCTTTGATCTGTTTGTATATGAAAGCATTAAAAAATGTGAATTATTTCTTGTTTCAAGATTATCCTGCCTTTCACAGACCTTTGAATACCAATTCTTAGTAGTTTAACACAGAGCTCAAGTGTTTCAGACACAAACTGTGATATTACCCTTGTCTATTCTTTTCATTTCTGAGAGTTTTCATATTTTCATAAATCTATGTGATCCCTATGAAAATGAAAGTTTACCTATTTTTCCAACATTCTTTCAAATACTCCAAAACATTCAGAACATACTATCTTACTAAGTTCTGTGCTATTTGAACACTTTCCATGACTAAACATTTTATTTCTTATATATGGCTCTATGAACTTGTATTTCCATTGTATCTGGCAAATTTCTAAATATTTCCTTATGCTTTATTTGTGAATTCTCAGTGTTCACTTTTGTCCAGTGATTCAAGCACATTCATTGTAAATTCTGACTGTTTATACATAATTTTCCCAATTGTACAAACTCTTCCAATGTAAATTATTACTCCTTTGAATGCTAGCTTGACTATCATTTTAATTTCTATGTGTTTTGAATAATTTTATACTGTTATATCCGTTTCAAGGAAATGAATTTATTTCACCAATTTCCTTCTTAAAGACCAACTTATTTAGACTGAATTATAAAACAATCTTGCACTTAGATCTCTGCTCTTTGAACACTTTTCCCCAGTAACTAGTGTTGTCTGATACTAAGGATCAATGAACAAATATTTATACTATTTCAGGCACCTTTCTAATCATTGCTCTAGACCAGTGGTTCTCAACCTTCCTAAGGCTGTGACCCTTGCATACAGTTCCTCATGTGGTGGTGACCCCTAACCATGACATTTTGTTACTCTTATGCATCGTGATGTAAATATCTGCATTTTCCGATGATCTTAGGCGACCCCTGTGAAAGGGTCATTGGACCCCCAAAGGGGTCACGACCCACAGGTTGAGAACTGCTACTCTAGCCTTTCTTTTTGAATCAGTGTCGGGTTCATTTTTGGCTTGTGTTTAAAGTTAGTTCATTGTATATTTTGAGTGCTTAACAGCATTTTCCCGTATATAACAGCAGTATAAATGAGATTTCTAGTCTCAAGACTATCTATCCTTTCACAGCCCTTTGAATACAAAATCTTGGTATTTCAACATCACACTACAGACATTCTGGTTGTACAGAGTTTGTGTTTCAGACACAAACCTTAGTATTTCCCTAGTCCATTCTTTTCAGTTCTTAGATTTTTCTTGGTTTTTTTTTTACAGCTATGTGAGCCCTATGAAAGTGAAAGTTTAGAAAACTTTCCAATCTTCTTTCAAATTCTCCAAAACATGCAGAATGAAACATGTTGTGAGTATCCTATGCAATTTTGTGCTATTTGAACACTTTCTCTTTCTAAAGAGTTTATATTTGATACTATGGCTCTGTGAACTTGTATTCCTACTGTTTCTGGCAACTTTCTAAATATTTGCCTATGCTTTCTTTGTGAATTCTCAGTTTTTAATTGACTTTTGTCCAGTGATTCAAGCTCATTCTCTGTCAATTCTGAGAGTTTATGCAGCATTTTCCCAATTATACCAGCTCTTTCAGTTTATATTAAACCTCTGAACACTAGCTTGACTCACTTTGATTTTTACATGTTTTGAATACTGTTACATTTGTTCTAAGGAAATAAATTTGTTTCATCAACTTGCTTCCTATACATACTTATTTAGACTGAATTATAAAACTATCTCACACTCGAGTCACTGTTCATTATAATAAGGCTCTATGAACATGAATTGGTACTGATTCAGCACCTTTCTAAATATTTCGCCACTCTTTCAGTATGAATTCTCAGGGTTGATTCACTTTGGTCCATTGTTTCAAGAACATTCATTTTCAATTCTGAGTATTTATTCAGCATTTCCCCTTATATAACAACACTATAAATGTGAATTATTTCTAATTTTAAGACTATCCATCTTTCACATCCCATTGAATACAAATTATTTGTATTAAAACACTACCCGACAGACATTATGGTGCTACAAAAAGAGTTCCGGTGTTTGAGGCACAAATCTTGTTATTTCTCTGGTCTGTTCTTTTCTGAAGTTTCATAATTTCTTACACCTATGTGAGACTTATGAAAATGAAAGTTTATGTATTTTTTCAAACCATCTTTCAAATACTCCAAAACATTCATAATGTATTATATATGTAGCTAATATCCTATACAGTTCTGTGCAATTTGAACACTTTTTCCTTTCTAAAGATTTTATCTCTGATACTATGGCTCTATGAACTTATATTCCTACTCTTTCTAGCACTGTTCTGAATATTTTCCTACATTTCCTTTGTAAATTCTCATTGTTTAATTCACTTTTGACTAATAATTCAAGCTCATTAATTCTCAATTTCGAGTGTTTATACAGCATTTTACCAATAATTATTCGTTTGAACACTAGCTTGACTTTTATTTTGATTTCTATGTGTTTGAATACTCTTATACTATTATATCTGTTCTAAGGAAATGATTTTGTTTCACAAAATTCCTTCCTAAACACCAACTTATTTAGACTGAATTATAAAAGAGTCTGAAACTAAGATCTCTGTTCTTTGAACACTTTTTCCCAGTAACCACAGTGTCGTCTCATATTAAGGATCTATAAACAAATTTCTACTGTTTCAGGCATCTTTGTAAACATTTATCTAGGCTTTCTTTGTGAATTCTCAGTGTTAGATTCATTTTTGTCCTGTGTTTCAAGCTCATTCATTGTATATTCAGAGTGATTATAAGCGTTTTCCTGTATATGACAGCACTATATATGTGAATTGTTTCTAGTTTCAAGACTATCCTTCCTTTCACAAATCCTTGAATACAGATCCCTTGTATTTCAACACCGCCATAGAAACATTATGGTTCTAAAACAGAGATCAAGCATTTCAGACACAAATCTAGCTATTTCCCATGTTTGTTATATACATTCCTTAGTTTTCATATTTTCTTAAAACTATGTGAGCCCTATAAAAATGAAAGCTTATGTATTTTTCCAACCTTCTTTCAAATACTCCAAAATATTAAGAATGAATCATATAGGTAGTGAGTATCCTATGATGTTCTGTGCTATTAAGAACAAATTTTCTGATTCTAAAGATTTTATTTCTGATACTATGGCTCTATGAACTTGTATTATTACTGTTTCTGGCACCTTTTTAAATATTTCTCTAAGCTTTATTTGTGAATTCTGTGTTTAATTGACTTTTGACCAGCTATTCAATCTCATTCCTTGTCAATTCGGAAGGTTTATACTGCATATTTCGAATCAAACCAGTTCTTCCAATGTAAATTATTACTCCTTTGCACACTAGCTTGACTATCATATCGATTTCTACGTGTTTTGAATACATTTATACTGTTATATCTGTTGTAAGGAATTGGATTTGTTTCACCAATGTTCTTCCTAAACCAACTTATTTAGACAGAATTATAAAAGAGTCTGGCACTCAGATCTCTGCGCTTTGAACACTTCTCTTCAGTAACTACAGTGTCTTTCTGACACTAAGGCTCTATGAACATAAATTGGTATTGTTTCAGTCACCTTTTTAAATATATCTCTACTCTTCATGAATTCACAGGGTTTGATCCACTTTTGTCCAGTGTTTTAAGCTCACTCTATCAATTCTGAGTGTTTATACAGCAGTGCTCCATATATAACAGCACGATAAATGTGAATTATTTCTACTTTCAAGACTATCCTTCCTTTAACAGCCCCTTGAAAATAAATTCGTTCTATTTCAAGACCTCTCTAGAGACATTATGGTTCTAAAACAGAGATCAAGTGTTTCAGACAAAAATCTTCTATTCTCCAGGTCTGTTCTATTCAATACTGACGTTTTCTATTTTCTTACAGCTATGTAAACCCTATGAAAATGAAAGTTTTTTTTCTATTTTTTATTTTTTTATTGCGTTACATGTATACGAATCTCCCCATTGCCTCCCCCTCCCAGGCATACCCCAACCCCTCAGTATCTGTGTTCATTAGTTATGCTTATCTGCATGCATACAAGTCCTTTGGTTGATCTCTTATCTACCCCACTTCTCCCTAACCTTCCTGCTGTAATATGACAGTCTGTTTGATGCTTTATTGCCTCTGTATCTATCCTTTTGTTCATCAGTTTATAATGTTCTTTATTATCCACAAATGAGTGAGATCATGTGGTGTTTCTCCTTCATTGACTGGCTTATTTCACTCAGCATAAGTTTACATATTTTTCCAATCCTCTTTCAAATTCTTCAAAACATTCAGAATGAAACATATGTAGCAAGTATCGTTCCCAGTTCTGTATGATTTGTACACTTTTTACGTGACTAAAGATTTTATTTCTGATACTATAGCTCTATGACCTTGTATTCCTACTATTTCTGGCACCTTTCTAAATATTTTCCTAAGATTCCTTTGTGAATTCTGTGTTTAATTCACTTTAGACCAGCAATACAAGCTCATTCATTGTCAATTCTGATTGTTTATACATTTTCCCAATTCATCCAGGTCTTCCAATGTAACTTATTACTTTTTTGAACACTAGTTTGACTATCATTTTGATTTCTATGTGTTTTGAATTCTTTTATATTGCTATATTCATTATAAAGAAAAGAATTTGCATCTCTCAGATAATTAGTGACTTTGAACACGTTTTCATGTGTCTCTTTGCCTTCCTTCTGTCATCTTTTGAAAAGGTTCTATTTAGATCCATTGCCCATTTTTTTATTGGATCGTTTATCTTCCTTTTATTAAGTTGTATAAATTGGCTGTAGATGTTGGAGATTAAACCTTTATCAGTGATAACATTTGCAAATATGTTCTCCCATACAGTGGTCTTTCTTGTTGTTTTGTTGATTGTTTCTTTTGCTGTGCAAAAGCTTTTTATTTTGATGTAGTCCCACTTGTTTATTTTTTCTTTAGCTTCCATTGCCTTTGGAGCAGTATCAGTGAAGAAGTTCTTTTGGCATATGTCTGAGATTGTGCTGCCTGTGGATAATAAAGAACATTGTAAATTGATGAACAAAAGGATAAATACAGAGGCAGAAAAGGATCAAACAGACTGTCAAATTATAGAAGGAAGATTAAGGAGAGTTGGGGTAGATAAGAGATCAATCAAAGGACTTGTATGCATGCATATGAGCATAACCAATGAACATAGACACTGGGAGGTTGGGGTATGATTCAGAAGGAGGGGGGCAATAGGGAGATATGTATAGATGTAACACAATAAAAAAATTAATTAAAAAAAAACAAAAAATGTATTTGTTTCGCAAATCTCCTTTCAAAACACCAATTTATTTAGACAGAATTATAAAACAGTCTCGCACTTAGTTCACTGCTCTTTGAACACTTTTCCCCAGTAACTACAGTGTCGTCTCATACTAAGGATCTATAAACAAATTTCTACTGTTTCAGGCACTTTTGTAAACATTTCTCTAGCCTTTCTTTATGAATTCTAGTGTTGGATTCACTTTTTTTCCAGTGTTTCAAGCTCATTCTTTTTATATTTAGAGTGGTTATACAGCGTTTTCCCACATATGAATTAAATGTGAATTATTTCTAGTTCCAATACTATCCTTCCTTTCACAACCCTTGCAATACAAATCCGTTGTATTTCAACACTGACCTAGAGACATTACGGTTCTAAAACAGAGATCAAATATTTCAGACAAAACTCTTGCTATTTCCGTGGTCAATTCTATTCAGTTCTTAGTTTTCATATTTTCTTAAAGCAATGTTAGCCCTATGAAAATGAAAGTTTACACATTTTTCCAACCTTCTTTTAAATACTCATAAACATTCAGAATGAAACACACTTAGCAAGTATCCTTCGCAGTTCTGTGCAATTTGAACACTTTTTCTGTTTCTAAAGATTTTATTTCTGATACTATGACTCTATGAACTTGTATTCCTACTGTTTCTGGCACCTTTGTTAATATTTTCCTAATCTTCCTTTGTGAATTCTATTTTTAATTCACTTTTGACCAGCAATTGAAGATCATTCATTGTATATTCTGAATGATTATAGAGTGTTTTTCCCTTACATAACAGCAGTATAAATGTGAATTATTTCTAGTTTCAAGAGTAGTCTTCCTGTAACAGCCCCTTTTATATATATGATTTCGTTGTATTACAAGACAGCCCTAGAGACATTATGGTTCAAAAGTAGAGATCAAGTATTTCCAAAAAAGTCTTATATTTCCCTGGTCTGTTCTATTTAATAGTGATGTTTCAAATTTTCTTACAGCTATGTAAGCCTTAAGAAAATGAAAACTTAAGTATTTTTCCAGACTTCTTTCTAATACCCCAAAACATTCAGATTGAAACATACATAGAGAGTATCCTTTGCAGTTCTGAGATATTTGAACACTTCCCATTTCTAAAGATTTTATTTCTGATACTATGTCTCTATGACCTTGTATTCCTACTGTTTCTGGCACCTTTGTAAATGTTTCTCTATGCTTCCTTTGTGAATTCTAAATGTTTAATTCACTTTTAACTAGTAATTCAAGCTCATTCATTGTATGCTCTGAGCGATTATACCAAATTTTCCTGTATATAATAGCAATATACATGTGAATTATTTCTAGTTCCAAGACTATCCTACCTTTCACAGCTCCTTGAATACAAATTTCTTGTATTTCAACACTGACCTAGAGACATTATGGTTCTTATACAGAGATCAAGTATTTCAGACAAAAATCTTGCTATTTCCTTGCTCTGTTCTGTTCAGATCTTAGAGTTTTCATATTTTCTTACTGCTATGAGAGCCTTTTGAAAATGAAACTTTTACATATTTTTCCAATCCTCTTTCAACTACAGTACTTCAAAACATTCAGAATGAAACATAAGTAGCGAGTATCCTTCCCAGTTCTGTGCTATTTGAACACTTTTTCCATTTTTAAAGATTTTATTTCTGATACTAAGGGTCTATGAAATTGTATTCCTACTGATTCTGGCACCTTTCTATATATTTCCCTATGCTTGCTTTGTGAATTCTTGCTGTTTAATTCACTTTTGACAAGCATTTCAAGCTCCTTCAATGTCAATTCTGAGTGTTTATTCAACATTTTCCTAATTAACCCAGCTCTTCCAATGTAACTTATTACTCCTTTGAACACTAGTTTGACTATCATTTTGATTTCTTTGTGTTTGGAATACTTTTTTACTGTGGTATCTGTTCAAAGAAAATAATTTGTTTCACCAATTTCCTTCTAAAACACCAGCTTATTTAGACAGAATTATAAAACAGTCTTGCACTTAGGTATCTGCTCTTAAACACTTTTCCCCAGTAACTACAGTGTCCTATCGTACTAAGGATCTATAAACAAATTTCTACTGTTTCAGGCAACTTTATAAACGTTTCTCTAGCCTTCCATTGTGAATTCTCAGTTTGGATTCACTTTCGTCCAGTGTTTCAAGCTCATTCATTGTATATTCTGAGCCATTATACAGCACTTTCCCATATATAACACTAATATATATGTGAATTATTTCTAGGTTGAAGAGTATTCTTCCTTTAACAGCCACTTGTATATATATTCGTTGTATTACAAGACAGACCTAGAGTCATCATGGTTCTAAAACAGAGATCAAGTATTTCAGACAAAAATCTTGCTGTTTCCCTTCTATTCAATACTGACGTTTCATATTTTTTACAGCTCTGTAAGCCTTATGAAAGTGAAAGCTTAGTTATTTTTCCAATCCTCTTTCAAATACTTTAAAACATTCAGAATGAAACATATGTAGCGAGTGTCCTAAGCTGTTCTGTGCTATTTGAAAACTTTTTCAATTTCTAAAGATTTTATTTCTGATACTATGGCTCTATGAACTTGTATTCTTACAGTTTCTGGCAGCTTTCTACATATTTCCCTATGTTTCCCTTGTGAATTATTAGTGTTTAATTACTAGTAATTCAAGCTCAGTTATTGTATATTCCTAGTGATTATACAGTGTTTTCCCATATATAACAACACTATAAATTTGAATTAAATTATTTCTTGTTTCAAGATTATTCTTCCTTTAACAGTCTTTGAATATAAATTTGTTCTATTTCAAGACTGCTCTAGAGACATTATGGTTTTAAAACAGAGATCAAGTATATTAGACAAAAACCTTGGTATTTCCCTGGTCTTGTCTATTCAGTACTTAGTGTTTTTCCAGCAATTTTCCTTTTATACCAGCTCTTTCAATGTAATTTATTACTCCTTTGATCTGTTTGTGTATTACTATAATTTCTAGGATGTTTTAATACTTTTGTACTGTTACATTAGCTCTAAGAAAATGAACTATTTTTTTTAAGAACTCTCTAAAACACCAACTAATTTAGATTTAATTCTGAGGAAAACAGTATCGCATCTTGGACTCTTCTCCTTGAACATTTTTTTCTCAATGATGAAAATGGTCCTTGAAATATTAAGGTTCTAAGATCATGTATTCCCTACTGTTTATAACACCTTTCTCAATATTTAACTACTGTTTCATTATGAATTCTTATTGTTTGATGAACTTTTGTCCTGTGATTCAAGCTCATTCATTGTGAATTCCAAGTGTTTATACAGAGTTTTTTTATTTATACAATCTTTTTCAATTGAAATTATTACTCCTTTGACACTACCTTGACTATCATTGTGATGACTAAGTATTTTGAATATTTTATACTGTTATATTAGCTCTAAGAAAATGAGTTCATGTTTAACCAACTTTCTTCCTAAAATTCCAACTCATTAACACTTACATTAAAAATAATGGTACACAGGTCTCTTTTCTTTGAACACTTTTTCCCAGCGACTAAACAGTATCTTTCTTAGGGCCTATGAACATGTATTCCCATTGTTTCAGACACCTTTCTACATATTTTTCTAGTCTTTCATTGGGAATTCTCACATTTCGGAATGTATGATGTTAGAGCCTTGATATCTCAAGGACATTGTTTCTTAACTGGAAAAAAAGTGTTCAAGGAGAGAAGTTCAGGGTATAGATACTGTTTACTTTAGAATTCAGTCTAAATGAGTTGATGTTTTCAGAAGAAAGTTGGTGAAACATAAATTCATTTTCTTAGAGCTGATGTAACAGTATAAAGGTATTCAAAACTCATAGAAATTGAATGATAGTCAAGGTAGTGTTAAAGAAATAATAAATTTCATTCAAAGAGTTTTATACATAAGAAAACTCTGTATAAACTCTTGGAAATCACAATGAATGGGCTTGAATCAATGGACAAAAGTTCATCAAACACTCAGAATTCATAATGAATCAATAGGAAAATATTTAGAAAGCTGCCTGAAACAGTTGGAGTACATATTGAAAGAGCATTAGTATTCACTGGGAAAAAGTGTTCAAAGAACAGAGACCTGTGTGTGTACTATTTTCTTGTAGATTTAAGTGTAAATGAGTTGGCATTATAAGAAGAAAGCTGGTAAAACATGAATTCATTTTCTTAGAGCTGATAAAACAGTATAAATGTATTCAAAACACGTAGTTAGCAGAATGATAGTTAAGGTAGTGTGAAAGGAGTAATAATTTCCATTGGAAGAGCTGGTATAAATAGAAAAACTCCATATAAACACTTGGGTTTCACAATTAATGAGCTTGAATCATAAGATAGAAGTTCATCAAACACTGAGAATTCACAATGAAACAATAGGGAAATATTTAGCACGTTGTTTTACACAGTAGAAAATACATGTTATTAGAGCCTAAATATGTCAAGCACACTATTTTATCACTGGAAAAAAGTGTTCAAGAAGAAGAGTCTAGGGTGCAATACTATATTTTATAGAATTCAGCCTAAATGAGTTTGTGTTTTAGGAAGAAAGTTCAAGAAACATAAATTCACCAGTAACTTCTGGGTATTTCCCAGGCCCTGGCATCACTGACCGACATCCCATTGGTCACCTGTCCCATCCCCATGATGACTTAAGCAGGTCCTGCTTCTTAAATTCCCTGGCTCACCAGACCACATCCGGGTATGCCCAAGGACCTGGCACAGGTAACCAACTTCAGGCTTGTACATGGCCCTGCATCCTGATGACATGAAGAGATCTGGTTGCCCTCGAAGACTGCTCTACCCTGACTCTACTCTTCAGAAATTACAGGGTACTTCTGGGTATATTCCAGGCCAAAGAAACCCTGAACCATCTCCCATTGCCCACCTAGGCCCTATGCCTTGTTTTTGAGATCCCACTCCTGGTTCAGCTGAGCACTGGGCCCCATTGCCTGGGCTTTGTTGCCCCTCATGTAGAGTTTGGACTTCCCAAAACTGAAAGTTGAGTTAAAGGCCAAAAATTCACAGACCCAGAACACCATTTTCTGAAAGGCTGCCTCTGATCCCTTCCAAAAGGCAACCAGGTTGCTTCTAAGAAAGACTGTAGGTCCATCTTCCTCAGGATTCCATATTATCCCCAACATAGAGTCATCTCAACATGGAACGACTTTGCACCCCAACAAAACGAACTTCAGGGTGTGAAAACTTGTCAAGAGCTGTGGTAAAATGCTGGTAACCACAAGAACTTACCTCTTACATCATAAAGAAGTGGGGTCGACCTTCAGATGGCCTTCACACAGACACCAGGGTTCAGAAATGACAGGAAACTTTTGCATATTTTCCAGGCCCTAGCACCCCTAACAAAAATTATATTGGTCACCTGGCCTCTCCCCATGATGATGTAATCAGGTCTCTTCTCAAGCCACCCCACCTGCCCTTGCTCATTCGACAGTATTCAGGTATGACCAAGGACCTGGCATAGATTACCAACTACAGGTTGGAACTTGGCCCTGCCCATTAATAACATTAAGAGGTCTGCCTGCATGCAAGATGGCTCTCCCCTGACCTCATTTTCAGAAATGACAGGATACTTCCGTGTATTTCTCAGGTCATGGAACCCCTGAACAACTTCCAATTGGCCACCTAGAAACTTCCCCTGGTTTTTGAAACACTGTTTCTGGTTCATAGTTGCACTGACCTCCATTTCCTGGCCTTTGTGGCCCTTCATGTGAAGTCTGAACTTCCCAAATAGCTGGAAGTTGGGTTAAAGGCCTAAAACCCACAGCCCCAGATCACCATCTTCTCAAAGGTTGACTCCGATCCTGTCCCGAGGGCAGCTTTGCTTTGTCTAAAAAATTGATGTGGGTTCATCTGCCCCAGGACTCCGTAACATCTCCAACTAGGGGCATCTCACCGTGTAATTGCCTAGGACTCCAACAAAACAGACATCGGCCTGTGAAATCAAGGCCAGAGCTGTGTTCAATGCCAGTCTAGCACATGAACTTCCCCTTGATGACATGAAGATATTGGGCCACCTCCTGGATGGCTTTCACCATGACCCCACTATTCCAAAATCACAGAAAATTTCTGGTTATTTTCCAGGCCCTGGCACCCCTGATCAACATCCCATTGGTCACCTGATACCTTCCCCTGATGACATAAGCAGATTCTGCTTCTTAAGCCACCCCACCTGGCCTGGCTAATGAGACAATTACCGGGTATGCACGAGGACCTGGCACACGTGACCAAAATCAGGCTTGTATTTAACCCCACCCCCTGATGACATAAAGAGGTCTGGCTACCCCAACGATGGCCCTCCCTTGACCTCATTTTCAGAAAATAAAGGATGCTTCCAGATATTTCCAAGGACATGGAACCCATAAACAATCTCCCATTGGCCACCTAGGCCCTGCCACTGGTTTTTGAAATACCACACCTGGTTCACTGGCACCCTGAGCCCCATTGCATAAGCTTTGTGTATGCTCATATGGAGTCTGTAATTCCAAATAGCTGGAATTTGGATTAAAGGCCTAAAACCAAAGCCCCATATGACCATCTTTTCAAAGGCTGCCTCCGATGTGATTCAGAGGGAAGCCTGACTTTTTCTAGAAAAGGTATGTGGGTCCATCTGCCTTGGGATTCTGTTTTAGCTCCAACATGAGGGCATCTCACCATGGAATGGACTTGCACCCCAACAAAACAGATTGCGGGTTGTGAAATCAATATCAGAGCTGTATTAAATCTCAGGCTGTCACTTGAACCTCCCACTGAAGACATCAAGAAGTCGCTCTGACCCTGGATGGTCTTCACCCTGAACACACTTTTCAGACATCACAGGTAACCTTCCAGGTATTTTCCAGGCCCTGTCATTCCTGACCAAAATCTCATTGGTCACCTGGCCCCTCCCCATGATGACATAAGCACATGCTGTCATGGCTCATGAGACAACATACAGATATGCCCAAGGATCTGGCCCAGGTGAGCAACTTCACTTTGTAAGTTACCCCCCTCCCTACCACATGATGACACAAAGTGGTCTGCATGGCCCAAGACAGCCTTCCCCTGACCCCTGTTTTCAGAAATTACAGGATATATTTCAGGGCATGGACTCCTGAACAACATCCTTTTGGCCACCTAGGCACTCCCCATAGTTTTTGTGACACTGTTCCTGGTTCACCCACACACGGAGCCCCATTGGTGGGACTTGTGGCCCCTCCTGTGGAGTCTGGACTTTCCAAATCCCTGGAAGTTGGTTTAAAGGCTTAAAACCCACAGACTCAGATCACTGTCTTCTAAAAGGCTTACTCTGATCCATTCCAGAGGGCAGCCTGGCATCTTCTAAGAAAGACATGTGGATCTATCTGCTTCATGACTCCATATCATCTCCAACATGGGGGCATCTAACAGTGGAATAGCCTTGTACACCAACAAAACAGACAGTGGTCTGTGAAATCATGGCTAGAGCTACATTAAATCCCAGGCTGGCACTTGAATTTCCCCTGATGACATGAAGAGTTCGGGCAGCCCCCCGGATGGCCTTCACCCTGAAGCCAGCACACAAATCACAGGAAACTTCTCGGTAATTCCCAGGCCATGGAACCACTGAACAACATTCCATTGGCCACCTAAGCCCTCCCCCTGGTTTGTGAAACACTGCTCCTGATTCACCTGTGCACTGAGCCCCATTACCTGAGCTTTATGGCCTCTCATGTGGAGTCTGCATGTCCCAAATAGCTAGAAGTTGGGTTAAAGGACTGAAAAACCACAGCTCCAGAGCTACATTGTCAAAGGCTATCCCATCCAGAGGATAACCTGGCTTTTTCTAAGACAGATATGTGGGTCCATCTGCCTCAGAATTTGGTACCATCTCCAACATGTGGGCATCTTACAATAAAATGGCCTTGGATCTCAACAAAATGGACTGTGGGCTCTGAAATCAAGCCCGGAGATGTGTTAAATCCCAGGCTGGCCTTTGAACCGCCCGCCCCCCCCCCCCCCCGATGACATGAAGAGGTTAGGACTTTCCCCAGATGGCTTTCACCCCGAACCCAGTATCAGAAATCACAACAAACTTTTGGTTATTTCCCAGGCCCTCGCACCACTGTCCAACATCCCATTGGTCAAGGGGCCCCTCCAGCTGATGACATAATCACGTCCTGCTTCTTAAGTGACCCCACCTGCCCTGGCTCATGTGTCAACTTTCTGCTATGCCCAAGGACCTGGCAGAGGTGACTAACTTCAGGCTGGTGCTTGGCCCCACTCCTAATTACCTGAAGTGGTCTGGCTGCCCCCAATACTGTCCTTCCCTGACACCATTTTTCAGAAATTACAGGATGCTTCTGGTATTTCCCAGATCAAGGAACCCCTGAACAACATCCCATTGGCCACCTAGGTCCTCCCCCTGGTTTTTGAGACACTACCCCTGGTTATCCCATGCAATGAAGCCCATTGACTGAGCTTTTTGGCCCCTCATGTGGAATCTGGACTTCCAAAATAGCTGGAAGTTGGCTTAAAGTCCTGAAACCCACAGGCACAGGTCATGAGGTTTTCAAATGTTGCCTTCAATCTTATCCAGAGGGCTGCCTGACTTCTTTTAAGAAAGATAAGTGTGTCCATCTGCCTCTGGCTTTAATATCATCTCCGACATGGGGCCATCTCACCATGTAATGGCCTTGAACCCCAACAAAATGGACTGCAGGCTTTGAAATCAAGGCCAGAGCTTTCTTAAATCCCAGGCTGGCTCTCAAACCTCCAACTGATGACATGAAGAGTTCACACCATGCCACTGAGTATCTTCACCTGACCCCCCATTCAGAAATCACATGAAACTTTCAATATTTTCCAGGTCCTGGCACACCTGACCAACTTTTCCTTGGTCACCTGGCCCCTCCCCATGATGAAATAAGCTGGTCCGGGTTCTTAAGTCACTCCACCTGCCCCGGCTCACAATACAAGATCCTGGTATGCCCAAGGACCTAACAAAGGTGAAGAACTTCAGAATGGTACTTGATCCTGCACCATGATGACATGAAGAGGTCGGGCTGCCCCCCAGACTGCCCTAGCCTGACCCCACTTTTCAGAAATTACATGATACTTCCGGTATTTACCAGACCAGGGACCACTCAACAATGTCTAATTGACCACCTAGACCCTCCTCGTTGTTATTCACATTCTACTCCTAGTTTCCCAGTGCAATGAGCCCTACTACCCAGGCTTTGTGGCCCCTCATGTGGAGGCTGTAATTTCAAAATATCTGTAAGTTGTGTTAAAAGCCTAAAACCCACAGCCCCGGATCACCGTCTTTTAAAAGGTTTTCCCCAATCCAATCCAGAGGGCAGCCTGGCATCACTAAGAAACACATGTGGGTGCATCTGCCTAGGGACTCCATATCATCTCAGACATGGGGGCATCTCACCATGGAATGGCCTTTGATCACAAGACATTGAACTATGGGATTTGATATAAAGGCCAGAGCTTTGTTAAATTCCAGGCGGGCACTTGAACCAATACCTGATGACATAAAGAGTTCATGCCGCCCCTTGGAGTGCCTTCACCATGACCCCACCATTCAGAAATCATAGGAAACTTGCCAATATTTCGCAGATCCTGGCACCCTTGACAAACATCCTGATGACATAAGCCAGTCCTGCTTCTTAAGTGATTCCACCTGCCCTGTCTCAGGAAACAACATCTGGATATGCCCAAGGACCTGGCACAAGTTTCCAAATTTGGGCTGGTACTTGCCAACCCCCTGATGACATAAAGACATCTGGCTTCCCCTTGTATGGCCCTCACTGGGCCCCACTTTTCAGAAATTGCAGTATAATTTTAAGTATTTTCCTGATCAAGGAACCACTGAACAACATCCCATTGGCCACCTTGGACCTCCCTCTGGTTTTTGAGACAATGCACCTGGTTCACCCGTGCAATGAGCTTCATTGCCCAAGCTTTTTGGCTCCTTATGTGGAATCTGGACTTCCGAAATAACTGGAAGTTGGTGTAAAGGCCTAAAACCCACAGCCCCAGGTCACCATCTTTTCAAACGCTGCCTTCGATCTTATCCAGAGGGCTGCCTTGCTTCTTCTAAGAAAGACATGTGGGTCCATCTACTTCGGTATTCAGTATTATATCCAACATGAGGGCATCGCACTATGGAATGGACTAGGACCCCATCAAAATGGCCCTGAGTTGTGAAATCAAATCCAGAGTTGTGTTAAATCCCAATCTGGCACTTGAAACTCCCCCTGACGACATTAAGGGGTCAGCTGCTCCCCGGAGTGTCTTCAACAAGATCCCAACATTCATAAATCACAGGAATCTCCCGGGTATTCTCCAGGCCCTCAGACTCCCGGGCCATCTCACTATGGAATAGCCTAAGTCCCCAACAAAAACGGCCTGTGTGCTTTGATATAAAGGCCAGAGATTTGTTAAATCCAAGGCTGGCACTTGAAAATCCCTCTTTTGACATAAATAGGTAATGCCGCCCTTCAGAATGTCTTCACCCCAATCCATCATTCAGATATTGCATGAAACTCACAGGTATTTCCCAGGCCCTGACATTCCTGACAAACATACCATTGGTCACATGGCCCCTCCCTCTGATAACATAAGCCAGTCCTGTTTCTTAAGTGACTCCACCTTACCTGGCTCAAAAGACAACATAGGTCATGCCCAAGGCCCTGCCAACTAATGACATGAAAAGGATTGACTGCCCCTGAGACGTCCATCCCCTCACCCCACTTTTAAGAAATTACAGGATATTTCTGGGTTTATCACAGACAGTGGTACGTCTGAATAACATCCCATTGGCCACCTAGGTCCTCCCAGTTGTTTGTAAGACACAGCTCCTGGTTCATTGGTGCACTGAGCCCCATTGCTCCTGTTTGTGGCCCCTCATGTGGAGTCTGGACTTCCCAAATAACTGAAAATTGGCTTAAAAACCTAAAATCCACATTCCCAGATCACCATCTTCTCAAAGGCTGCTCCTAATCCATACCAGAGGGCAACCTGGCATCTTCTGAGAAACACATGTGGGTCCATCTGACGTAGGACTCCTTATTGTCTCCATCTTGGGGGCATGTAATTGTGGAATGGGCTAGGACCTCGACAAAATGAACTGAGTGCTTTGAAATCAAGGCCAGAACTTCGTTACACCCCAGGCTGGTACTTGAACCTCCGCCTTTGACATAAAGTGGTCATGCTGCCCCCCAGAGTGTCTTCACTCCAACCCCACCATTCAGAAATCACAGGAAACTTCCAAATATTCTCCAGGCCTGGCACCCCTGACCAACATGCCATTGGTCAGCTGAACCCTCCCTCTAATGACGTAAACCAGTCCAGTTTCTTAAGTGACTCAACCTGACCTGGCTCAAAAGACAACATCGGGTATGTCCAAGGCCCCGCCTACTGATGACATGAAGAGGATTGACTGCCCCTGAGACAGCCCTCCCCTGACCCCACTTTTCAGAAAATACAGGATACTTACAGGTATTTCACAGGCCATTGGACCCTTGAACAACCTCCCATAGGGCACCTAAGCCCTTCCCATGGTTTGTAAGACACCGCTCCTGGTTCACTGGTGTACTGAGTCCCCTTGCTCGGTTTTATAGTCCCTCATATGGAATCTGGACTTCCCAAATAATTGGAAGTTAGCATCTTCAATCTCTGGACTGTTTCTCCTTTGCCTTCTTGATGAATTACTCCTTTTAGTATTATGTAGTGGCCTTCCTTATCTCTTCTTATAGCCTTTACTTTGAGGTCTATTTTATCAGATATAAGTATTGCTACCCCAGCTTTTTTATCATTTCTATTTGCCTGAAAAATGTTTTTCCATCCCTTCACTCTCAGTCTGTTTGAATCCTTTTCTCTGAGGTGGGTCTCTTGTAGACAGCAAATGTATGGGTCCTGTTTTCTTAACCATTCAGCTACCCTATGTGTTTTTTTTTAATTAAATCTTTATTATTCAGATTATTACATTTGTTTTTCTTTTTTCCCCTCCATAGCACCCCTCCACCCAGCTCCCACCCTTCCCTCCCTCCCATTGATCTCATCCATAGGTGTATGATTTTTGTCCAGTCTCTCCCTGTACACCCCTCACCCCTTTCCCCCTGAGAATTATCAGTTCACTCCCTTTCTGTGCTCCTGATTCTAGTATATTCACCAGTTTATTCTGTTTATCAAATTTTTAACTCACTTAATTTTTAGATTCACTTGTTGATAGATAAGTATTTGTTGTTCATAATTTTTTGACTTTAATCTTTTTCTTCTTCCTCTTCTTAAAGAGTACCTTTCAGCATTTCATATAATACTGGTTTGGAGTTGATGAACTCCTTTAGCTTTTTCTTATCTGTGAAGCTCTTTATCTGCCCTTCAATTCTGAATGATAGCTTTGCTGGATAGATTATTCTTGGTTGTAGGTTCTTGCTATTCATCACGTAGAATATTTCTTGCCACTCCCATCTGGCCTGCATTGTTTCTGTTGAGAAATCAACTGACAGTCGTATGGGTGCTCCCTTGTAGGTAATGAACTGTTTTTCTCTTGCTGCTTTTTAATATTCTCTCTTTGTCTTTTGCTCTTGGTATTTTAATTATGATGTGTCTTGGTGTGTTCCTCTTTGGATTCCTTTTATATGGGGTTCTGTGTGCTTCCTGGACGTGTAAGTCTATTTCTTTCACCAGATGTGGGAAGTTTTCAGTCATTATTTCTTTAAATAGGTTTTCAGTATCTTGCTCTCTCTCTTCTGGCACTCCCACAATTCTGATGTTGGTACGTTTGAAGCTGTCCCAGAGTCTCCTTACATTATCTTCACATTTTTGAATTCTTTTCTCTTCTTGCTTTTCCCTTTGAGTGTTTTCTGCTTCTTTATATTTCAAATTTTTTACTTGATTCTTGCCTTTCTCTAGTCTGCTGTTAGGACTCTGTATAATATTTTTTATTTCAGTCAGTGAATGTTTAATTTCTAGTTGGTCCTTTTTCATCTTTAGTTGGACTTTTACCATCTCTAGTTGGCTCTTTTGCATCTCTAGTTGGTCCTTTTTCATCTGCTCTTGGCTCTTGCTAAGTTTATCCAACTTTTCTAGCATATTCTTGAAAAACCTTATAAGCGTGGTTTTGAACTCTATATCCAGTTGTCTTTTTTCCTCCATTTCTTTTGTTTGTGATCCCTTCCTTTGTCTGGGCATTTTCACTATGCCAGGGAAACTTCTGTGTTGAATTCAGCCTTATAATGCCAGACTTGCAAAACCGAAGAAGCCTCTGTTGAGCTTGGGATGGGTGGAGTCTCAGGGCTTAAGGGACCGCCTTGCCTTTCAGTCAGCCCTGCCCTCCATGGCCCCTGAGTCTCATGTGACTGGGTAATTGCTGGAGTGGTTCTTGTGCCGGAGCACCCGCAGTGCCTCTAGACCGCTGCCTTTCCAGCTCCCCTGCGCACTAGGACCACACGAGTCTAGGTCTCCAGGGTTTCGCCCGAAACAGGGGCTTAGTGGAGTCAGAAGTGGCACAGTTGGGCGGGTCTGTCTCCCGCCCACTCGAGAAAGTCAGTGGCACAATCAGCAATCTGTCCTTCGCGCAGTGCCGTGCGTGCCGCCACCAGCCCTCTGATCTTTTGAGACTCCCCTAAATTTCCGTGCACCTCTCCCTTTTCACAGTCCAAACTCACCCCGAATGAGTTTTGGCTGGATCTGGGGTTTAGTGTCGTAAGAGAAGGGGTTCAATGACATTGAGAGTCTCCGTTTCCCTCCTGCCAGAGAAAGCCAGCCAGGTACTCCGGCACCCGCTCTCTCAGTGTGCACATCTCCGTACCTCAGCTTTTTGCAGCTCCTCTGGGTTTCTGTCAGCCCCTCTCTTTCCTTCTAGCTGTAGAACTTCCACTCAGCCAGCTTTCCTGTGGTTCTGGATGATGTTCATTCGGCCTTTAGTTGTAGTTTTGAAATTGTTGTGCGAGGCAGCAGTGTAGGTGTTTACCTATGCTGCCATCTTGGATTCTCCTCACCCTATGTGTTTTGATTGGTGCATTTAAGCCATTTATGTTTAATGATATTATTGACAAGTTCATGGTTGTTGTCATATTTTCCTTAGTGTTGGTTTTTTTTTCCTTTCTCTTTCTTCTTTTTATAGCAGTCCCTTTAGCACTTCTTTGCATTATTGGGTTGGTAGTGATAAACTCTCTTAGCCCTTTCTTGTCTGTAAAGCTCCTGATTCCACCTTCAATTTTGAATGATAGCCTTGCTGTGTATAGTATTCTTGGGTTCAGACACTTGTTTTGCATCACTTTATATATTTCATTCCATTCCCTTCTGGCCTGGTGTGCTTCTGTTAAGAAATCAGTTGCTATTCTAATAGGTGATCCCTTGTAGGTAACTTTCTGTCTCTCTCTGACTGCCTTTAAGGTTCTTACTTTGTCATTAGTATTCGCCAATTTAATTATGATGTGTCTTGGTGTCAGTTTTTTTGGGTTCAGCTTGTTTGGGACTCTGTGTACTTCTTGGACTTTTATATATTTTTTTCCTTGCAAATATCAGGGAAATTTTCTGTCATTATTTCTTCAAATAGGTTTTCTATTCCTTGATTTTCTTCCACTCCTTCTGGTATCCCAATTAAACGTATGTTGTTTCATTTTGTGTTGTCCCAAAGCTCCCTTAGGCTCTCTCCTTGTTTGTTAAGTCTTTTTTCCAATTGTTGCTGTGTTTGTGTGTTTTTCCCTACCTTGTCTTCTAATTCACTGATGCGGTCCTCAGCCTCTTCTAGTCTACACTTTAGGCCTTCCATTGTGTTCCTTATTGCAGCTATGTCATTCTTCATCTCCTGTTGGTTTTGTTTCATGTTGGTGACATTCTCATTCAGCTCCTTATAGTTCTGATTGAGTTGTGTGATATTGTCATTGAGTTAACATCCTTAAAACCATTACTCTGAATTCTTTCTCTGACATGCTGGTAATTTCAATTTCTTCTAACTCCCTTTCTGGTGATTCCTCTTTTTCTTTCCTTGGGGATTGCTTTTACATCTTCCCATGTTTTCTTGTAATGTTTTAATTGTAGATCCAATTGTTTTACTACTCAAGTTGTTTTTTGGGGGGTTAGGGGGAGTCAGGGAGTGGTGCTACTAGTGCATTCTCTCAGTTCTCCTGTGTTTGTTAATATATTGTAGTTTCCTACTTGAGCTATTTGGGATCTCTTGATGAAGATCTGCAATCTTGAGCAGCACAACTGTGGTGTCTAGAAGTCGGCAGCCATGGAAAAGAGTGTCCCTATTTTTGCTGTTTTGCACCCTTAATTGAGATCACACGTGCCCAGCAGGGATACACAGTGGCACCAAGGACCCGTCTGTCAGGGTAATGTGTTTAAGGGGCCTGCACCCAGGAGAGGTGTGGCTGTGGTGTCCAGAGTTAAAAAAAATCACACTCACGGGGGCTCCCAGTGGTTCCCAGGCACTGTTTAAGGGGTGTACCACTAGAAACGTGCTGCTGAAAACCTGCCTTGGGTGGCAGCCTCGAGGGCGCACCGAAAACACTGGTGACTACGGAGCTCCACAAACCAGATAGTAGGATACCCCACAGACAGGGTGACAAAAACACACAAACACAGGGTCTAGGGCGCCACAGATGGGGCGGCCCTGACGTGCAAACACAGGTATTAGGGTGTTAGCAAGCTAGCGGAAAGGCCCACGGAGGACATGCGCAGGAACACGTTGACCCCGGAGTTCTGGGGCGGGGGGTGGGGGGAGCTAGTGTGTAACCGCAGCTGACACGCAAACTCAGGGACTAGGGTGTCTGTCAACTGGCGCGAAGCCCCTCTGTGGACTTGCGTGGAAACACGTTGACTCAGGAGTTCTGTGGGCTTGGGTGGGAGGGGACCTAGTGTGTAACTGCAGCTGAACCCACAGCCGGGACGACCTGGACGCGCAAACACAAGGACTAGGGTGTCCAGAAACCAGTGAGAAGGCTTGCTGCACAAGGTGCGAGCGGTGACTGGAGAGATCGCAAAAGGGGACCCCTGTGTGGCCGCTTCGGCAGCCGCAGCCGACCCTATGTCGCTGGGGAGGGGGAGGTTACACTCACTACTTTGGAGGTGGAGGTCCCCGGGTCCATGGGTATGCAGTGTCCATGGGGATGCTGGGTCCACGGGTCTGCAGGACTCTGCCTGGAGTGGCTGTTGAGTCGCAGGGCAATTCCAGTGCACATCTAGCTGGCGGTGTTGGTGAGTTCCCACAGGAAGGCCCTGTTTCCCTTCAACATGGCGTGGGATCCACGCCCGAGTTCCACAGTCCGGAGAGTAAAACCCAGGAGGGCAGTCTATCCCCATCGAGAGAGCCTGGACTGCCAGCCCCCACTGCTCCCGCGATATTCAACTGTCCCTCACTCAATTGCACACCCACCACACACACCCACGCTCTCTCTTTTTGTCCCCTCACTCACTTCCTCTCCCTCACCTCTATCCTGCCAGCTGCAATCATCCCCTCAGAGTTTCTTCAACCCGACAACACCATTCAGAAATTACAGGAATTTCCCAGGTATTGCCCAGGCCTTGGCACCCTTTACCAACTTCCATTGGTCACCTGGGATCTCCCTCTGATGACAAGAACCAGTCTTGAATCTTAAGTGACTTTACCTGCCTTGGCTCATGAGACAATATCCAGGTATGCCCAAGGACCTGGCACAGGTGACCAACTTCAGGAAGGTACTAGGACCCACACCCTAATGACATGAGGGGGATTGGCTGCCCTTGAGACAGCCCTCCTCTGACCCCACTTTTCAGAAATTACTGGGTATTTCTGAGTATTTCCCAGGCCACATAACCCTTGAACAACATTTTATTGGCCACCTAGGTCCTCCCCTGTTTAGTAAGACACTGCTCCTGGTTCACTCGTGCACTGAGATGAGCCCCATTGCTCATGCTTTGTGGCCCCTCATATGGAGTCTAAACTTCCCAAATAGCTGGAAGTTGAGTTAAAGGCCTAAAACCCACAGCCCCAGATCACCATCCAATCCAGAAGGAAGCCTGGGGTCTTCTCAGAAAAACATGTGGGTCCATCTGCCTCAGGACTCCAGATCAACCCCTACATGGGAAATTTCAAAATGGAATGGCCTTGTACCCTAACAAAAATTTACTGTGTGCTTTGAAGTAAAGCCAGAGCTTTCTTAAATCCAAGGCTGGCACTTGAACCTTCCCCAGAAGACATGGAGAGTTCAGGCCACCCTGCAAAGTTTCTTCACCCCGACACCAACATTGAGAAATCACAAGAAACTCTTGCGTGTTTCCCAGGCCCTGGCACCCCTAACCAACATCCAATTGGACACCTAACACCTCCCCCTGATGGCGTAAGCTGGTCCTGCTTCTCAAGTGACTCCACCTGCCCTGGCTCAGGAGATAACATTTGGGAATAACCAAGGACCTGGCACAGGTGACCAACTTCATGCTGGTACTTAGTCTGCACTCTGATGACATGAAGAGGTCTGGCTGCCCCTCAGACTGCCCTAGCCTGAACTCCCTTTTTAGAAATTACTGATACTTCCAGGTATTTCCGTGACCCCTCCACAATGTCCCATTGGCCACCTAGGCCCTCCCCTTGGTTTTTGAGATACCATTCCTGGTTCACCTATTCATTTCCCAGCCTTTGTGGCACATTATATGGAGTCTAGACTTCCCAAATAGCTGGAAGTTGGATTAAAGGCCCAAAACCTACAGCCCAGATGACCATCTTATCAAAGGCTGCCCCTGATCCAGTCCAGAGTGCAGCCAGGCATCTTCTATGAAATACTTGAAGGTCCAACTGCCTAGGGGCTTCATATGGTCTCTGAAATGAGGAATGGCCTTGGACCACAAAAAACAAACTCTGAGATTTGAAATCAAGGCCAGAGGTTTTTTACATCCCAGGTTGGCACTTGAACTTCCCCTAGACAACATGAAGTGGTCAAGCTACCCACGGAGTGTCTTCACCTGGACCCCACCATTCAGAAATCACAAGAAACTCTTGGGTATTTTCTAGGCTTTGGCACCACTGATGAACATCCCATTGGTCACCTAGTCCTTCCTTCTTATGACGTAGACAGGTCTTGCTTCTTAAGTGAATCCACCTGCCTTAGCTCGAGAGACAACCTCTTTGTATGCCTAAGGACCTGGCACAGGTGACCATCTTCAGTCTGGTACTTGTCCCCGCCCCCTAATGACATGAAAGGGTATGGTAGTCCCCAGACAGCCCTAGCCTGACACAATTTTCAGGAAACTTCCAGATATTTCCCAGGCCAGAAAACCCTTGAACAACCTCCCATAGGGCATGTAGGCCCTCCTCGTGGTTTGAAAGACACCTCTTTTGGTTCACTGGGACACTGAGGCAAATTGCTCAGATTTTGTGGCCTCTAAAATGGAGTCTGGACTTCCCAAATAGCTGGAAGTTGGGTGGGTTTAAGGCCTAAATCCCACAGCCCCAGATCAACATCTTCTCAAAGGATGTCCTTTCCAGACAACAGGCTGGTGTATTCTTAGAAACACATGTCAGTCCATCTGCCTCAGGACACCTTATTTTTTCTGTCATAAGGGTAATCTCACCTTGAATGGCCTTGTACCCCAATAAAATGGACTGTGTGCTTTGAAAACAAGGCCAAAGATTTGTTAAATCCCAGGCTGGCACTTGAACCTCCCCCTGATGACATGAAGAGGTCAGCCCCCCCGCCCAAGTGTCTTAACCCTGACCTTACCATTCAGATAACACATGACACTCCCGGGTATTTAGCAAGCCCTGGACCCCTGACCAAAATTCCATTGTTCACCTGGCTCTTCCCCATGATGATGTAAGTCAGGCCTGGTTCTTAAGTGATTCCATCTGCCCTGGCTCAGGGGACAACATTCAGGTATGCCCAAGGACCTGGCACAGGGGACCAAATTCAGCCTCATTATTGGCCCCACCTCCTGATTACATGAAGACGATTGGCTGACTCTGAGATGGCCCTCCCCTGACCCCACTTTTCAGAAATTACAGAATACATTCGAGTATTTCATAAGCCATGAACCTTCTGAACAACATCCCATTGGCCACCTAACACTACACGTGGTTTGTAAGACACCGCTTCGGGTTCACTGGTGCACTGAGCCCCTTTGCTCGGGCTTTGTGGCCCCTTATATGGAGTCTGGACTTCCCAAATAGCTGGAAGTTGGGTTAAAGTCCTAAAACGCATGGCCCCAGATCACCATCTTTCCAAAGGTTGCTACTGATCCAATTGAGAAGGCAGCCTGTTGTCTTCTCAGAAAAACATGTGGGTCCATATGCCTCAGGACTCCGTATCAACTCCTACATGGGGAATTTCACAATAAAATGGCCTTGTACCCCAACAAAAATGGACTGCATGCTTTGAAATAAAGGCCAGAGCTTTGTTAAATTCAAGGCTGGCACTTGAACCTCCCTGGGTTACATGAAGAGTTTAGGCCACCCCTCAGAGTTTCTTCACCCTAACCCCAACATTGAGAAATCACAAAGGCCTAAAACCTACAGTCCAGATGACCATATTCTCATAGGCTGCCCCTGATCCAGAGCAGAGGGCAGCCTGGCGTCTTCTTATAAACACATGTGGGTCCATCTGCTTTGGGCCTTCATATAATCTCCAACATGAGGGCATATCACCTTAGAATGGCCTTGGACCCCAAAAATAGGGACTGTGGGCTTAAATCAAGTCAATATCTGTGTTAATCCCAGGCTGGCACTTGAACCTCCCCATGACAACATGAAGAGGTTGGGCCACCTTCCGGACTACCTTCTCCCTGACCCCACCTTTCAGAAATCACAGGAAACTTCCAGGTATTTCCCAGGCCCTGGCACCCCTGATCAGCATCCCATTGATCACTTCACCCCTCCACCTATTGATGTTCACAGGTCCTGCTTCTTAAATGAATCCACCTGCCCTGCTTCATGAGACAACATTCCTGTCAGCCCAAGGACCTGGCACACGTGACCAACTTCAGGCTGGTACTTGGACACGCCCACTGATAACATGAAGAAATCTGGCTGCCCCCCAGATGGTGCTCCCCAGACTCCACTTTTCAGAAATTACAGGATACTTCTGGGTATTTCCCAGGCCATGGAACCCCACAACCACATCCTATTGGCCATCTAGGCCATCCCCCTGGTTTGTAAAACACAGCTCCTGATTCACTGGTGCACAGAGACCCATTACTCTGGATTTGTGAACCCTCATGTGAAGTCTGGGCTTTCCAAATAACTGGAAGTTCAGTTAAAGGCCCAAAACCCACAGTCCCAGATCACCATCTTCTCAAATGATGCCCCAATCCAGTACAGAGGGTAGCCTGGCATCTTCTAAGATACACATGTGGATCAATCTGCCTTGGGACTCGATATTGGCTTTGACATGGGGACATCTTGCAGTGGAATGGCCTTGCCCCAACAAAATGTATTGTGGGCTTTGAAATCAAGGCAAGAGCTGTGATAAATCCCTGGTTGGCATTTGAACCTCCCCTTGATGACCTGAAGAAGTTCAGTGACTCTGTGGATGGCCATCATACCGAACCCAACATTCAGAAATGATCAGAACCTTCCATTTATTTCCTAAGTCATGGCACCCCTGATAAACATTCCATTGGTCACCTAGCCCCTCCCCATGATGATGTAAGGAGGCCCTGCTTCATAAGCCACCCCACCTGCCCTGGATCATGAAATCACATCCAGGTATGCCCAAGGACCTTTCACAGGTAATGAACTTCAGGCTGGTACTTGGACCAGCCCTCTGATGACAGGAAGATTGTCTGGATGGAACTGGAAAACCTTATGCTTAGTGAAATAAGCCAGTCAATGAATGAGAAACACCACATCATCTCACTCATTTGTGGATAATAAAGAACATTATAAACTGATGAACAAAAGGATAGACACAGAAGCAGTAAAGCATCAAACAGACTGTCAAATTATAGCAGGAAGATTAAGGAGAGGTGGGGCAGATAAGAGATCAATCAAAGGACTTGTATTTATGCATATAAGCATAACCAATGAACATAGACACTGGGGGTTGGGGTATGCATATAAGCATAACCAATGAACATAGACACTGGAGGGGGGGCAATGGGGAGATATGTATACATGTAACACAAAAAAGAAAAAAGAGAAGTTGCATTGTGAATTACAAGTCTTTATATGGAGTTTTTCTATTGATAGAAGTTCTTCCAATGGATATTATTACTTCTTTGACACTCCCTTGACTATCATTTCATTGACAACGTGTTTGAATACTTTTCTCCTGATATATCAGCTCTAAAAAATGAATTCATGTTTCACCAACTTTCTTCCTAAAATGCCAATTCATTTACACTTAAATTTAAAAGAAAATAGTTCACACAGGTCTATGTTCTTTGAACACTTTTTCCTAGTTAATAATATCCTGATACTACTTCTCTCTGAACATGTATTCCTACTGTTTCAGATACCTTTCTAAATATTTTGCAATCTTTTACTGTGAATTCTCAGTGTTTCATTCTCTTTTTTTCATTGATTCGATCTCATTCATTGTGATTAGCAAGTGTTTATACAGAGTTTTCTATTTATACAAGCTCTTTCGATGGAAATTATTACTCTTTTAAGACTGCCTTGACTTTCATTGAATTTCAATGAGTTGTGAATAGCAACTTTCTTCCTAAAACATCAACTCATTTACACTTAAATCTAAAAGAAAAAAGTTCACACACAGGTCTCTGTTCTTTGAATACTTTTTCCCTGTGAATACTGTCCTAGTGCTAATTCTCTTTGAACATTTATTCCTACTATTTTTGACACCTTTCTCAATATTTCTTTAGTCTTTCATTGTGAATTCTCAGTAATTGGTTCACCTTTGTCCATTGATTCAAGCTCATTAATTGTGATTACCAAGTGTTTATATAGTTTTCTATTTATGCAAGCCCTTTCAATGGAAATTATTAATCCTTTTAGACTGCCTGAACTATCATTGAATTTCTATGAGTTCTGAATACCTTTATACTGTTATATCAGCTTTAAGAAAATGAATTGATGTTTCACCAACTTTTTTCCAAAAACAACAACTCATTTAGACTTAATTCTAAACAAAAACAGTATCACCCTCAGGTTGCTGTGCTTTGAACACTTTTTCCCAGTGACTAAACAGTGTCTTTCTGATAATAAGGCTCTTTGACCATGTATTCCAACTCTTTCAGGCAACTTTCTAAATATTTTCCTTGAATTTAATAGTGAATTATTAGTTTTTATTAACCTTTGTCCAGTGAATCAAGCTCATTCATTGTGATTTCCAAGTGTTTATACAGCATGTTCTCATTTATACTAGGTCATTCCATGTAAATTAATTCCCATTTTATCTGCTTGTATATCATTATAATTTCCAGGAGATTTGAGTACTTTTCTCCTATTATATCAGCTCTAAGAAAATGAATTCATGTTTCACAACTTTCTTCCAAAACACCAAGATATTTATCCTGAATTCTCAAGAAAACAGTGACAAACCCAGGACTCTTCTCCTTGAACTCTTTTTCCCAGAGATGAAAAAGTGTCCTTGAGATATAAAGTTTAAAAGAACTTGTATTCCTTACTGTATCAAACACCTTTCATAATATTTTCCTATAGTTTCATTGTGAATTCTCAGTGATTCAAGCTCATTCATTGTTAATTCAAAGTGTTAATACCGAGTTTTTCTATTTATACAAGCTTTTCCAATGAAAATTACTACTCATTTGACACTGCCTTGACTATCATTCTATTGACTACATATTTTGAATACATTTATACTGTTAAATCACCTCCAAGAATATGAATTTATGTTTCACCAACTTCCTTTAAAAAATGTCAACTCATTTACAATTAAATCTAAAAGAAAATAGTTCACGCACAGGTCTCATTTCTGTGAATACTTTTTACCAGTGAATACTGTGCAGATACTAATTCTCTTCGAACATTTATTCCTACTGTTTTGGACACCTTTTAAATATTTTGTTAGTCTTTCATTGTGAATTCACAGTATTTTATTCACCTTAGTCCAGTGATTCAATCTCATTCATTGTGATTTCCAAGAGTTTATACATAGTTTTCTATTTATACAAACTCTTTCAATGGAAATTATTACTTCTTTGAGACTACCTTGACGACCATTGAATTTTAATGAGTTCTGAATACCTTTGTAATGTGATAATAATGGCCCTCCCCTGACAATACTTTTCAGAAATTACAGGATACTTCTGGGTATTTCCCAGACCTTTGAACACTATTTCACAGTTTCTAAATAGTGTCTTTCTGATAATAAGGCTCTTTGATCATGTATTCCTACTGTTTCAGGTATTTCCCAGATCAAGGAACCTCTGAACAACACCCCCAAAACTAGGTCCTCCCCCTAGTTTTGTGACACTACCCCTGATTCTCCCATGCAATGAAGCCCATTGACTGAGCTTTTGGGCCCCTCATATGGAATCTGGACTTCCAAAATAGCTGGAAGTTGGCTTAAAGTCCTGAAACCAACAGCCCCAGGTCCTCAAGATTTCAAACGCTGCCTTCGATCTGATCCAGAGGGCTGCCTGACTTCTTTTAATGCCTCTGAAATCTGGGGCCATCTCATCGTGTGATGGCCTTGAACCACAACAAAATGGACTGAGGCTTTGAAATGAAGGCCAGATCTTTCTTAAATTCCAGGCTGGCCCTTGAACCTCCAACTGATGACATGAAGAGGTCAGACCATCCTACAGAGTGTCTTCACCTGATACCTCATTCAGAAATCACATGATACTTCTAGTATTTCCCAGGCCCTGGCACCACTGACCAACATTCCCTTGGTCACCTGGCCCCTTTCCTTGATGACATAAGCTTGTCCGTGTTCTTAAGTGACTCCATGTGCCCTGGCTCACAATACAACATCCTGGTATGCCCAAGGACCTGCACAGGTGAACAACTTCAGAATGGTACTTGGTCCCACACCCTGACGACATGAAGAGGTCTGGCTTCCCCCCAGAAGCTCCCTAGCCTGACCCCACTTTTCAGAAATTACAGGATCCTTCCATTATTTCCCAGGCCATGGACAACTCAACAACGTACCATTGACAACCTATGCCCTCCCTGAGGTTATTGACACTCTACTCCTTGTTAACCAGTGCACTGAGCCTCATTGCCCAGGCTTTGTGGCCCCTCATGTGGAGTCTGTAATTCCCAAATATCTGGAAGTTGGGTTAAAGGCCTAAAACCCACAGCCCCAGATCACCATCTTCTAAAAGGTTTTCCCTGATCCAGTCCAGAGGGCAGCCTGGCATGACTAAGAAACACATGTGTGTGCATCTGCCTAGGGACTCCGTATTGGCTCCAACATGGGGGCATCTCACCTTGGAATGGCCTTGGACCACAACAAAATGAACTGCAGGCTTTGAAATAAAGGCCAGAGCTTTGTTAAATTCCAGGCTGGCACTTGAACTACTACCTGACGACATGAAGAGGTCATGCCGCCCCTTGGAGTGCCTTCACCCTGACCCAACCATTCAGAAATCATAGGAAACTTGCCAATATTTCCCAGGTCCTGGCATCCCTGAAAAACATCCCATTAGTTACCTGACCCCTCCCCCTGATGATGTAAGTCAGTCCTGCTTCTTAAGTTATTCCACCTGCCTTGTCTCAGGAGACAACATCTGGGTTTGCCCAAGGATCTGGCACAGGTGACCAACTTCAAGGTGATACTTAGCCCCACTCCCTGATAAGATGAAGAGGATTGGTTGCTTCTGAGATGGCCCTCCCATGACCCCACTTTTCAGAAATTATAGGATACTTTCGGTTATTTCCCAGGCCATGGAATCTCTGAATAACATCCCATTGGCCACCTAGGCCCTCCCCTTGATTTTTAAAACTTCGGTTCTGGTTTACTGGCACACTGAGCCCCATTACCCAGTTTTGTGGAGTCTGTAATAGCTTGAAGTTGGGTTAAAGGCCTAAAACCCACAGCTCCAGATCACCATCTTCTAAAAGGCTGCCCCTGATCCAGTCCAAAGGGCAGCCTGGCATCTTCTAAGAAACACATGTGGGTTCATCTGCCTAGGGACTCCACATCATCTCTGAAATGGGGGCATCTCACTGTGGATTGGCCGTGGACCCCAAACAATTGAACTGTGGTATTTACATCAAGGTCAGAGTTTTGTTAAATTTTAGGCTGGCACTGGAACCACTACCTGACAACATGAAGAGGTCAGGCCACCCCTTGGAGTGCCTTCATTCTAACCCCACTACTCAGAAATCACAGGAAACTCCCGGTTGTTTCCCAGGCCCTCGCAGCTCTGAGCAACATCCCATTGGTCAACTGGCCCCTTTCCCTGATTACATAAGCCAGTCCTGATTCTTCTGTGACTCCACCTGCCTTGGCCCATGAGACAACATTTCAGTATGCCCAAGGACCTGGCACAGGTGACCAACTTCAGGCTGGTACTTGGTCTCTCCCCCTGATGACAGGAAGAGGTTTTGGTGCACCTCAGACAGCTCTGGCCTTACCCCACTTTTGAGAAATTTCAGGATATTTCCTTGTATTTCCAGACCATGGAACCACTCAACAACATCCACTTGGAAACCTAGGCCCTCACTTTAGTTTTTGAGACACTACTCCTGGTTCACTTGTGCACTGAGCCCCATAGTATGGGCTTTGTGGCCCCTCATGTGGACTCTGGACTTTCTAAATTGCCTGAAGTTAGGTGAAAGGCTTAAAACCCACAACCCCAGATCACCAACTTCTCAAAGGCTGCCCTTGATCCAGTCCAGAGGGCAGCGTGGTGTCTCCTAAGAAACACAGGTGTGTTAATCTGCCAAGGGACTCTATTTGGTCACCAACATGGGGGCATCTCACTGTTGATTGGCCTTAGACCCCCCAAAAAACAGACTGCAGGCTTTGAAATCAAGCCCAGAGCTTTGTTAAATCCTAGGCTGGTACTTGAACTACCTCAAGACCACATGAAAATGTCCGAGAACTTTTCATGGGGAGCCCAGGACTGCCTTCACCCAGACCCCACCATTCAGAAATCACAGGAAACTTCCAGGTATTTCCCAAGTCCTGGTACCCCTGACTAACATCCCATTGGTCACCTGGCCACTGATGACATAAGCAGGTCTTACTTCTTAAGTGAATACACTTGCCCTAGCTCAGGAGACATCTGGGTCAACCCAAAAAAGACCTGGCACAGGTGACCAACTTCAGACTGGTATTTTGTCTTGCCCCTTAATGACATGAAGAGGTCTGGCTGCCCCCTGATGGTCCTCTCCTGACCCCAAATTTCAGAAATTACAGGATATTTCCTGGTATGTCCCAGGCCATGGAATCCTTGAACAACATCTCATTGGCCACCTAGGTTTTCCTCCTGGTTTGCAAGACAGAGCTCTTGAGTCACTCTCACAGAGATCTTCATTGCCCGAGCTTTGTGGAGTCTCTGCACTTCACAAATTTCTGGAAGTTGGCTTAAACTCCTGAAACGCACAGCCCCAGATTTCATCTTCTCAAAGGCTGTCCTTAAGTTCCTAGGGCAGTCTGACTTCTTCTAAGAAACACATGTGCATTCACCTGCCTCTGGACTCAGTATCATCTATGACATGGGGGCATCTCACCATGCAATGGCCTTGGGCCCCAACTAAAAGTTCTGCAGACTGTGAAATCAAGGCGAGAGTTCTGTTAAATACCAGGCTGGCAGTTGAACCTCCCCGCTGACACCATGCAGCGGTCGGGAAACACTCAGACAGCCTTCACCCCAAAGCCATAGTTCAAAAAACACAGGAGGCTTCCAGGTATTTCCCAGGCCCTGGCATCCCTGACCAACATATCATTTGTCACCTGGCCCCTCTCCATAATGACATAAGCAGTCCTGCTTCTTAAGTGACCACACCAGCCCTGGCTCAAGAGACAACATCTAGATTCTCCCAAGAACTTGGCACAAGTTTCCAAATTTGGGCTGGTACTTGCCAACCCTCTGATGACATAAAGACATCTGGCTTCCCCTCGTATGGCCCTCCCTGACCCCACTTTTCAGAAATTACAGGATAATTCCGAGTATTTCCCAGATCAAGGAACCACTGAAAAACATTCCATTGGCCACCTCCGACCTCTCCTCGGTGTTTCAGATACGGCCCCTGGTTCACTCGCGCATTGAGTTCCATTGCCCAAGTTTTTTGGCCCCTCATGTGGAGTCTGGACTTCCAAAATAGCTGGAAGTCAGTTTAAAGGCTTACAACCCACAGCCCCAGGTCACCATCTTTTCAAATGCTTTCTTCGATCTTATCCAGAGGGCAGCCTGGCTTCTTCTAATAAAGACATGTGGGTCCATCTGCTTCGGGATTTAGTATCTTCTCCAACATGGGGGCATCTCACTATGGAATGGACTTGGACACCAACAAAACAGACAACAGGTTGTGAAATCAAAGCCAGAGTTCTGTTAAATCCTAGGCTTGCACTTGAACTCGCTTTAATGACAAGAAGGGGTCAGGCCACTCCCTGGCGTGTCCTCACCAAGACCCCAACATTCAGAAATCATAGGAAACTCCCAGGTGTTTCCCAGGCCCGCACACTCCTGACCAACATCCTATTGGTCACCTGGCTCCTCTCCCTGATTATATAAGCCAGTCCTGCTTCTTATGTGACTCCACCTGCCTTGGCTCATGAGACAACATCCTGGTATGCCCAAGGATCTGGCACAGGTTACCATCATCAGGCTGTTTTCTTGGCCTCCAGATGGCCCTCCCCTGACACCACTTTTCAGAAATTACAGGATACTTCCGTGTATTTCCCAGGCGATGGAAACCCTCAACAACATCCCACTGGCCACCTAGGCCTGCTATTTGTTTTTTGAAACACTACTCCTGGCTCACTTGTGCACTGAGCCCCATTGTCTGGGCTTTGTGGCCTCTCATGTGGATCCTGGACTTCCTAAATTGCTTGAAGTTGGGTGAAAAGGTTAAAACACACAGCCCCAGATCACCATCTTCTCAAAGGCTGCTTCTGATCCATTCCAGAGGGCAGACAGGTATCTCCTAAGAAACACAGTGTGGGTCCATCTGCCTAGGGACTCCGGATGGTCACCTACATGGGAGCATCTCAAACTGGAATGGATTTAGAACCCCCCAAAAATGGACTGAGGGCTTTTAAATCAAGGCCATAGCTTTGTTAAATCTCAGGCTGGTACCTGAACTGCCCCAAGACGACATGAAGAGGTCCGACATCCCCCTGGACTGCCTTCACCAGTCAGAAATTACAGGAAACTTCCAGATATTTCCCAGGCCCTGGAACCCCTGGCCAACATCCCATTGGTCACCTAGTGACTCCCCCATCTTCTCAAAGGGTGCCCACTATTCAATTCAGAGGGAAACCTGGCATCTTCTAAAAAACATATGTGAGGCCATGTGTATCAGATTCCATATAATCTCCAACATGGGGGTATCTTACCATAGAATGGCCTTGGACCCCAACAAAACAGACATAGGGATTTGGAAAAATGGCAAGAGCTGTAATAAATCTCAGGCTGGAACTTGAACCTCCCCATGATGACATGAAAAAGTTGGGCTGCCCCCAGACTGCCTTCACATCAAACCCACCATTCAGAAATTATAGGAAACTTCACAGTATTTCCCAGGCCCTGTACCCCTGACCAACATCCCATTGGTCACCTGGACACTGATGACATAAGCAGGTCTTTCTTCTTAATTAAATCCACCTGCCCTAGCTCATGAGACAACATCTGAGTCAGCCTAAAGACCTGGCACAGGTGACCAGTGGTATTTTGCCACGCCCCTTAATGACATGAAGAGATCTGGCTGCCCCCCTGATGTCCCTCTCCTGACCCCAATTTTCAGAAATTACAAGATACTTCCTGGTATATCCCAGACCATGAAATCCTTGAACAACATCTCATTGGTCACCTAGGTTTTCCTCCTGGTTTGTAAGAAACCGATCCTGGTTCACTGGTTCAATGAGCCCCATTGCTCAGGTTTTGTAGACCCCCATATGGAGTCTGGACTTCCCAAGTAGCTGTAAGTTGGTTTAAAGGCCTAAAATTCACAACTCCAGATCTCCATCCTCTCAAATGCTGTCCCAGATCCAATCCAGAGATAGCCTGGCATCTTCTGTGAAACACATGTGGGTCTATCTTCCTAGGGACTCCGTACTGTCTCCAAAATGGGGGCATCTCACCGTGAAGGGCCTTGGATTCCATCAAAATGGACTTCATGCTTTGAAATCATGGTGATAGTTTTATTAAATCCCAGGCTGGCACTTGAACCTCCCCTTGATGACATGAAGAGGTCAGGCCGCCCCCTTGACTGCTTTCACCCTGATCCCACTGTTCAGAAATTATAGGAAACTTTCAGATATTTCCCAGGCACTGGCATCCCTGACCAACATCCCCTTGGTCACCTGCCCTCCTCTCCTCCAGATGATGTAAGAAGGTCCTGCTTCATAAGTGATTCCACCTTCCCTGGCTTATGAGACAACATGCGGGTCAGCCCAAGGACCTGGCAGAGGTCACCAGTTTTAGGCTGGTACTTGGCCATGCCCCCTGAAGAACTGAAGAGGTCTGACTTCCCCCCAGATGGCCCTAGCCACCCCACTCTCAGAAATTACAGGATACTTTTGGTTATTTCACAGGCCATGGAACCTTTGAACAACCATTGGCCACCTTGGCCCTCACTGTGGTTTGAAAGATAGCTCATGGTTCACTGGTGCACTCAGCCCCATTCTTCGAGTTTGTGGTCCCTCATGTGGATTCCAGACTTACCAAATAGCTGGAAGTTGGTTAAAGACCTAAAACTTACAGCCCCAGATCACCATCTTCTCAAAGGCAGTCCCCGATCCAATCCAGAGGGCAACCTGGCATCTTGTGAAAAAAAAATTTTGGGTCCATCTATCTCTATCATTGTATCGTCTCCTACAGGGAGAATCTCACCATGAATGGCCTTTGACTACAACAAAATGACTGTGGCCTTTGAAATCAAGGCCAGAGCTTTGTTAAATCTCAGGATGGCACTTGAACCATCCCGTGATAACATGAAGAGGTCAGTTCACCTTCTGGAGTATCTTCACCCAAACCCCACCCAAACCCCATTCAGATATTGCAAGAAACTCCCATGTATTTCCCAGGCCCTGGCACCTTTGACAAACATCCAATTGGTCACCTGGCCGCTTCCACGGATGAAAGAAGCCAGTCCTGATTATTAGGTGACTCCACCTGACCTGGCTCAGGAGGCAGCATTCAGGTTGTCCCCAAGGAGCTGGGACAGGTGACCAACATCAGGCAGGTAATTAGGCCCACCCCCTGATGACATGAAGAGGATTGGCTGCCCCACAGATGGCCCTCCTCTGACCCCACTTTTCAGAAATTACAGGATACTTCTGGGTATTTCACAGGCCATGGAACTTTTGAACAACATCCCATTGACCACCTAGGCCCTCCTCATAGTTTGAAAGTCAAAGCTCCTGGTTCATGGTACACTGAGCCCCATTGTTCTGGCTTTGTGGCCCCTTATATGGAGTCTGGACTTCCCAAATAGCTTGAAGTTGGATTAAAGGCCTAAAATCCACAGCCCAAGATCATCATCTTCTCAAAGACTGTTCCCAATACAATCCAAAGGGCAGCCTGGAGTCTTCTGGAAAAAAACACATGTGGGTCCATCTGCCTCGAACTCTGTATCGTGTCCTATATGGGGGCATCTCTCTGTGGAATGGCCTTGGACCCCAACAAAACAGACTGCGTGCTTTGAAATCAAGTCCCGAGCTTTGTTAAATCTCAGGCTGGCACTTGATTATTAGGTGACTCCACCTGACCTGGCTCAGGAGACAGCATTCAGGAAGTTGGTTATTCAGGTGACCAACATTCAGGTGACCAACATCAAGCAGGTAATTAGGCCCAACCCCTGATGACATGAAGAGGTCAGGACACCCTCAGGGGTGTCTTAACCCCGACCACACCATTCAGATATCACCCGTAACTCATGGGCATTTCCCAGGCCCTGGCACCCCCAAACAACATCCCAATGGACACCTATGACACCCCCTGATGACATAAACCAGTCCTGATTCTTAAGTGATCCCACCAGCCCTAGCTAACGAGAGAACATCTGGGCATGACCAAAGACCTGGTACAAGTGACCATTTTCAGTCAGGAACTTGGCCCCGCACCCTCATGACATAGAGAGGATTGGCTGCCCCTGAGATAGCCCTCCCCTGACCCCACTTTTCAGAAATTACAGGATACTTGCGGGTATTTCACAGGCCATGAAATCTCTGAACAACATCTCATTGGTGACCTACACACTCCATGTACTTTGTACGACACTGCTCCTGGTTCACTGGTGCACTGAGCCCATTGCTCAGACTTTGTGGATCCTCATATTGAGTCTAGACTTCCCAAATAGCTGGAAGTTGGTTTAAAGGCCTTAAACCCATAGTCCCAGATCACCATCTTCTCAAAGGTTGTCCCCAATCCAATCCAGAGGGCATCGTTGAGTCTTCTGAAAAAAACACATGTGGGTCCATGTGCCTTGGGACCCCATATTGTCTTCTACATGGGGGCATCTCACCGTGAATGTCCTTGGACCCCCAAAAAACAGATTGCATGCTTTGAAATCAAGGCCTGACCTTTTCTAAATCTCAGGCTGGCACTTGAACCATCCACTGATGACATGAAGAGGTCTGGCTGCCCCCGGGAGTGTCTTCACCCCGACCCCACCATTCAGATATCACAGGAAACTCCTGGGTATTTCCCAGGCCCTGACACCCCTGACTAACATCCCATTGGTCACCCGCCATTCCCCTTGATGACATAAGCCATCCCTGATTCTTAACTGACTCCACCAGTTCTGGCTCATGAGACAAAATCTGGGTATTCCCAAGGACCTGGTACAGGTGACCAAAGTTAGGCAGGTACTTGGCCTCACCCCCGAGTGAAATGATGAGTGTTGGCTGTCCCTGAGATTGCCCATCCCTGACTCCACTTTTCAGAAATTACAGGATATTTCCGGGTATTTCCCAGGCCATGGAACCCTTGAACAACATCTTATTGGCCACCTTGTCCCTCCCCCTGGTTTTCAAGACTTGCTTTTGGTACACTGGTGCACAGAGCCCATGCCTCAGGCTTTTTGGCTCATTATATGGAGTCTGGACATCCCAAATAGCTGGAAGATCGGTTAAAGGCAAGAATCCACAGCCCCAGGTTGATATCTTCTAAAAAGAATGCTCCAGTTCCAATCTAGACAGGAGTCTGGCGTCTTCTGATAAACACAAGTGGGTCCATCTGCCTCAGGACTTCATGTCTTCTCTGTTATGGGCATGTAAACTTGAATGGCCTTATACCCCAATTAAATGGACTGCGTGCTTTGAAATCAAGGCCAGTGATTTGTTACATCCCAGGCTGGCGCTTGAAAATCCCTCTTTTGACATTAAGAGATCAGGCCGACCCCCAGAGTGTCTTCAGCCCTACCCAACCATTCAGAAATTGCAGCAAAGTCTTGGGTATTTCCATGGCCCTGGCAGCCCTGACCTATATCATATTGGTCACCTGGGTCCTCCCTCTAATGACAGAAGCTAGTACTGATTCTTAATTGACTCCACCTGACCTGGCTCAAAAAACATCCCTGTATGCCCAAGGACCTGGCATAGGTGACCAACTTCAGGCTGGTACTTGGCCCTGCCTCCTAATGATATGAAGAGGATTGGCTGTCCCTGAAACAGCCCTCCCCTGACCTCACTTTTCAGAAATTACAGGATGCTTCCAGGAATTTCATAGGCCATGGAACCTCTGAACAACATCCCATTGGCCAAGTACTTCCTCCCTGAGGTTTGTAATACACTGCCCCTGGTTCACTGGTGCACTGAACCTCATTCCTCGCATTTGTGGCCCCTCATATGGCGTCTGGACTTCCCAAATAACTGGAAGTTGGGTTAAAGGCCTAAATCCACAGCACCTGACACCATCTTCCTAAATGCTGCCACCGAACCAAATGAGAAGGCAGCCAGCATCTTCTCAGAAAAACATGTGGATCCATCTGCCTCAGGAGTCCATATCAACTCCTACATGGGGAATTTCACAATGGAATATCCTTGTATGCCAACAAAAATGAACTGCGTACTTTAAAATAAAGGCCAGAGCTATGTTGAATCCAAGGCTGGCACTTGAACCTCCCCCAGATGACATGAAGAGCTCAGGCCACTCCCTGGAGTGTCCTCACCCTGACCCCAACATTGAGAAATCACAAGAAATTCCTGGGTGTTTCCCAGGCCCTGGCACCCCTGACCAACATCCCATTGGACACCTGACACTTTCCCCTGATGATGTAAGCTGGTCCTGCTTCTCAAGTGACTCCACCTGCCCTAGCTCAGGAGACAACATCCCGGTATGCCCACGGACCTGAAGAGGTGACCAACTTCAGGCTAGTACTTAGTCTGCCCCCTGATGACATGAAGAGATCTGGATACCCCCCAGTCAAACCTAGACTGACCCCCACCCCTTTTCAGAAATTACACGACCGTCTGAATATCTCCCAGGCCATGGAATCCCTCAACTATGTCCCATTGGTCACCTAGGCCCTCTCCCTGGTTTTTGAGACACCATTCCTGGTTTACCTGTGCATTGAGCCCCAAGGACCAGGCTTTGTGGCCCCTCAGGTGGAGTCTGGACTTCCCAAGTAGCTGGTAGTTGGGTTAAAGGCCCAAAACCTACAGCCTAGATGACCATCTTCTCAAAGAATGCCCCCGATTCAGTCCAGAGTGCAGCTGGGCATCTTCTAAGAAACACTTGAGGGTCCAACTGCCTCGGGGCTTCATATGGTCTTCAACATGGGGATGTCTCATGGTAGAATGGCCTTGGACCACAACAAAACAAAGTACGAGATTTGAAATCAAGGCCATAGGTTTTTTACATCCCAGGCTGGTACTTGAACCTCCCCTGGACGACATGAAGAGGCCAGGCTTCCCCCGGAGTGTCTGCACCCAGACTCCACCATTCAGAAATCACAAGAAACTCTCAGGTATTTCCCAGGCCCTGGCACCACTGACTAACATCCCTTTGGTCACCTGGCCCCTCCTTCTGATGACATAAGCAGGTCTTGCTTCTTAAGTGAATCCACCTGCCTTGGCTCAAGAGACAACCTCTGTGTATGCCTAAGGACCTGGCACAGCTGACCAACTTCAGGCTGGTATTTGTCCCCAACCCCTAATGACATGAAGATGTCTGGCAGCACATAGATGGCCCTCGCCTAACCCCACTTTCCAGAAATTACAGGATACTTCCAGGTATTTCCCAGACCATGGACCCCTCATTGAAGTCCCATTAGCCACCTAGGCCCTCCCCCGGGTTTTTGAGACATCACTTCTGGTTCACTTGCCCATAGAGTCTCATTCCTCAGGCTTTGTGGCCCCTCTTGTGGAGTCTGGACTTTCCAAATACCTGGAAGTTGGGATAAAGCCCTAAAACCTACAGCTCATATGACCATCTTCTCAAATGCTGCCCCTGATCCAGAGCAGAGGTCAGTCAGGCGTCTTCTAAGAAAGACATGTGAGTCCATGTGCCTCGGGACACTGTATAGTCTCCAACGTGGGGCATCGCACTGTGCAATCGCCTTGGACCCTAACAAAACAGACTGCAGGCTGAAATCAAGTCAATATCTGTGTTAAATCCCAGACTGGCACTTGAACCTCCCCGTGATGACATGAAGAGCTTGGGCTGTCCCCTGGACTGCCTTCACCCTGACCCCACCGGTCAGAAATCATAGGAAAATTCTGGGTATTTCCCAGGCCCTGGTACCCCTGCCAAACATACAATTAGTCACCTGACCCCTCCCCCTGATGATGTAAGCCAGTCCTGCTTCTTAAGTGACTCCCTTTACCCTGGCTCAGGAGACAACCTCCGGGTATGCCCAAGGATCTGCACAGGTGGCAAACTACAGTCAGGTACATGGACTGGCCTTCTGATGACATGAAGATAATTAGCTGCACCCCCAAAAGACTCTCCCCTAACCCTAATTTCAGAAATTAAAGGATGCTTCCAGGTATTTACCTGGCCCTAGAACCCCTGAACAAAATCCCATTGGCGACCAAGGACCTCCCCCTGGTTTTTGAGACAGTGCTTCTGGTTCTGGAGTGCACGGAGGCCCATTGCCAGGGCTTTGTGGCCCCTCATGTAGAACCTGGACTTTCCAAATCACTAGAAATTGTGTAAAATGCCTAAAACCCACAGTCCCAGATCACCATCTTCTCAAAGACTGTCTCCAATCTTGTCCAGAGGGCAGGCTGGTGCCTTCTATGAAAGACATGTGGGTCCATCTGCCTAGGGACTCTGTATCATTTTCTACATGGGGGCATCTCACCATTGAATGGCCTTGTACCCCAGCAAAAAAGACTACAGGCTTTGAAATCAAGGCCATAGCTGTGTTAAATCCCAGGCTGGCACTTGAACCTCTCCGTGATGACATGAAGAGGACCAGCAGGCCCCTGGACTGCCTTCACTGAGACCCCACCTTACAGAAGTCACAGAAAACTGCCAGGTATTTCCCAGGCCCTGGCACCCTTGACCAACATCCCATTGGTCACCTGGCCCCTCCGCCTGATGATGTAATCCAATCCTGCTTCTTAAGTCACTCCACCTGCCCTGGCTCAGACAACAACTTCCAGGTATGCCAAAGGATCTGCACAGATGACATACTACAGGTAGGTACATGGCTCCATTTCTTGATGACATAAAGAGCATTAGCTACACCCATTCGGTGCTCCCCTGACCAGATTTTAAAAAATTACAGGATACTTCCCGATATTTCCTAAGCCCTGGTTGCCCTGAAGAACATCCCATTGACCATATAGGCCCTCCCCCTGGTTTTTGAGACACAGCTCCTGGTTCATTGACACATTGAGCCCAATTACACGGGCTTTGTGGCCACACATGTGGATTCTGGACTTCCCAAATAGCTGGTAGTTGCGATAAAGACCTAAGACCCACCACCCCAAATCACCATCTTCTCAAAGCTGACTCTGATCCTTTCCAGAGGGTAGCCTGGAGTCTACTAAGAAATACATATGGCCGAAACCGGTTTGGCTCAGTGGATAGAGCGTCGGCCTGCGGACTAAAGGGTCCCAGGTTCGATTCCGGTCAAGGGCATGTACCTTGGTTGCAGGCACAACCCCAGTAGGGGGTGTGCAGGAGGCAGCTGATCGATGTCTCTCTCTCATCGATGTTTCTAGCTTTCTATCCCTCACCCTTTCTCTCTGTGAAAGATCAATAAAATGTACTAAAAAAAATTTTTTTAAAGAAATACATGTGGGTCTATGTGCCTAGGGACTCCATATTGTCTCCAACATGGGGGCATCTCACTGTGTAATGACCTTTGACTCCAACAAAATGGACTACATGATTTGAAATCAAAGCCAGAGATGTGTTAAATCCCAGGCTGACACTTGCACTTTTCCCTGATGACATGAAAAGCTTTTGAACCTCTGGATGCCCTTCTCCCCAACCGTACTATTCAGAAATCACAAAATAGTTCTGGATATTTCCCAGGCCCTGACAGCCCTGACAAAATCCCATTCTTGACCTGGCCCCTCTCGCTGATGATGTAAACAGCCCTACTTCTTAAGCGACCCTACCTGCCATGGCTCAGGACCACATCCTGGTATGCCCAAGGACCTAGCACAGGTGACCAACTTCAGGCTGGCACTTGGCCCCACCTCCAACTCACATGAAGAGGTCTGTCTGCCCCCAGAAGGCCTTCCCTTCCTCTGACCCCACTTTTCAGAAATTACAGAATACTTCCTGGTATTTCCAGGCCATGGAACTCCTAAACAACATCCGATTGGCTACCTAGGCTCTCCCCATAGTTTTTTGAGTCACCTCTCCTGGTTCACTGACGAACTGAGCCCCATTGCCTGCATTTGTGACCCCTGATGTGGAGTCTGAACTTCCCAAATAGCTAAAAGTTGGGGTAAAGGCTTAAGACCCAAAGCCCCAGATCACCATCTTCTCAAAGGATGTCGCCAAAACCATCCAGAGGGCAGCCTAGAGTCTTCTAAAAAAGATTTTTGGGCCCATGTGCCCCGGGACTCCGTATCATCTCCAACATAGGGGCATGTCACCATGAAATGGCCATGGACCCCCCAAAAAATGGTCTGCAGGCTTTGAAATCAAGGACGGAGCTGTATTAAATCTCAGGCTGGCACTTGACCCTCTCCTTGATTACATGAAAAGGTTTGACACCTCTGGACAAGCTTCACCCAAACCCCCCTGTTCAGAAGTCACAGCATACTTCTGGACATTTTCCAAGTACTGGAACCCCTGACCAACATACCATTGGTCACCTGGCCCCTCCCCGTCATGACTTAGCAGGTCCTACTTCCTAAGCGACCTCACCTGCCCTGACTCATGAGACAACACCAGGGTATGCCCAAGGACCTGGACAGGTGACCAAATTAAGGCTGGTGCAAAGTCCTGCGCCCTGATGACATGAAGAGTTCTGACTGCCCCACAGACGACCCTCCCCTCACCCCACTGGATGGGATCAGAGGCAGCCTTTGAGAACATGGTGATCTGGGACTGTGGGTTTTAGGCCTTTTATCCAACATCCAGAGATTTGGGAAGTTCAGACTGCAAATGAGGAGCCACAAAGACTGTGCAATGGGACTCAGAGCACTGGGGAACCAGGAGCCCTGTCTCAAAAACCAGGATGTGAGTCTAGGTGGCCAATGGAATGTTGTTCAGGGGTGCTAGATCCTGGGAAATACCACTAAATCTCCTGTAATTTCTGTAAAGTGGGGTCAGGGAAGAGTTTTCTGAGGGGCAGCCAATCCACCTCAGGTCATCAGGTGTTGGGGCCAAGTACCAGCCTGAAGTTCATCACCTGTGTCAGGCCCTAGGAAATACCTGGATGTTGTCTCCTGAGCCAGGTCAGGTCGGGTCGTGTAAGAAGCAGGACCTGCTTATGTCATAATGGGAAGCGGCCAGGTGACCAATGGGATGTTGGTCAGGGTTTCTAGAGCCTGGTAAATACTCAGGAGTTTCATGGGATATCAGAATGGTGGGGTCCTGGTGGAGACAGTCTGGATGAGCGGCCTGACCTCTTCATGTCATCAGGGGGAGGTTCAAATGCCAGCCTGAGATTTAACAAAGCTGTGGCCTGTATTTCAAAGCATGCAGTCTGTTTTGTTGGGGTCCAAGGCCATTTCATGGTGAGTTGGCCCATTTCAGAGATGATATGGAATCCTGAGGCAGATAGACCCACATGTGTTTCTTAGAAGACACCAAGCTGCCCTCTGAATTGAATCGAATGCTTCCTTTGAAAAGATGGTGATCTAGGCTGTGGGTTTTAGGCATTTAACCCAACTTCAATTTTTTTGGGAAATCCAGACTTCTCATGAAGGGCCTCAAATCCCGAGCAATGGGGCTCAGTGCGTGAGTGAACCAGAAGCAGTGTCTTACAAACCTGAGTGAGGATTTTGAGGGGTTCCCTGTCTTGGGAAATACTCAGAAGTATCCTGTAATTTCTGAAAAGTGTGATCAGAGGAGGGCAGTATGCCGGGCAGCTAAAACTTTTCATGTTATGAGGGGGCATGACCAAGTACCATCCTACGTTGGTCACTGTACCAGATCCTTGGGCTGACCCAGATGTTGACTCATGAACCAAGGCAGGTGCATTCACTTAAGAAGCAGGACCTGCTTACGTCATCAGGGGGAGGGTCCAGGTGACCAATAGAATGTTCGTATGGGGTGCCAGGGTCTGGGAATTACCCAGGAGTTTCATGTGATATCTGAATAGTGGGGTCAGGGTGATCATGTCATCAAAGGGAGGTTCAAGTTACAGCCTGGGATTTAAAAAACTCTAGCCTTGCCAAGGCCAGTTTGACTCAGTGGATAGAGCATCAGCCTGTGGACTGAAGGGTCCCAGGTTTGATTCCGGTCTGGGGTATGTATCCTGGTTGCGGGCATATCCCCAGTGAGGGGTGTGCAGGAGGAAGCTAATCAATGTCTCTCTCTCATCAGTGTTTCTAACTCTCTATCCCTCTCCCTTCCTCTCTGTAAAAAATCAATGAAATATTAAAAAAATAAAAAAATAGAGAATCTAAGATGGCAGCATAGGTAAACACCTACACTGCTGCCTCGCACAACAATTTCAAAACTACAACTAAAAGACAGAACGGACATCATCCAGAACCACAGGAAAGCTGGCTGAGTGGAAATTCTACAACTAGAGGGAAAGAGAGGGGCTCACAGACACCCAGAGGAGCTGCAAAAAGCTGAGGTACGGAGATGCACGTGTGGAGAGTACCTGGCTGGTTTTCTCTGACAGGAGGGAAACGGAGACTCTCAAAGGCACTGAACCCCTTATCTTACGACACTAAACCCCAGATCCAACCGAATCTCATATGGGGGGAATTTGGAATGTGAAAAGGGAGAGGTGCATGGAAATTTAGGGGAGTCCCAAAAGATCAGAGGGCTGGTGGCGCGCACGGCACTGCACAGAGGACAGACTGCTGATTGTGCCACTGACTTTCTCGAGTGGGCGGGAGACAGACCCTCCCAACTGTGCCACTTCTGACTCCACTAAGCCCCTGTTTTGGGTAAAACCCTGGGGACCTAGACTTGTGTGGTCCTGAAGCACAGGGGAGCCGGAAAGGCAGCGGTCTAGAGGCACTGTCTGCGCACACAAGGACAGCTCCAGCGATTATCCAGTCACGTGAGATTCAGGGGCCGTCAAGGGCGGGGCCGACTGGAAGGCAAGGCAGTCCCTTAAGCCCTGAGACTCCACCCATCCCAAGCTCAACAGAGAGGCTTCTGCAGTTTTGCAAGTCTGGTATCATAAGGCTGAATCCAACACAGAAGTTCTCCCAGCATAATGAAAATGCCAAGACAAGGGAAGGGATCACAAACAAAAGAAATGGAGGAAAACAACCGACTGGATATAGAGTTCAAAACCATGCTTATAAGGTTTTTCAAGAATATGCTAGAAAAGTTGGATAAAATTAGCGAGAGCCTAGAAGACATGAAAAAGGACCAACTAGAGATGCATAAGATCAAACTAGAGATGGAAAAGGTCCAACTAGAGATGAAAAAGGACCAACTAGAAATTAAGCATACACTGACTAAAGTAAAAAATATTACACAGAGTCCTAACAGCAGACTAGAGAAAGGCAAGAATTAAGTAAAAATTTGAAATATAAAGAAGCAGAAAACACTCAACTGGAAAAGCAAGAAGAGAAAAGAATCCAAAAATGTGAAGATAATGTAAGGAGCTTCTGGGACAGCTTCAAGTGTACCAACATCAGAATTGTGGGGGTGCCAGAAGAAGAGAGAGAGCAAGATACTGAAAACCTATTTAAAGAAATAATGACTGAAAACTTCCCATATCTGGTAAAAGAAATAGACTTACAAGTCCAGGAAGCACACAGAACCCCATATAAAAGGAATCCAAAGAGGACTATACCAAGACACATCATAATTAAAATACCAAGAGCAAAAGACAAAAGAGAGAATATTAAAAGCAGCAAGAGAAAAACAGTTCATTACCTAGAAAGGAGCACCCATACGACTGTCAGCTGATTTCTCAACGGAAACAATGCAGGCCAGACAAGAGTGGCAAGAAATATTCAACGTGATGAATAGCAAGAACCTACAACCAAGAATAATCTATCCAGCAAAGCTAACATTCAGAATTGAAGGGCAGATAAAAGAGCTTCACAGAGAAGAAAAAGCTAAAGGAGTTCATCAATTCCAAACCAGTATTATATGAAATGCTGAAAGGTACTCTTTTAGAAGAGGAAGAAGAAAAAGGTAAAAGCCAAAAAATTATTAACAAATACATATCTGTCAACAAGTGAATCTAAAAATTAAGTGAATTAAAAATTTGATGAACAGAATAAACTGGTGAATATAATAGAATCAGGAGCACAGAAAGGGAGTGGACTGATAATTCTCAAGGGGAAAAGGGTGAGGGGTGTACAGGGAGAGACCGGACAAAAATCATACACGTATGGATGAGGTCAATGGGAGGGAGGTAAGGGCAGAGGGAAGGGTGGGAGTTGGGTGGAGGGGTGCTATGGAGGGGAAAAAATAGAAACAAATGTAATAATCTGAATAATAAAGATTTAATTAAAAAAGAAAGTAAAACAAAAAATTAAAAATATAAAAATATTTAAAAAAATAAAAAATAAAAAACTCTTACCTTTATTTCAAAGCGTGCAGTCTTTTTTGTTGGGGTCCAAGGCCATTTCATGGTGAGATTCCCCCATTCGGAGATGATATGGAATCTGGAGGCAGATGGACCCACATGTTTCTTAGAAGACACCAAGCTATCCTCTGGATTGTATTGGGGCCGCCTTTGAGAAGATGGAGATCTAGGGCTGTGGCTTTTAAGCTTTTAAACCAACTTCCAGTTATTTGTGGATTCCCGACTCTGTTTGAGGGTTCACAAAACCCAGGCAATGGGGCTAAGTGGCAGGTGAACCAGGAGTGTTGTCCCAAAAACCAGGGTGAGTGCCCAGGTGGCCAATGGGATGTTGTTCAGGGGTCCCATGGCCTGGGAAGTACTCAGAAGTATCCTGTAATTTCTTAAATGTGGGGTAAGGAGAGGGCCTTCTTGGGGTACCTCATCCTCTTCATGCACTCAGGTTGTGGGGACAAGTACCATCCTGAAGGTAGTCACCTGTGCCAGGTCCTTGGGCATACCTGAATATTGTCTCCTGAGCCAGGGCAGGTGGGTCCCTTAAGAAACAGGACCTGATTACATCATCATGGAGAGGGGCCAGTTAACGGATGGGTTATTGGTTGGGGTCCCAGGGCCTGTGAAATACCCAGAAGTTTCCTGTGATTTAATAACGGTTGGGTCAAGGTGAAGGCTGTCCAGTGTGCGGCTGACCACTTCATTTTGTCAGGGGAAGGTTCAAGTGCCAGCCTTGGATTTAACACAGCTCTGACTTTGATTTCACAGCCTGCAGTCCTTTTTGTTGGAGTCCACGGCAATTCCATGGTCAAGTGCCCCCATGTAGGAAATTATACGGAATCCCAAAGCAGAAGGACCCACATGTCTTTCTAAGTAGAATCCAGGCTGCCCTCAGGAAGGGATTGGAGGCAACCTTTGAGAAGTTGGTGATCTGAAGCTGTGGGTTATAGGCCTTTAACCAACTTCCACCTATTTGGAAAGTCCAGATTCCACATTAGGGGCCTCAAATGTGGGCAATGGGGCTAAGTGTACAGGTGAACCAGGAGTGGTATCCCAATAATCAGGGGGAAGGCCCAGGTGGCCAATTGGATCCTGTTCAGGGGTTTAATGGCCTGGGAAATACCTGGAGGTATTCTGTAATTTCTGAAAAGTGCAATCAGGGAGGGCCATCTGAGGGGCATCTAGACCTCTTCATGTCATCCACAGAGGTGCCAAATACAAGCCTGAAGTTGGTTAGCTTTCCCAGGTCATCGGGCATGTTCGGATGTTGTCTCATGAGCCAGGGCAGGTTGGGTCACTTAAGAAGCAAGACCTGCTTACATCATCAGGGGAAGGGGCCAGATGACCAATGGGATGTTGGCCAGTGCTGCCAGGGCCTGCAAAATACCCAGAAGTTTCTTTTGATTTCTGAAAGGTGGGGTCTGCGTAAAGGACTTTCAGGGGATGGCCCAAACTCTTCATATCATCAGGGGAGGTTCAAGAGCCAACCTGGGATTTAACACAGCTCTGGCCTTGCTTTCACAGCCCACAGTACATTTTGTTGGGGTCCATGGCCATTCCATGAAAAGATGCCACCATGTTGGAGTTGATAAGAATTCCCAAGGAAGATGGACCCACATGTCTTTCTTAGCAGAAGACGGGCTGCTCTATGGTTGGCATTTGAGGCAGCCTTAGAGAAGATGGTGATGTGGGGCATTGGGTTTTAGGCCTTTAAACCAATTTCCAGCTCAACATGAGGCCACAAAGCCCAGGCAATGATGCTAAATGTGCGGATGAACCTGGAATGGTGTCCCAAAAACCAGGGGAAGGGCTTAGGTGGCCAATAAGATGCTGTTCAGGGTTACTGTGGCCTGGGAAATACCCAATAATATCCTGTAATTTCTGAAAAGTGGGGGGCAGCCAATCCTCTTCATGTCATCAGGGAGCTGGGCTAAGTACCAGCCTGAAGTTTGTCACCTGTGCTAGGTCCTTGGGCATACCCAGATGTTGGCTCATGAGCCAGGGCAGGTTGGGTCACTTAAGAAGCAGGACCTGCTTACCTCTTCATGGTGAGGGGCCAGGTGACCATTGGGATGTTGGTCTGAGGTGCCAGGGCCTGAGAAATACCCGGAATTTTCCGGTGAATTTATGTTTTCCGAATTTTCTTCCTAAAACACCAACTCATTTAGACTGAATGCTAAAGAAAACAGTATCATACCCTGGACTCTTCTCCTTGAACATTAGTTGCCAGTGATGAAACAGTGTCCTTGAGATATTAAGGCTCTAAGAACATGTATTCCCTACTGTGTAAAACACCTTTCTAAATATTTCCCCATTGTTTCATTTTGAATTCTCAGTGTTTGATGAACTTTTGGCTTATGATTAGAGGTTATTCAGTGTGATTTCCAAGTGTTTGTATGGAGTTTTTCTATTTATACAAGCTCTTCCAATGGATATTATTACTTCTTTGACACTACCTTGAGTATCATTCTGATGACTATGTGTTTTGAATACTTTTATACTGTTATATCACCTCTAAGAAAATGAATTCACATTTCACTAACTTTCTTTCTAAACACCAACTCATTTATACTTCCATCTAAAGAACATAGTACAGACACTGGTCACTGTTCTTTGATCACTTTTTCCCAGTGACTAAACAGTGTCCTTTAGATAATAAGGCTTTTTGAACATATATTCCTACTATTTCAGTTAGCTTTCTAAATATTTTCTTTGTCTTTCATTGTGAATTATCAGTTTTGATACACCTTTGTCCAGTGATTCAAGCTCATTCAGAGTGATTTCTAAATGTTTATCCAGCATTTTCCCATTTATTCCAGCTCTTTCAATGTCAATTATTACTCCTTTGATCTGCTTGTATATTGTTATAATTTCTACGATGTTTGAATAATTTTATCCTATTATATCAACTCCAAGGAAATGAATTTATGTTTCACCAACTTTCTACCATAAATGCTAAGTCATTTAGACTGAATTCTATAGGAAACAGTATCTTACCCTAGACTTTTCCCCCTGAACACTTTTTCTCAGTGTCCTTGATTAATTAAGGCTCTAAGAACATGTATTCACTACTGTGTAAAAAAAAAAAACTTTCTAAATATTTTGCTAAGGTTTCATTGTGAATTCCCATTGTTTGATGAACTTTTGTCCTGTGACTCAAGCTCATTCATTGTGAATTCCAAGTGTTTATACGGAGTTTGTCAATTTATACAAGCTCTTCCAATGGAAATTAATACTACTTGCACACTACCTTGACTATCATTGATGACTATGTGTTTTAAACACTTTTGTACCATCATGTCACATCTAAGAATATGAATTCTTGTTTCACCAAATTTCTTCCTAAAATGCCAACTCATTTACAATTAAATCTAGAAGAAAATAGTACACACATGTGTCTGTTCTCTGAACAACTTTTCTCAATGACGAAACACTGTCCTTCTGATAATAAGGTTCTTTGAATATGTATCCTACTCACTTCTGTGCTATTTGAACACTTTCTGTGATTAAAAATTTTATTTCTGATACTAAGGCTCTATGAACTTGTATTCCTACTGTTTCTGGCACCTTTCTAAATATTTCCCTATGCTTTCTTTGTTAATTCTTTGTTTTTAATTCACTTTTGTCCAGATATCCAAGTTCATTCATTATGATTTTCGAGTGTTTATACAGCATTTTCTCATTTATACTATCTCTTTCCATGTAAATTATTACCCATTCAATGTAAGTTATTTCTTTGAGGTTTCAATACTTTTCTCCAGTTCTATCAGCTCTAAGAGAATGAATTCATGTTTCACAAACTTTCTTCCTAAAATGACAACTCATTTACACCCACATCTAAAAGAAAACAGTAAACACACAGGTCTCTGTTCTTTGAACACTTTTTCCCAATGATTAAACTGTATTCCTCTTGTGCTAAGGGTCTATCTATGAACATGTATTCCATTGTTTCAGGCATGTTTCCAAATATTTCCCTGGTCTTTTATAGTGAATTATCAGTATTTGATTCCCTTTTGTCCAGTAATTTTAGCTCATTCATTATGTGTTCCCAGTGTTTATGCAGCCTTTTTTTCATATATTCCAGCTCTATAAATATTAACTATTTCTACTTTAAAGACTATTCTACCTCTCACAGCTCTTAGGATACAAATTCCAGGTATTTCAACACTGCACTACATTTATTAAGATTCTACAAATGAATTCCAAGTGTTTCAACTACAGTCCTAGACATTTCCCCGGTGTGCTATTTTCAGGTCTGAGATTTTTCACATTTTATACATGTTTGTGAACTCTGCAGAAATGAAATTTTAAGTATTTATTCTACCATCTTTCAAATGATTCAACACGTTCAGGCTGAATTATACATGTACCTAGTAAGTAACTGATTTCTCTACTCTGTGAATACCCTTTCCCAGTGATGAAACAGTGGTCTTGAGATATTAAGGCTTTAAGAACATGTATTCCCTATGTGTAAAAGAAATTTCTACATATTTTCCTACTGTTTCATTGTGAATTCTGTGTGTGATGAACCTTTGTCCACTGATTCAAGCTCATTCGTCATTTCCAAGAATTTTGCCCTTTTTACCAGCTCTTTCAATGTCATTACTCCTTTGATCTGCTTGGATATCATTATAATTTCTATGAGGTTTAAATACTTTTATCCTGTTATATCTGCTCTAAGAAAATGAATTTATGTTTCACCAACTATTTTCCAAAAAGGCCATCTCATTTAGACTGAATTCTAAAACAGTATCAGACTCAGGTCACTGTTCTTTGAACATTTTTTTCCAGTGACTAAACAGTGTCCTTCTGATAATAAGGCTCTTTGAAGATGTATTCCTACTGTTTCAGGCAGCTTTCCAAATATTTCCATAAGTTTAATTGTGAATAATCAGTTTTGATTAACCTTTGTCTTGTGATTCAAGCGTTTATACAGCTTTTTCCCCTTTATACTAGCTCTTTCGATGTAAATTATTATCCCTTTGATCTGCTTGCATTTCCTTATAATTTCTACAAGGGTTGAATACTTTTCTCCTGTTATATCAGTTCTTAGAAAATGAATTTGTTTCACGAAGTTTCTTCCAAAAATGCCAACTCATTTAAAATGAACTCTAAAGAAAAGACTATTGCATCCTGGACACTTCTCCTTGAATGCTTTACCCCAGTGAAGAAACAGTGTTCTTGAGATATTGAGGCCCTAAAAGCATGTATTCCCTAGTGTGTAAAAAACCTTTCTAAATATTTCACTATTGCTTCATTGTAAATTATCAGTGTTTGATTTTCCTTTGTCTGTTGATTCAAGCTTATTCATTGTGATTTCCAAATGTTTGTACAGAGTTTTGTTATTTATACAACCTCTTTCAATGGAAATTATTACTCTTTTGACACTATCTTGACTATCCTTCAATTTCTATGAGTTTTGAATACCTTTATACTGTTACATCAGCTCTAAGAAAATGAATTCATGTTTCATCAACTTTCTTCCAAAAACACTATCTCAAGTAGTCTGAATTCTAAAACAGTATCACACTCATGTCTCTGTTTTTTTTAACACTTTTTTCCAATGAGTAAACTGTATTCTTCTTTTATTAAGGGTCTATGAACATGTATTCCACTGTTTCAGGCACCTTTCTAAATATCTGCCTGGTCTTTCATTGTGAATTCTCAATGTTTGATTCCCTTTTGTCCAGTAATTTTAGCTCATTCATTCTGTATTTCCAGAGTTTGTACAGCTGGTATATATATTTTCCCATATATACCAGCTCTATAAATGTTAACTATTTCTACTTTAAAGACTATCCTACCTTTCACAGCTCTTAGGATACAAATTCCTGGTATTTCAACACTGCACTACATTTATTAAGGTTCTACAAATGAATTACAAATGTTTCAACCACAGTCCTAGACATTTCCCTGGTGTCTTATTTTCAGGTCTAAGATTTTTCACATTTTATACATATATGTGAACCCTATGGAAATGAAACTTTAAGTATTTATCCAACCTTCTTTCAAATATTTCAACACATTCAGACTGAATTATACATGTACACAGTATTCAACTGAATTCTCTGCTCTGTGAATACTTTTTACCAATGATGAAACAGTGTCTTTCTGATAATAAGGCTCTTTGAACATGTATTCTTAATATTTTCTTGAATTTAATTGTGAATTACCAGTTTTGATTAACCTTTGTCCAGTGATTCAAGCTCATTCATTATGATTATCAAGTGTTTATACAGCATTTTCCCACTTATAATAGCTCTTTCAATGTAAATCATTACCCCTTTGATCTTCCTGTATATCATTATCATTTCTACAAGGTTTGAATGCTTTTCTCCAGTTATATCAACTCTAAGAGAATGAATTCATGTTTCACCAACTTTCTTCCTAAAACAACAACTCATTTACCCTTACATCTAAATGAAAATAGTACACACAGTGGTCTCTGTTCTTTGAACACTTTTTCCCAGTGAGTAAACTGTATTCTTCTTGTAAAAAGGTCTATGAACATGTATTCTACTGTTTCAGGCAACTTTCTAAATAGCTCATTCTTTGTGTATTCCCAGTGTTTATACAGTGTTTTTCCATATATAATAGCTCTATAAATATTCTACTTTTCACATCTCTTAGGATACACATTCCAGGTATTTCAACACTGCACTACATTTATTAAGATTCTACAAATGAATTCCAAATGTTTCAACCACAGTCCTAGGCATTTCCTGATGTGTCATTTTCAGGTTTGAGATTTTTTACATTTTATACATGTATGTGAACTCTACGGAAATGAAAGTTTAAGTATTTATCCAACCTTCTATCAAATATTTCAACACATTCAGGCTGATTTATACATGTACCCAGTAAGTAAATAAGTTCTCTGCTCTGTGAACACTTTTCCCCAGTGATGAAACAGTATTCGTGAGATATTTAGGCTCTAAGAACATATATTCCCTACTATGTATAACAACATGCTAAATATTTCCCTATTGTTTCATTGTGAGTTCTCAGCATTTGATGAACTTTTGTCCTGTGATTCAAACTCATTCAGTGTGAATTCCAAGTGTTTATATGGAGTTTTTCTATTTATACAAACTCTTCCAATTGCAATTATTACTCCTTTGACACTACCTTGTCTATCATTCTGATGGCTGTTTTTAATACTTTTCTCCAGTTATATCAGCTCTAAGAAAATGAATTCATGTTTCACCAACTTTCTTCCTAAAACGCCAACTCATTTACACTTAAATCTACAAGAAAATAGTACACACACAGGTCTCTGTTCTTTGAACACTTTTTTTCAGTGAATACTGTGCTAATACTTATGCTCTTCGAACATGTATTCCTACTCTTTCTGGCACCTTTCTAAATATTTCCCAGTCTTTTATTGTGAATTCTCAGTGTTTGATTTTCCTTTGTCTATTAATTCAAGCTCATTTATTGTGATTTACAAGTGTTTATACAGAGTTTTCTTATTTATACAAGTCCATTCAATGGAAATTATTACTGCTTTGACACTACCTTGGATATCCTTTAATTTCTAAATTAAAGAGTTTTTAATACCTTTTACTGTTACATCACTTCTAAGAAAATGAATTTGTTTCACTAAATTTTTCAGAAAACGCCAACACATTTAGTCTGAATTCTAAAACAGTATCACACTCCGGTCGCTGTTCCTTAAACACTTTTTCCCAGTGACTGAATAGTGTCCTTCTAATAAAAAGGCTCTTTGAAGATGTATTTCTACTGTTTCAGGTAGCTTTCCAAATATTTCCCTTGAGTTTGTGAATTATCAGTTTTGATTAACCTTTGTCTTCTGATTCAAGCTCATTCATTATTACTTTCAAGTGTTTATACAACTTTTTCCTCTTTATACTAGCTCTTTCAATGTAAATTATTACCCCTATGATCTGCTTGTATTTCCTTATAATTTCTACGAGGGTTAAATACTTTTCTCCTGTTATATCAGCTCTAAGAAAATGAATTTGTTTTATGAACTTTCTTCCGAAAACACCAACTCATTTAGAATGAATTATAAAGAAATGACTATTGCATCTTGGACTCTTCTCCTTGAACAATTATTCCCAGTGATGAAACAGTGTCCTTGAGATATTGGGGTTCTAAGAACATGTATTCCCTACTGTGTAAAAAACCTTTCTAAATATTTAACTGTTGTTTCACTGTGAATTTTCAGTGTTTGAAGAACTTTTGTCCTGTGATTCAAGCTCATTCATTGTGAAATCCAAGTGTTTATACAAAGTTTTTATATTTATACAAGTTCTTCCAATGGCAATTATTACTCCTTTCACACTACCTTGTCTATCATTCTGATGACTATGTGTTTTTAATACTTTTCTCCAGTTATATCAGCTCTAAGAAAATGAATTCATGTTTCACCAACTTTCTTCCTAAAACACCAACTCATTTACACTTACATCTAAAAGAAAATAGTACACAAACAAGTTTTGTTCTTTGAACACATTTTCCCAGTGAGTAAACTGTATTTTTCTTATACTAAGGGGCTATGAACATGTATTCCCACTGTTTCAGGCCCCTTTCTGAATATTTCCCTTGTCGTTTCTTGTGAATTCTCAGTGTTTGATTCCCTTTTGTCCAGTAATTTTACCTCATTCATCGAGTATTCCCAGTGATTATACAGCATTTTTCTGTCTGTACAAGCTCTATAAATGTTAACTATTTCTACTTTAAAGACTATCCTACTTTTCACAGCTCTTGAGATACAAATTCCTGGTATTTCAACACTGCACTACATATATTAAGGTTCTACAAATGAATTCCAAGGGTTACAACCACAGTTCTAGACATTTCCCTGGTGTGTTATTTTCAGGTCTGAGTTTTTTCACATTTTATACATGTATGTGAACCCTGTGAAAATGAAACTTTAAGTATTTATCCAACCTTCTTTCAAATATTTCAAAACATTCAGGCTGAATTAATCATGTACCCAGTAACCAACTGAGTTTTCTGCTCTGTGAATACTTTTTCCCAGTGATGAAACAGCGTTCTTGACATATTAAGCCTCTAATGACATGTATTCCCTATTGTTTATAACACCTTTCTCAATATTCTGCTATTGTTTCTTTGTGAATTGCCAGTTTTGATAACCTTTGTCCAGTGATTCAAGCTCATTCATCATGCATTCCAAGTGTTTATATGGAGTTTTTCTTTTTATACAAGCTCTTCCAATGGAAATTATTACTCCTTTAACACTACTTTGTTATACTGATGACTACATGTTTTGAATACTTTTATATTGTTATATCAGCTCTAAGAAAATGAATTCATATTTCAACAACATTCTTTAAAACACCAACTCATTTAAACTTATATCTAAAAGAAAATAGTACACTCACAGTTTTCTGAGCTTTGAACCCTTTTTTCCCAGTGACTAAACAGTGTCCTTCTGATAATAAGACTCTTTGAAAATGTATTAATACTGTTTCAGGAAGCTTTCAAATTATTTCCTTTGTCTTTCATTGTGAATTATCAGTTTTGATTCACCTTTCTCCAGTGATTCAAGCTCATTCCTTGTGATTTCCAAGTGTTTTTCCAGCATTTTCTTCTTTCAATGTTAATTATTCCTCCTTTGATCTGTTTGTGTATCATTATAATTTCTAAGATGTTTCAATACTTTTATACTGTTATATTAGCTCTAAGAAAATGAATTCATATTTAACCAACTTTCTTCCTAAAATTCAAACTCATTTACACTTACATTTTAAAAAAATAGTACACACCATTCTCTTTTCTTTGAACACTTTTTCCCAGTAACTAAACAGTATCTTTTTGGTACTCAGGGTCTATGAACATATATATCCATTGTTTCAGACACCTTTCTAAATATTTCTCTAGTCTTTCATTGGAAATTCTCACGTTTTGGAATATATGATCTTAGAGCCTTAACATCTCAAGGACAATATTTCTTCACTGGAAAAAAGTGTTCAAGGAGAAGAGTCCAGGATATATATATACTGTTTACTTTAGAATTCAGTCTAAATGAGTTAACATTTTTGGGAGAAAGTTGGTGAAACATAAATTCATTTTCTTAGAGCTGATGTAACAGTATAAAGGTATTCAAAACTCATAGAAATTGAACGATAGTCAAGGTAGTGTTAAAGGAGTAATAATTTCTATTGGAGGAGCTTATATAAATAGAAAGACTTTATATAAACACTTGGATATCACAATGAATGAGCTTGAATCATAGAAGAGTAGTTCATCAAACACTGAGAATTCACAATGAAACAATAGGGAAATATTTAGCATAGTGTTATACACAGTAGGGAATACATGTTCTTAGAGCCTAAATATCTCAAGCACACTGTTTTATCACTGGGAAAAAAGTGTTCAAGAAGAAGAGTCCAGGGTGCAATACTGTATTCTTTAGAATTCAGTCTAAATGAGTTTGTGTTTTAGAATGAAAGTTCAAGAAACATAAATTAACCAGTAACTGGGAACATAAATTTCCCAGGCCCTGGCACCACTGACCAACATCCCATTGGACACCTCTCCCATACTCATGATACCTTAAGCAGGTCCTGCTTCTTAAGTGACCCCAACTACCCTGGCTCATCAGACCACATCCAGGTATGCCCAAGGACCTGGCACAGGTGACCAACTTCAGGCTGGTACTTGTCCCCACATCCTGATGACATGAAGTGGTCTGGTTGCCCCACATACTGCTGTACCCTGACCCTACTCTTCAGAAATACCCGGATGTGGTATGCCCAAGGACCTGGGTATATCCCAGGCTGAGGAAACCCTGAATCACTTCCCATTGCCCACCTAGGCCCTACCCCTAGTTTTTGAGATCACGCTCCTAGTTCACCGGAGCATTGGGCCTCATTGCCTGGGCTTTGTTGCCCCTCATGTGGAGTTTGAACTTCCCAAATAACTGGAAGTTGAGTTAAAGGTCAAAAACTCACAGACCCAGAATTTGATCATCTGAAAGGCTGTCTCTGATCCCACCCAGAGGGCAGCCTGGTTGCTTCTAAGAAAGACATGTGGGTCCATCTTCCTCAGGATTTTGTATTATCTCCAACATGGGAACATCTCAACATGGAATAACTTTGCACTCAAAAAAAAACAAACTGTGGGGTATTAAGTCGCCAGAGCTGTGGTAAAACACTGGATGCCATTTGAACTTGCATCTGACAACATGAAGAAGTGGGGTCGACCTCCAGACGGCCTTTACACCGACACCAGATTTCAGAAATCACAGGAAACTTCAAGGTATTTCCCAGGCCCTAGCACCCCTGACGAAAATTACATTGGTTATCTGGACACTCCCCATAATGACGTAATCAGATCTCTTCTGAAGCTACCCCACCTGCCCTGGCTCATGCGACAATATCCAGGTATGACCAAGGACCTGGCACAGGTTACCAACTTCAGGCTGGAAGGTGGCCCTGCCCCCTGATGTCATTAAGAGGTCTGGCTGCACCCAAGACAGCCCTCTCCTGACCTCATTTTCAGAAATGACAGGATACTTCCGGGTATTTCCCAGGTCATGAAACCCCTGAACAATCTCCAATTGGCCACCTAGGACTTTCTCCTGGTTTTTGAGATACTGCTCCTGGTTCACAGTTGCACTGAGCTCAATTTCCCAAACTTTGTGGCCCCTCATGTGGAGTCTGAACTTCCCAAATAGCTGGAGGTTGCGTTAAAGACCTAAAACCCACAGCCCCATATCACCATTTTCTCAAAGGCTGACTTCGATCCCGTCCAAATGGCAGCTTTGAGTCGTCTAAGAAATTGATATGGGTCCATCTGCCCAAGGACTCTGTATCATCACAAACTTGGGGGCATCTCACCATGTAATTGCCTTGGACCCCAACAAAACAGATAGCAGTCTTTGAAATCAAGGCCAGAGCTGTGTTAAATGCCAGTCTGGCACAAGAACCTGCCCTTGATGACATGAAGATGTTGGGCCACCTCCTGAATGGCTTTCACCATGACCCCACTATTCCAAAATTACTGAACATTTCTGGTTATTTCCCAGGCCCTGGCACCCCTGACCAACATCCCATTGGTCACCTGATACTTCCTCCTGATGACGTAAGCAGGTTCTGCTTCTTAAGCCACCCCACCTGACCTGGCTAAGTGTGCCGGAGGACCCGGCACACGTAACCAAAATCAGGCTGGTAATTAGCCACACCCCCTTATGACATGAAGAGCTCTGGCTTCCCCACAGAAGGCCCTCCCCTGACCTCATTTTCAGAAAATAAATGAGGCTTCCATATATTTCCCAGGCCTTGGAACCACTAAACAACCTCTTATTTTCCATCTAGGCCCTGCCCTTGGTTTTTGAGGCACCACTCCTGGTTCACTGGCACACTGAGCCCCATTGCACAGACTTTGTGTACCCTCATGTGGAATCTGGAATTCCCAAATAGCTGTAATTTGGATTAAAGGACTAAAACAAAAGCCCTATATGACCATCTTCTCAAAGGCTGCCTCTGATGTGATTCAGAGGGCAGCCTGAGTTTTTCTAAAAAAGATGTGTGGGTCCATCTGCCTCTGGATTCTGTATTATGTCCAATATGGGGGCATCTCACCATGGAATGGACTTGGACCCCAACAAAACAGATTGCAAGCTGTGAAATCAATGTCAGAGCTGTGTTAAATCCCAGGCTGGCACTTGAACCTCCTACTGATGACATGAAGAGGTTGGGCAGCCCTCTGGAGGGCCTTTACCCCGACCTCACCGTTCAGAAATCACAGGAAACTTCTGTGTAATTCCCAGGCCATGGAACCGCTGAACAACATTCCATTGGCCACCTAAAATGGACTGCAGGCTGTGAAATGAAGGCCAGAGCAGTGTTAAATTCCAGGCCATACAACCCCTCTACATTATCCTTAACAAAATGAACTGCGGGTTGTGAAATGGAGGCCAGAGCTGTGTTAAATCCCAAGCTAGCACTTGAACCTCCCTCTGAGGACCTGAAGAGGTTGGGATGTCCTCCAGATGACATTCACCCCAACCCCACCATTCAGAAATCACAGGAAACTTCCAGGTATTTACCAGGCCCTGGCAACCTTGAACAACATCCCATTGGTCACCTGGCCCCTCCGCATGATGGTGTAAGCAGGTCCTGCTTCTTAAGCAACCCCACCTGCCCTGGCTTATAAGACTACATCTGGTTATGCCCAAGGGCCTTGTACAGGTGGCTAAATTAAGGCTGGTACTTGACCCCCGCCCTGATGACATGGAGAATCTGGCTGTCCCACAGACGGCCCTCCACTGACCCCTTTTTTAAGAAATTACAGGATTCTTCTGGGTATTTCCCAGGCCATAGAGCCCATGAACAACATCCAATTGACCACCTAGGCCCCCACTCTGGTTTTTGAGACATTGATCCTTGTTCACCAGTGTACTGAACTCCATTGCCCAGGATTCTGGCCCTCAAGTGGAGTCTAGTCTTTCCAAAAACCTAGAAGTTGGTTTAAAGGCCTAAAACCCATAGCCCCAGAGCACCGTCTTCTCAAAGGCTGCCTCAGATCCCTTCCCGAGAGCAGCTTGGATTCTTATAAGAAATACATATAGGTCCATCTGCCTTAGGATTCTATTTCATCTCCAACATGGGGACATCTCACCATGGGATGGCCTTGGACCCCAACAAAATGGACTTCGGGCTGTGAAATCAAGGCCAGAGCTGTGTTAAATCTTAGGCTGGCACTTGAAACTCCCCCTGATGACATGAAGAGGTTGGGCCACCCCAAGGATGGCCTGCACCCTGACACAATCTTTCAGAAATCACAGGAAACTTCCAGGTATTTCCCAGGCCCTGGCACCACTAACCAACAAATCATTTTTCTTGGGGCCCTCCCCTGATGAAGTAGGAAGCCTGCTTCTGAAGCAACCCCACCTGCTCTGGCACATGAGACAATGTCGGTATGCCCAAGGACCTGGCACAGGTGACCAACTTCAGGCTGGTACGTGTCCCCACCCCTTGATGACATGATAAGGTCTGGCTCGCCACCACCCCCAGAATGCCTTTGGTGACACTACTGTTCAGAAATTAGAGGACACTTCCAAATATTTCCCAGGCCATAGAACCCCTCTACATTATCCCATTTGCCATCTAAGCCCTCCGCTTATTTTTGAGATAGCCCTCCTGGTTCACTCATGTACTGAGCCCAATTGACCAGGCTTTGTGGCCCCTCACATGGAGTCTGGACTTCCCAAATAGGTGGAAGTTAGGTTTAAGGCCTAAAACCCACAAACCCAGATCACCATCTTCTCAAATGAAGAGGGTAGCCTGGCTTCTTCTAAAGAAGACATGTGGGTCCATCTGACTTGGGACTCCATATCATCTTCAACATGGTGGCATCTCACCATGAAAAGAACTTGGATCTGAAAAAAATGGACTGCGGGCTGTGAAATCAAGGCCAGAGCTGTGTTAAATCACAGGAAAGCATGTGTACCTCCCCTGACGACATGAAGAATTCAGGATGCCCCCCGGACAGCCTTCACCCCAACCCCACAATTTAAAAATCCCAGGAAACTTCCAGGTATTTCCCAGGCACTGGCACCCTGACCAACATCCCATTGGTCACCTGGCCCCTCCTCATGATGACGTAAGCAGTTCCTGCTTCTTAAGGGACTATACCTCTTCTTGCTCACTAGAAAACATCTGGGTATGCCTACGGATCTGGCACAGGTGACCAAATTTAGGCTGGTACTTGGTCCACCCATTGATGACATGAAGAGCTCTAGCTTCCCCCCAGGCGGTCCTTCGCCTGACCCCACTTTTCAGAAATTAAAGGAAACTTCTGGATATTTCCCAGATCAAGGATCCCCTGCACAACATCCCATTGGCCACCTAGGCCCTCCTTCTGGTTTTTGAGACACTACTCCTTGTTCACCCAGAATGAGCCCCATTGCCCAAGCTTTTTGGACTTCCAAAATAGCTGGAAGTCAGTTGAAAGGCCTAAACCCCACAACTCCAGGTCATCATGTTTTCAAATGCTGCCTTAGATCTTACTCAGAGGGATGCCTAGCTTATTCTAAGAAAGACAAGTGGGTCCATCTGCCTCGGGATTCAGTATCATCTCCAACATGGGGCCATCTCACTGTGTAATGGCCTTGAACCCCAACAAAAAAGACTGCAGGCTTTGAAATCAATGGCAGAGCTTTGTTAAATTCCAGGCTGGCACTTGAACCTCCCACTGATGACATGAAGAGGTCAGGCCACCCCACGTAGTGCCTTCACTTGAACCCACCATTCAGAAATCACATAAAACTTCTGTTATTTCCCAGGCCCTGGCACCCCTGACCAACATTCCATTAGTCACCTAGCCCCTCCCCCTTATGACTTAAGCAGGTCCTCCTTCTTAAGTGGTCCATCTGCTCTGGTTCATAAGACAACAGCGGGTATGCCCAAGGCTTTCATACAGCTGACCAACTTCAGACTAGTACTTGGCCCCGCCCCTTGATGATATGAAGAGTTTTGGCTGCCCCCAGATGACACCCTATGACCCCACTGTTCAGAAATAACAGGATAATGCCAAAACTGGTTTGGATCAATGGATAGAGCGTTGGCCTACAGACTGAAGGGTCTCCGGTTTGATTGCGCTCAAGGGCATGTATCTTGCTTGTGGGCACATCCCCAGTGGGAGTCGTTTAGGAGCTGGCTGATCGATGTCTCTCTCATCAATGTTTCTAACTCTCTATCTCTCTCCCTTTCTCTCTGTAAAAAGTCAATAAAATATATTTTTTTAAAAAAAGAAATTACAGGATACTTCCGGGTATTTCCCAGGCCAAGGAACCCTTGAACAACATCACATTGCCACCTTGGCCCTCCCCCTGGTTTTTGACACTGCTCCTGGTTCACCAGTGCACTGAGCCTCATTGCCTGGGCTTCATGGCCCCTCATGTGGAGTCTGGACTTTCCAAATAGGTGCAAGTTGGGTTTAAGGCCTAAAACCCACAACTCCAGATCACCATCTTTGCAAAGGCTGACTCCGATCCCATCCAAAGGGTAGCCTGGCTTCTTTGAAGGAAGACATGTGGGTCCATCTGACTCGGGAATCCATATCATCTCCAACATGGCGTTATTTCACCATAGAAAGGACTTAGATCTGGAAAAAAAAAAAAAAAAAGAACTGTAGGCTGTGAAATCAAGGCCAGAGCTGTTTTAAATCACAGGCTTGCACTTGAACGTTCCCCTGATGCCAAGAAGAGGTCAGAAGACCCCTGGACAACCTTCACCTCAACCCCACCATTCAAAAATTCCGGGTATTTCCCAGGCCCTGGAACCCCTGACCAACATCCCATTGGTCACCTGGCCCCACCCACAATGACATAAGCAGTTCCTGCTTCTTAAGGGACCCCACTAGCCCTGGCTCATGAGAAAACATCTGGGTATGCCCAAGGATCTGGCACAGGTGACCAAATTTAGGCTGGTACTTGGCTCACCCCCTGATGACATGAAGAGGTCTAGCTTCCCCCCAAATGGCCCTTCCTCTGACCCCACTTTTCAGAAAATACAGAATACTTCCAGTTATTTCCCAGATCAAGAAACCTCTGAACAATATCCCATTGGCCACCTACGCCCTCGCCCCAGTTTTTGAGACATTACCCCTGGTATTCCTGTGCAATGAGGCCCATTGCCCGAACTTTTTGGCCCCTGATGGGAGTCTAGACTTCCAAAATAGCTGGAAGTTGGTTGAAAGGCCTAAAATCTACAACCCCAGGTCATGTTTTCAAATGCTGCCTTCGATCTTATCCAGAGGGCTGCCTGACTTTTTTAAGAAAGATAAGTGTGTCCATCTGCCTCTGGATTCAGTATCATCTCTGACATGAGGCCATCTCACCGTGTAATGGCCTCGAACACTAACAAAATGAACTGTGGGCTTTGAAATCAATGCCAGAGCTTTATTAAATCCCAGGCTGGCCCTTGAACCTCCAACTGATGACATGAAGAGATTAGGCCAGCAAATGGAGTGTCTTCACCTGATCCCACCATTCAGAAATCACATGATACTTCTGGTATTTCCCAGGCCCTGGCATGCCTGACCAACATTCCCTTGATCACCTGGCCGCTCTCCCTGATGACATAAGCTGGTCCAGGTTGTTAAGTGACTCCATCTGCCCTGGTTCACAGTACAATATCTTGGTATGCCAAAGGACCTGGCACAAGTGACCAACTTCAGACTGGTATTTGGTACAGCACCCTAATGACATGAAGAGGTCTGGCTGCCCCCCAGAAGGCCCTAACCTGACCCCACTTTTCAGAAATTACAGGATCCTTCTGGTATTTCCCAAGCCATGGACCTCTCAACAACGTCCCATTAACCACGTAGGCCCTTCCTGAGGTTATTAACACTATTCCTTGTTAACCAGTGCACTGAGCCCCATTGCCCAGGTTTTGTGGCCCCTCATGTGGAGTCTGTAATTCCCAAATATCTGGAAGTTGGGTTAAAGGCCTAAAACCCATAGCCCCAGATCATCATCTTCTAAAAGGTTTCCCTTGATCCTGTCCAGAGGTGAGCCTGGCATGACTAAGAAACACATGTGTGTGCATCTGCCTAGGGACTCCGTATGGGGACATCTCTCCATGGAATGGCCTTGGACCTCAACAAAATGAACTGCGAGCTATGAAATAAAGGTCAGAGCTTTGTTAAATTCCAGGCTGGCACTTGAACTACTAACTGACCACATGAAGAGGTCAGGCTGCCCTTTAGAGTGCCTAGACCCTCACCCCACCATTCACAAATCACAGAAAACTCCCATGTGTTTCCCAGGCCCTCCCAACCCTGAGCAACATCCCATTGCTCACCTGGCCTCTCCCCCTGATAACATAAGCCAGTCCTGATTCTTAAGTGACTCCACCTGCCCTGGCTCAGGAGACAACATCCCGGTATGCTCAAGGACCTGGCACAGGTGACCAAATTCAGTCTGGTACATGGCCCAGCCTCCTGATGACATAAAGAGGATTGGCTGACCCTGAAATGGCCCACCCCTGACCTCACGTTTCAGAAATTACAGGATAATTCCGGTATTTCACAGGCCATGAAACCTCTGAACAACATCCCATTGGCCACCTAGACACTGACTCCACGTGGTTTGTAAGACACTGCTCCTGGGTCACTGGTGCACTGAACCCCATTGCTCAGGCTTTGTGGCTCCTCATATAGAGTTTGGACTTCCCAAATAGCTGGAAGTTGGGTTAAAGGCCTAAAACCCACAGTCCCAGAACACCATCTTCTCAAAGACTGTCCTTGAGTCTTCTGAAAAAAACACATGTGGGTCCATGTGCCTTGGGACCCCGTATTGTCTCCTACATGGGGGCATCTCACCATGAATGTCCTTGGACCCCCCAAAAAGGACTGCATACTTTGAAATCAAGGCCAGACCTTTTTTAAATCTCAGGCTGGCACTTGAACCATCCACTGATGACATGAAGAGGGCAGGCTGCCCCTGGCAGTGTCTTCACCCGACCCCACCATTCAGCTATCGCAGAAAACTCGTGGGTACTTTCCAGGCCCTGGCACTCCTGACCAACATCCCATTGGTCACCTGGGACTCCCCTTGATGATATAAGCCATCCCTGATTCTTAACTGCCTCCACCAGCACTGGCTCACGAGACAACATCTGGGTATTCCCAAGGACCTGGTACAGGTGACAAAAGTTAGGCAGGTACTTGGCCCCATCTCTGCGTGACATGATGAGTATTGGCTGCCCTTAAGATTACAACATCAGGAGAGAATCCAAGATGGCGGTATAGGTAAACACCTACACTGCTGCCTCGCACAACAATTTCAAAACTACAACTAAATGACAGAACGGACATCATCCAGAACCACAGGAAAGCTGGCTGAGTGGAAGTTCTACAACTAGAGGGAAAGAGAGGGGCTCACGGAGACCCAGAGGAGCTGCAAAAAGCTGAGGTACGGAGACGCGCACGCAGAGAGAGCGGGTGCCGGAGTACCTGGCTGGCTTTCTCTGGCGGGAGGGAAACGGAGACTCCCAACGGCATCGAACCCCTTCTCTTACGACACTAAACCCCAGATCCAGCCGAAACTCATACAGGGTGAGTTTGGACTGTGAAAAGGGAGAAGTGCCAGAAATTTAGGGGAGTCGCAAAAGATCAGAGGGCTGGTGGCGGTGCGCACGGCACTACACGGAGGACAGACTGGTGATTGTGCCGCTGGCTTTCGGGAGTGGGCGGGAGACAGACCCTCCCAACTGCGCCACTTCTGACTCCACTAAGCCTCTGTTTCGGGCAAAACCCTGGAGACCTAGACTCATGTGGTCCGAGTGTGCAGGGGAGCTGGAAAGGCAGCAGTCTAGAGGCACTGTGGGTGCTCCGGCACAAGAACCACTCCAGCAATTACCCAGTCACATGAGACTCAGGGGCCATGGAGGGCGGGGCCGACTGGAAGGCAAGGCGGTCCCTTAAGCCCTGAGACTCCACCCATCCCAAGCTCAACAGAGGTTTCTGAGGCTTTGCAAGTTTGGCATTATAAGGCTGAATTCAACACAGAAGTTTCCCCGACATAGTGAAAATGCCGAGACAAGGGAAGGGATCACAAACAAAAGAAATGGAGGAAAAGAAATGACTGGATATAGAGTTCAAAACCACACTTATAAGGTTTTTCAAGAATATGCTAGAAAAGATGGATAAATTTATCAAGTCCCAAGAGGAGATGAAAAAGGACCAACTAGAGATGCAAAAGAGCCAACTAGAGATGGTAAAGATCCAACTAAAGATGCAAAAGGACCAACTAGAAATTAAACATTCACTGACTGAAATAAAAAATATTATACAGAGTCCTAACAGCAGACTAGAGAAAGGCAAGAATCAAGTCAAAAATTTGAAATATAAAGAAGCAGAAAACACTCAACTGGAAAAGCAAGAAGAGAAAAGAATCCAAAAATGTGAAGATAATGTAAGGAGACTCTGGGACACCTTCAAACGTACCAACATCAGAATTGTGGGAGTGCCAGAAGAGAGAGAACAAGATACTGAAAACCTATTTAAAGAAATAATGACTGAAAACTTCCCATGTCTGGTGAAAGAAATGGACTTACACGTCCAGGAAGCACACAGAACCCCATATAAAAGGAATCCAAAGAGGACCACACCAAGACACATCATAATTAAAATACCAAGAGCAAAAGACAAAGAGAGAATATTAAAAGCAGCAGGAGAAAAACAGTTCATTACCTACAAGGGAGCACCCATACGACTGTCAGCTGATTTCTCAACAGAAACAATGCAGGCCAGGCGGGAGTGGCAAGAAATATTCAACGTGATGAATAGCAAGAACCTACAACCAAGAATACTCTATCCAGCAAAGCTATCATTCAGAATTGAAGGGCAGATAAAGAGCTTCACAGATAAGAAAAAGCTAAAGGAGTTCATCAACTCCAAACCAGTATTATATGAAATGCTGAAAGGTACTCTTTAAGAAGAGGAAGAAGAAAAAGATTAAAGTCAAAAAATTATGAACAACAAATACGTATCTATCAACAAGTGAATCTAAAAATTAAGTGAATTAAAAATTTGATCAACAGAATAAACTGGTGAATATACTAGAATCAGGAGCATTGAAAGGGAGTGGACTGATAATTCTCAGGGGGAAAGGGGTGAGGGGTGTACAGGGAGAGACTGGACAAAAATCATACACCTATGGATGAGGTCAACGGGAGGGAGGGAAGGGTGGGAGCTGGGTGCTATGGAGGGGAAAAAAGAAAAACAAATGTAATAATCTGAATAATAAAGATTTAATTAAAATTTTAAAAAAAAAGATTACAACATCGGGTATGCCCAAGGCCCTGCCTACTAATGACATGAAGAGGATTGACTACCCTTGAGATGGCCCTCCACTGACCCCACTATTCTGAAATTACAGGATACTTCTGGGTATTTCACGGGCCATGGAACCTCTGAACAACATCCCATTGGCACCCTAGTCCCTCCCTGTAGTTTATAAGACACCGCTCTTGGTTTGCTGGTTTACTGAGTAACATTGCTCCCTTTTGTTGCCCCTTATATGGATATGGACTTCCCAAATAACAGGAAGTTGGCTTAAAGGCCTAAAACTCACAGCCACAGCTCACCATCTTCTCAAAGGCTATCCCCATTCTAATTCAGAGGCCATCCTGGCATCTGCCTAGGGTCTCCATATGACCCCGAACATGGGAGTATCTCACTGTTGAATGACTTGGACCACAACAAAACATACTGTGTGCTTTGAAATCAAGGCCGGAGCTTGGTTAAATCTCAGGCTGACACTGATGACATGAAGAGGTTAGGCTACCCCTTAAAGTGTCTTCATCCCGACCCCACCATTCTGATATCGCATGAAACTCCTGGGTATTTCCCAGACCCTGGCACCACAGATCAAGATCCAACTGGTCATTTGGCCTTTCCCCCTGAAGACATAAGCAGATACTGCTTCTTAAGTGAATCCGTGTTAGCCCAAGGACCTGGTAGAGGTGATCAACTTCAGGTTGGTACTTGTCCACACTCCCTGATGACATGAAGAGGTCTGGTGGCCCCCGAGATGGCCCTCACTTGAACCTTACTTTTCAGAAATTACAGGATAATTCTGGGTATTTCCCAGGCCATGGAATCCCTGAAAAACCTCCATTTGGCCACCTACGTTATCCCCCTGTTTTTTTTAAGACACCACTCCTGGGTCAATGGCGACTGAGCCCATTGGTCGGTTTGTGGCCTCTTATGTGGAATCTGGATTTCCAAATAGCTGTAAGTTGGGTTACAGGCCTAAACCCACAGCCCCAGATCAACACCTTCTCAAAGGCTTTCCCAGATATAATTGAGAAGGCAAATGGTGTCTTTTGAGAAACACATGTGGATCCATCTGCCTCGGGACTGCTTGGGGGCATTTCACCAGGGTATGGCCTTGTACGCCAACAATTGACTGCATGCTTTGAAATCAAGGCCAAGGCTGTGTTAAATCTCCGGCTGTCACATGAACCTCCGCCTGATGACATGAAGAGGTAAGTCCACCCTTTGGAGTATCTTAACCCCGACCCCACCATTCAGATATTGCATGAAACTTCTGGATATTTCCCAGGCCCTGGAACCCCTGACCAACATCACATTAGTCGCCTGTCCCCTCCCCCTGATTACATAAGCCAGTTCTGATTCTTAAGTGTGATCCCATCTGACTTGGCTCAGAAGACATCATCTGGGTATGCACAGGTCAGCTACTTCATGCTGGTACTTGACTCCGCACCCTGATGACATGAAGAGGATTGTATGCCCTGAGAAAGCCCTCCCCTGACCCCACTTTTCTAAAATAGAGGATACTTCCTGGTATTTCACAGGCCATCGAACCCCTGAACAACATCCCATTGGCCACCTAGGCCCTCCACTTGGGTTGTAAGAATCTGATCCTGGTTCACGGGTGCAATGAGCCCCATTGCTTGGTCTTTGTGGGCTCTCTTATGGAGTCTGGACATCCCAAATAGCTGGAATATGGGTTAAAGAACTAAAACCCACTATGCCAGATTCACATCTTTTCAAAGGATGCCCCATATCCAATCTAGAAGGCAGCCTGGCATCTTCTGATAAACAAAAGTAGATCCATCTGCCTCGGGACTCCGTATCTTCTCCATCATGTGGCATCTCAACTGGAGTGGCCTTGTACCCCAATAAAATGGTCTGCGTGCTTTGAAATCAAGGCCAGAGATTTGATCTTTCCCAGGCTGGCATTTGAAAATCCCTCTTTTGACATTAAGAGATCAGGCCGCTCCCCAGAGTGTCTTCAGGCTAACCCTACCATTCAGAAATTGCAGGAAACTCTCGAGTATTTCCCAGGCCCAGGCAGCCGTGACCCATCATTGCATTGGTCACCTGGGCCCTCCCTCTGACAGAAGCCAGTACTGATTCTTAAGTGACTCCACCTTATCCTGGCTCATGAGACAACATCCTGGTATGCCCAAGGACCTGGCACAGGTGACCAACTTCAGGCAGGTGCTTGGCCACACTCCCTGATGATATGAAGAGGATTGATTGCCCATGAGATGGTCCTCCTCTGACTCCACATTTCAAAAATTACAGGATACTTCCGGGTATTTCTCAGGCCCTGGAACCCTTGAACAACATCCCATTGGCACCTAGGCTCTCCCCCTGGTTTTTAAGACTTGCTTTTGGTACACTGGTGCACTGAGCCCATTGCTTGGTCTCTTGGGCTTTTTGGCCCCTCATATGGAGTCTGGACATCCAAAATAGCAGGAAGATCGGTTAAAGGCAAGAACCCACAGCCCCAGGTCAATATCTTCTAAAAAGGATGATCCAGATCCAATCTAGATAGGAGTCTGGCATCTTCTGATAAACACAAGTGGGTCCATCTGCCTCAGAACTTCATATCTTCTCTGCTATGGGCATCTCAACTTGAATGGCCTTGTACCCCAATAAAATGGACTGCGTGCTTTGAAATCAAGGCCAGAGATTTGTTACACTCCAGGCTGGCACTTGAATCTCTCCCTTTTGACATTAAGAGGTCAGGCCACCCCCCAAAGTGTCTTTAATTCGACCCCTACTTTTCAGAAATCGCAGGAAACTCCCGGGTATTTCCCAGGCCATGGCAGCCCTGACCAATATTGCATTGGTCAGTTGGATCCTCCCTCTAATGAGGGAAGCCAGGACTGATTCTTAAGTGACTGCATCTGACCTGCCTCAAAAGACAACATCCGTGTATGCCCAAGGACCTGGCACAGGTGACCAACTTCAGGCTGGTTCTTGGCCCTGCCTCCTAAAGACATGAAGAGGATTGGCTGCTCCTGAGATGGCCCTCCCATGACCCCACATTCAAAAATTACAGGATACTTTCAGGTATTTCATAGGCCATGGAACCTCTGACATCCTATTGGCCATCTAGTCCCTCCATGTGGTTTATAAGACACCGCTCTTGGTTGGCCAGTGTACTGACCCATTGCTCAAGCTTTGTGGCCCCTCATATGGAGTCTGGACATCCCAAATACCTGGAAGATCGGTTAAACGCCCAAAACCCAAAACCCCAGATCACCATCTTCCCAAAGGCTGCCACTGAAATACCCAATTGAGATGGCATCTGGGTGTCTTCTGAGAAAAACATGTGGGTCCATCTGCCTCAGGACTCTGTATCAACTCCTACATGGGGAATTTCACAATGGAATGGCCTTGCACCCCAATAAAAATGGACTGCGTGCTTTGAAATAAAGGCCAGAGCTTTGTTAAATCCAAGGCTGGCACTTGAACTGCCCATGGAATTTCTGAAAAACTTCCAATTGACCACCTAGGTCTTCCCCCTAGTTCGTAAGACACCGGCTCTTGGTTCGCAGTCAATTTTTGTCGGGGTCCAAGCCCATTCCACAATGAGATGCCCCCATGATGGAGACAATAAGGAATCTCAATTCAGAAAGATCCACATGTGTTTCTCAGAAGATGCCAGGCTGCCCTGTGGTTTGGATCGGGGGAAGCCTTTGAGAAGATGGTGATCTGGACCTGTGGGTTTAGGACTTTAACCCAACTTCCAGCTATTTGGGAAGTCCAGACTCCACTTGAGGGGCCACAAATGCAAGCAATGGGGCTCAGTGTACCAGTGAAACTGGAGTGGTGTCTTACTAACCACGGGGAGGGCATAGGTGGCCAATGGAATGTTGTTCATTGGTACCACTGTCTTTGATAAATCCAGAAGTATCCCTACCTTTCAGAAGTCACAGGAAACTTCCAGGTATTTCCTAGGCCCTGGAACCCTTGACCAACATCCCATTGGTCACCTGGTCCCTCCGCCTGATGATATAAGCCAGTCCTGCTTCTTAAGTCACTCCACCTGCTCTGGCTCAGGAGACAACTTCCGGGTATGCCAAAGGATCTGCACAGGTGACATACTACAGGCAGGTACATGGCTCCGCCCCCTGATGACTTTAAGAGAATTAGCTGCCCCAAAATCGGCACTACCCTGATCCAACTTTCATAAATTACAGGATACTTCCCGGTATTTCCTAGGCCCTGATTCCCCTGAAGAACATCTCATTGGCCACATAGGCCCTCCCCCTGGTTTTTGAGAGACTGTCTGGTTTGTTGGCACATTGAGCCCCATTACACGGTCTTTGTGGCCACTCATGTGGAATCTGGACTTCCCAAGTAGCTGGTAGTTGGAATAAAGACCTAAGAGCCACGACCCCAAATCACCATCTTCTCAAAGTTGACTCTGATTCTGTCAAGAAGTCAGCCTGGCGTCTACTAAGAAAGACATGTGCGTCCATCTGCTTAGGGACTCCATATTGTCTCCAACATGGAGTCATCTCACTGTGCAATGGTCTTTGACCCAAATAAAATGGACTAGGTGATTTGAAATCAAGGCCAGAGATGTGTTAAATCCCAGGCTGGCACTTGAACCTCCCCCTGTTGACATGAAAAGGTTTTGCACCTCTGGACGCCCTTCTCCCAGACCACACAATTCAGAAGTCACAAAATAGATCTGTGTATTTCCCAGTCCCTGATACCCCTGATAAAATCCCATTCTTGACCTGCCCCCTCTCCCTGATGATGTAAACAGCCCTGCTTCTTAAGCGAGTCTAACTGCCATGGATCAGGACCACATCGGGTATGCCAAGGACCCAGCACAGGTGACCAACTTCAGGCTGGTACTTGGCCCCACCTCCAGCTGACATGAAGAGGTCTGTCTGCCCCCAGAAGGCCTTCCTCTGACTCCACTTTTCAGAAATTACAGAATACTTCCTGGTATTTCCAGGCCATGGAACCCCTGAACAATATCCCATTGGCTACCTAGGCTCTCCCCCTGGTTTTTGAGACACTGCTCCTAGTTCATTGGCGAACTGAGCCCCATTGCCAGAGCTTTGTGACTCCTGATGTGGAGTCTGAACTTCTCAAATAGCTAAAAGTTGGGATAAAGGCTTAACTCTCAAAGCCCCAGATCACCATCTTCTCAAAGGATGTCGCCGAAACCATCCAGAGGGCAGCCTGGTGTCTTCTAAGAAAGCTATATGAGTCCATATGCCAAGGGACTCCGTATCATCTCCAACATAGGGGCATGTAACTGTGAAATGGCCTTGGACCCCCAAAAACCAGTCTGCGGGCTTTGAAATCCCAGGATGGTACTTGACCCTCTTCTTGATGACATGAAAAGGTCTGATGCCTCTGGACGGGCTTCACCTTGACCCCACTGTTCAGAAATCACAGCATACTCCTGGGTATTTTCCAGGCACTGGAACCTGTGACCAACATCCCATTGGTCACTTGGCCCCTCCCCCTGATGACTTAGCAGGTCCTACTTCCTAAGCGATCCCACCTGCCCTGGATCACGAGACAACATCCAGATATGCCCAAGGTCCTGGACAGGTGATCAAATTAAGGCTGGTACGAAGTACTGTCCCCTGATGACATGAAGAGTTCTGACTGCCCCACAGACGGTCCTCCCCTTACCCCACTGAATGGGATCAGAGGCAGCCTTTGAGAACATGGTGATCTGGGACTGTGGGTTTTAGGCCTTTTATCCAACATCCAGCGATTTGGGAAGTTCAGACTGCAAATGAGGAGCCACAAAGACTGTGCAATGGGACTCAGAGCACTGGGGAACCAGGAGCCCTGTCTCAAAAACCAGGATGTGAGCCTAGGTGGCCAATGGAATGTTGTTCAGGGGTGCTAGATCCTGGGAAATACCACTAAATATCCTGTAATTTCTGTGAAGTGGGGTCAGGGAAGAGTTGTCTGAGGGGCAGCCAATCCACCTCAGGTCATCAGGTGTTGGGGCCAAGTACCAGCCTGAAGTTCATCACCTGTGTCAGGCCCTAGGAAATACCTGGATGTTGTCTCCTGAGCCAGGTCAGGTCGGGTCGTGTAAGAAGCAGGACCTGCTTATGTCATAATGGGAAGCGGCCAGGTGACCAATGGGATGTTGATCAGGGGTTCCAGGGCCTGGAAAATATCCAGAACTTTCCTGTGCTTTCTGAACGATGGTGTCATAGTGAAGGCTGTCCTTGGGCAGACCTGAACCTTTCACATATTCAAAGGAAGGTTCAAGTGCATGTTTGGATTAAACACAGCTCTGGACGTGATTTCAAAACTCACAGGGTTTTTTGTTGTTGTTGGGGTACAAGGCCATTCCACTGTGAGATGCCCCCATGTTGCAGACAATACAGGGTCCCGAGGCAGATGGACCCACATGTCTTTCTTAGAAGATGCCAGGCTGCCCACTGGACAGGATCGGAGGCAGCCATTGAGAAGAATGTAATCTGGGGCTGTGGGTTTTGCCCAAGGACCCAATTTACAGTGATTTGGGAAGTGCAGACTCCAGATGAGGAGCCACAAACCCTGGCTAATGTGGCTCAGTGTGTCCACAAACCAGGAGTGGTGTCTCAAAAAACCGGGGGTGAGCCAAGGTAGCCAATGGAATGTTTTTCAATGATGCCAGGGCCAGGGAAATCTCAGGAAGTATATGTAATTTCTGAAAATTACGGTCATGGGAGGGGTGTCTGGGGGGTAGCCCATCCTACTCATATGATCAAGGGTCGGGGCCAAGTACCAGCCTGAAGTTCGTGACCTGTGCCAGTTTCTTGGGCATACCCAAATGTTGTCTTGTGAGCCAGGGCAGGTGGGGTCGCTTAAGAAACAGCAACTGTATACATCATCATGAGTCGGGGCCAGGTGACCAATGGTATCTTGGTCAGGAATGCCAGGGCCTGGAAAAATACCCAGAAGATTCCTGTGATTTCCAAACGGTGGGTTCGGGGTCAAGGCACTACGTTGGACAGCCTGACCTTTACATGTCATCAAGGGGAGGTACAAGTACCAGCCGGGATGTAAAAAACATATGGCCTTGATTTCAAATCTCCCAGTTTGTTTTGTTGTGGTGCAAGGTCATTCCACCAGGAGATATTCCCATGTCGGAAACCATACGAAGTCTCAAGGCAGTTGGACCCTCAAGTGTATCTGAGAAGACACCCGGCTGCTCTCTGGACTGGATCAGGGGCAGCCTTTGATAAGATGGTCATCTGGGCTGTAGGTTTTTTGCCTTTAACCCAACTTCCAGCTCTTTGGGAAGTCCAGACTCCATATGAGGGGCCACAAAGCCCGGGTAATGAGGCTCAATGCACAGGTATACAGGAGTGGTGTTTAAAAATCCAGGGGGAGGGCCTAATGGCCAATGGGACATCGTTGATAGGTTTCATGGCCTGGGACATACCCAGAAGAATCCTGTAATTTCTTAAAAGGGGGGTCAGGCTATATCCCTCTGGGAGGCAGCCAAACCTCCTCATGTCATCCGAAGGCGGAACTAAGTTCCAGCCTGAAGTTGGCCACCTGTGCCAAGTCCTTGGTCATACCCGGATGTTGTCTCTAGAGATGGCAGGTGGAGTAACTTGAAGCAGGACCAGCTTATGTCATCAGGGATATGGGTCAGGTGACCTATAAAATTTTGGTCAGCGGTGCCAGGCCTTGGAAAACCCGGGAGATTCCCATGATTTCTCAATGTTGGGGTCGGGGTGAAGATATCTTCATGTCATCAGGAGAAGGTTCAAGTGCCAGCCTGAGATCTAACAAATCCCTGGCCTTGATTTCTTTTCTTTTCTTTTCAATATATTTTATTGATTTTTTACAGAGAGGAAGGGAGAGAGAGATAGAAAGTCAGAAACATCAATGAGAGAGAGACATCAATCAGCCGCCTCCTGCACGCCCCCCACACTGGAGATGTGCCCGCAACCAAGGTACATGCCCCAACTGGAATCGAACCTGGGACCTCTCAGTCCGCAAGCCGATGCTCTAGCCTCTGAGCCAAGCCGGTCTCGGTCCTGGCCTTGATTTCAAAGCACGCAGTCCATTTTTTTGGTGTCCAATGCCATTCCTCAGTTAGATGCCCCCATGTCAGAGACAATCGATACAGAGTCCCGAGACAGATGGACCCATATTTGTTTCTTAGAGGATGCCAGGCTGCCCTCTGGATTAAATAGGGAGCTGCCTTGGAGAAGATGGTGATCTGGGGCTATGGCTTTAAGTCCTTTACCCTAACTTCCGACTATGTGGGAAGTTCAGACTGCACACGAAGGGCCACAAAGCCAGAGCAATGGGCTCAGTACAGGAGAGAACCAGGAGTGCTGTCTTACAAACCAAGGGGAGTACCTAGGTGAAAAATGGGAAGTTTTCCAGCGTTCCATGGCCTCGGAAATACTCAGAAGTATCCTGTAATTTCTGAAAAGTGGGAGGACCGTCTGGTGAGCAGCCAGAACTCCTCATTTTACCAAGAGTGTTTCAAAGTACTAGCCTGAAGTTGGTCACCTGTACTAGGTTCTTGGAATGACCTGGATGTTGACTTGTGAACCAGGGCAGGGGGAGGAGTTAGGTGAAAAATGGGATGTTGGGCAGGGGTGCCAGAACCTGGGAAATCCCGGCAGTTTCATGCAATATCTGAATGGTGGGGTTTGGGAAGACACTATGGAGGATGGCCTGGCCTCTTCATGTCATGAGGGGGAGGTTCAAGTGCCAGCCTGGGATTTAACAATGCTCTGGCTTTGATTTCAAAGCACGCAGTTCATTTTCGTAGGGTCTAAAGCAGAGACGAAACGGAGTTCCAAGGCAAATGGACCACATGTGTTTCTTAGAAGATGCCAGGCTATCCTCTGAATTGAATGGGGGGGGGCGCCTTGGAGAAGATGGTGATCTAGGGCTGTGGATCTTAAGCCTTTAACCCAACTTTCAGGTTTTGGGGATGTCCAGACTCCATATGAGGGGCCACAAGTCCTAACAATGGGGCTCAGTGCACCAGTGAACCAGGAGTGATGTCTTACTAACCAAGGGAGGACGTAGGTGTTCAAAGAGAGATTTGTCAGGGATTCCATGTCCAGGGAAACACCCAGAATTATACTGTAATTTCTGAAAAGTGGAGTTCAGGGAGAGCTGTACTGGGGGAAGCCAGACCTCTCAATGTCATCAGGAAACATGGCCAAGTACCAGCCTGAAGTTGGTCACCTGTGCCAGGTCATTTGCATCTCCCTAGCCAGGGCAGGAGGAGTCACTTAAGAATCAGAACTTCTATAAAAAAGAAGGAATTATTACCATTTGCAACAACCTGGATTGAACTGGAGAGCCTTATGCTAAGTGTAATAAGCCAGTCAATGAAGGAGAAACACCATATGATCTCACTCATTTGTGGATAATAACATTGTAAACTGATGAACAAAAAGATAGATACAGAGGCAGTAAAGCATCAAACAGACTGTCAAATTACAGCAGGAAGGTTAAGGAGAGGTGGGGTAGATAAGAGATCAACCAAAGGACTTGTATGCATGCATATAAGCATAACCAATGAACACAAGATACTGGAGGGTTAGGGTATGCCTGGGATCGGGGATGGCAATGGGAAAATGTGTATACATGTAACACATTAATAAAAAAGAAAGAAAGAAAGAAAGAAAGAAAGAAAGAAAGAAAGAAAGAAAGAAAGAAAGAAAGAAAATAGGGGGAAAAAGACTCAAGAAATTATGTGGGGAAGAAAAAAAAAGAATCAGAACTTCCTTACGTCATCCGGGGAAGGGGCCAGGTGACCAATGGGAAGTTCGTCAGGGGTTCCAGGGCCTGGGAAATACCAGGAGTTTCATGCGATATCTGAATGGTGGGGTCCGGATGAAGACACTTTGGGGAGAGATCTGACATCTTCATGTCATCAGGGGGAGATTCAAGTGCCAGCCTGGGATTTAAGAAATCTCTGGCCTTGATTTCAAAGCACACAGTTTTTGGTTGGGGTTCAAAGCCATTTCAAGTTGAGATGACCCAATGTCCGAGATATTACTGTGTCCTGAGAGAGTGGACCCACATGTGTTTCATAGAATACGCCAGGATGCCCTCTGGTTTGAATCCAGTGCAGCATTTGAGAAGATGGTGATCTGGGGATGTGAGTTTTAGTCCTTTAACCCAACTTCCCACTATTCAGGAAGTTGAGACTCCACATGAGGGGCCACAAAGCCAGAGCAATGGGCCTCAGTGCAGGAGAGAACAAGGAGTGGTGTCTTACAAACCAGGGAGAAGTCCTAGGTGGCCAATGGGAAATTTTTCCGGGGTTCCATCACCCCAGAAATACTCAGAAGTATCCTGTAATTTCTGAAAAGTGGTATCAGAAGTGGGCCATCTGGGGGGCAGTCAGAACTCTTCATGTCATCGAGGACGTGGCCAAGTATCAGCCTGAAGTTGGTCACCTGTACCAGGTCCTTGGGTGGACCCAGATATTGACTCGTGAACCATGGCAGGTGAATTCACTTAAAAAGCAGAACCTGCTTTCATCATTAGTGGGAGGAGCCAGCTGAAAAATGGTATGTTGGTCAGGGGTGCTAGGACCTGCCTGGGAAATGCCGAGCAGTTTCATGTGATTCTGAATAGTGGGTTTGGGGTGGCCTGACCTCTTCATGTCATCAGGGGGAGGTTCAAGTGCCTGCTCTGGCTTTTATATCAAAGCACTCAGTCTATTATCATGGAGTGGAAGGCCATTTCAAGGTGAGATGACCCCATATCAGAGACCATACAGAGTTTCAAGGAAGTTGGACCCACCCCATATCAGAGACCATACAGAGTTTCAAGGAAGTTGGACCCACATGTATTTCTTAGAAGGTGGCAGGCTGCCCTCTGAATTGTATAGGGGTCTGCTTGGAGAAGATGGTGATCTGAGGCTGTGGGTTTTAGGCCTTTCACCCAACTTCAAGTTTTTGGGATGTTCAGACTCCATGTGAGGGGCCACAAAGCCCGAGCAATGGGGCTCAGTGCACCAGTGAACCAGGAGCGATGTCTTACTAAGCTGGGGACACAGTGGTTCTCAACCTTTTTTAATGCTGTGACCTTTTATTTTTTTCTCCCTTTTTTTTCCTTTTATTTATTTATTTTTTTATTAATTTTTTATACATATCTTCCCATTGCCCCCCCTCCCTCCCAGGCATACCCCAACCCCCCAGTGTCTATGTTCATTGGTTATGATTATATGCATAGATACAAGTCCTTTGATTGATCTCTTATCTACCTCACCTAACTTTAATCTTCCTGCTGCAATTTCACAGTCTGTTTGAAGCTTTACTGTCTCTGTATCTATCCTTTTGTTCATCAGTTTATAATGATCTTTATTATCCCACAATGAGTGCGATCATGTAATGCTTCTCCTTCATTGACTGGCTTATTTCGCTAAGCATAAGGCTCTCCAGTTCCAACCAGGTTGCTGCAAATGGTAAAAATTCCTTCTTTTTAATGGCAGCATAGAATTCCATTGTGTAGATGTACCACAGTTTTCTGATCCGCTCATCTGCTGACGGGCACCTAGGCTGTTTCCAAATTGTGGCTATTGTAAATTGTGCTGCTATGAACATAGGGGTGCATAAATCCTTTCTGATTGGTGTTTGTAATTTCTTAGGATAAATTCCTAAGAGTGGGATTACAGGGTCAAATGGGAGATCCATTTTTAGTTTTTTGAGGAAACTCCATACTGTTCTCCACAGTGGATGCACCAGTCTGCATTCCCACCAACAGTGCACAAGGGTTCCTTTTTCTCCGCATCCTCGCCAACATTTGTCGTTTGTTGATTTGTTGATGATTGCCATTCTGACAGGTGTAAGATGGTATCGCATTGTCGTTTTGATTTGCATCTCTCGGATGATTAATGACTTTGAACATGTTTTCATGTGTCTCTTGGCATTCCTTCTGTCTTCTTTTGAAAAGGTTCTATTTAGGTCCGTTGCCCATTTTTTTATTGGATCCTTCATCTTCCTTTTATTAAGTTGTATAAGTTGGTTGTAGATTTTGGAGATTAAACCTTTATCAGTGATAGCATTTGCAAATATGTTCTCCCATACATTGATCTTTCTTGTTGTTTTGTTGATGGATTCTTTTGCTGTGCGAAAGCTTTTTATTTTGATGTCGTCCCATTTGTTTATTTTTTCTTTAGCTTCCATTGCCTTTGGAGCAGTATCAGTGAAGAAGTTCTTTCGGCATATATCTGAGATTGTGCTGCCTGTGGACTCCTCTAGTATTTTTATGGTTTCCCTTCTAATGTTTAAGTCCTGTATCCATTTTGAGTTTATTTTTGTATTTGGTGTAAGTTGGTGGTCCAGTTTCAATTTTTTGCATGTATCTGTCCAATTTTCCCAACACCATTTATTGAAGAGGCTATCTTGGTTCCATTGAATGTTCATGCCTCCTTTGTCAAATATTAATTGAGCATAGTGGTTTGGGTGGATATCTGGGTTCTCTATTCTATTCCATTGATCTATATGTCTGTTCTTGTGCCAGTACCAGGCTGTTTTGAGAACAGTTGCTTTGTAGTATAGCTTGAAGTCTGGTATTGAGATCCCACCTACTTTATTTTTTTTTCTCAGAATTGCTGTAGCTATCCGTGGTCTTTTTTTATTCCAGATGAATCTATGAAGAATTCTTTGTAGGTCTGTGAAATATGTCATTGGTATTTTAATGGGTAGTGCGTTGAATCTGTAGATTGCTTTGGGTAGTATGGACATTTTAATGATGTTGATTCTCCCAATCCATGAGCATGGTATGCTCTTCCATCTGTTAACATCTTCCTCTATCTCTTTTTTCAGGGTCCTGCAGTTTTCTGCATATAGGTCTTTTACCTCTTTAGTTAGGTTTATTCCTAGGTATCTTAATTTTTTTGGTGCGATGGTAAATGGGATTGCTTTTTTAGTTTCTCTTTCTATAATTTCATTGTTAGTGTATAGAAATGCCACAGACTTCTTAGCATTAATTTTGTATCCTGCTACATTACCAAATTCATTAATTAAGTCAATTAGTTTTGGAATGGAATCCTTTGGATTTTTTATGTACAATATCATGTCATCTGCAAATAAGGACAGCTTTACTTCTTCTTTTCCAATTTGGATGCCTTTTATTTCTTCTTCTTGTCTAATTGCAATGGCTAATATTTCCAGTACTATGTCGAACAGGAGAGGTGAGAGTGGGCATCCCTGTCTTGTTCCTGTTCTTAGGGGAAATGGTTTTAGTTTTTGCCCATTGAGTATGATGTTAGCTGTGGGTTTATCATATATGGCTTTTACAATGTTGAGGTATGATCCTTCTATTCCCACTTTGCTGAGAGTTTTTATCAAGAAAGGGTGTTGGATTTTGTCAAATGCTTTTTCTGCATCAATTGATATGACTATGTGATTTTTATCTCTCAATTTGTTTATGTGATGTATCACATTTATTGATTTGCGGATATTGAACCATCCCTGCATTCCTGGGATGAATCCTGCTTGGTCATGGTGTATGATCTTTCTGATGTGCTGCTGGATCCGGTTTGCTAGAATTTTGTTGAGGATTTTGGCATCTATGTTCATGAGAGATATTGGCCTATAATTCTCTTTCATTGTGTTGTCTTTATCTGGTTTTGGTATTAGGGTGATGCTGGCTTCATAGAAGGTGTTAGGAAGTGTTTCTTCTTTTTGAATGTTTTTGAATAGTCTGAGGAGGATAGGTTTTAATTCTTCCTTGAATGTTTGGTAAAACTCTCCTGTGTAGCCATCTGGACCCGGGCTTTTATTTGCTGGAAGCTTTTTGATTACTGCTTCAATTTCTTCCATAGTTATTGGACTATTGAGATGTTTGGCTTCCTCCTCATTGAGTTTTGGGAGGTTATATTTTTCTAGGAAAATGTCCATTTCTTGCAGGTTGTCCAATTTGTTGGAATAGAGTTGTTCATAGTATTTTTTAACAATCCTTTGTATTTCCACAGGGTCTGTGGTTATTTCTCCTCTTTCATTTCTGATTTTGTTTATTTGGGTCTTCTCTCTTTGCTTCTTGGTGAGCCTGGCTAGGGGCCCATCAATCTTGTATATCCTTTCATAGAACCTGCTCTTGGTTTTGTTGATCTTTTGAATTGTTGCTTTGGTCTCCAAGTTGTTTATCTCCGCTCTGATCTTCACTATTTCCTTCCTTCTGAGTACACTGGGCTTTTCTTGTTGCTCACGTTCTAGCTCTTTGAGTTGTAGGGTTAGGTGATTTATTACCATTGTTTCCTGTTTTTTGCAGTTAGCTTCTAGGGCTATGAACTTCCCTCTCAAGACTGCTTTCACTGTGTCCCATAAATTTTGTATTGTTGTGTTGTCATTGTCATTTGTTGCCATGATGTTTTTTATTTCTTACTTGATCTCTCTGGTTAGTTACCCAGTCGTTGTTTAATAGCATGCTGTTTAGTCTCTATGTGTTTGATTTCTTTCTATTGTTTTTATTATAGTTGATTTCCAGTTTTATGCCACTGTGGTCTGAGAAAATGCTTGATATGATTTCTATCTTCTTGAATTTGAAGATATTTTTCTTATGACCCGACATATGATCTATCTTTGAAAATGACACATGTGCACTGGAGAAGAATGTATATTCTGTGGCTTTGGGGTGAAATGTTCTGAAGATGTCAATTAATTCCATCTGGTCTAGTGAGTCGTTTAAGATTGATGTTTCTTTGCTGATTTTTTGTTTAGAGGATTTGTCCAATGGTGACAGTGGAGTATTACAGTCTCCTACTATGATTGTATTGCTGTCAATCTCTCCGTTAATATCCTCGAAGAGTTTTTTTATGTATTTATGTGCTCCTATATTGGGTGCATATATGTTTACCACAGTGATTTCTTCTTGTTGGATTGTTCCCTTTAGTATTATGAAGTGGCCTTCTTTATCTCTTGTTATGTCCTTCACTTGGAGATCTAATTTGTCAGATATAAGTATTGCAACCCCAGCTTTTTTTTCATTTCCATTTGCCTGAAATACCATGTTCCATCACTTCACCCTCAATCTGTGTGCATCTCTTTTCCTGAGGTGGGTTTCTTGCAGACAGCAGATATATGGATCATGTTTTCTTATCCAATTGGTTACTCTATGTCTTTTGATTGGAGCATTTAATCCGTTTACATTGAAAGTTATTATTGATAAGTACTTATCTGTTGCCATTTTTAGTCCTTACCCCCGAGTTCCTTCTTCGCTTCCACTTTCTTTTTATTACAGCAGGCCTTTTAACATTTCTTGCATTGCTGGTTTGGTGGTAATATATTCCCGTAGTCCTTTTTTGTCTGTGAAGCTTCTGATTTCACCTTCAATTTTGATTGAGAGTCTTGCAGGGTACAGTATTCTTGGATTCAGAACCTTCCTTTGCATGACTTTGTATATTTCATTCCATTCTCTTCTGGCCTGAGGAGTTTCTGTTGAGAAGTCAGTAACTAGTCTTATGGGGGTTCCTTTGTAGGTAACTTTCTGTTTCTCTCTGGCTGCTTTTAAGATTCTTACTTTGTCGTCAGTGTTTGCCAATTTAATTATAATGTGCCTCGGTTTCGGTTTGTTGGGATTCATTTTGCTTGGAACTCTGTGAGCTTCTTGGATTTGTGTGGGTTTTTTCTTTTCTATATTGGGGAAATTTTCTGTCATTATTTCTTCAAACAGGTTCTCTAATCCTTGTTCAGTTTCCACTCTTTCTGGAACCCCAATTATGCGGATGTTATTTTGTTTCATGTTATCCCAAAGTTCCCTTAGACTCTCCTCTTGCTTTTTAACTTTTTTTTCTAGAAGCTGCTGTACTTGGGTATTTTTTCCTACCGTGTCTTCTAGCTCACTGATGCGGTCCTCTGCTTCTTCTAGTCTACTTTTGATGCTTTCTATTGAGTTCTTTATAGCAGTGATGTCATTATTCATTTCTTCTTGTTTATTCTGCACCTCCTCTAGTTTCTTCTGCATTTCTTCTTGTTTATTCTGCACCTCCTCTAGTTTCTTCTGCATTTCTTCTTCACGCTTCTTCGCCTCCTCTAGGTTCTTATTCGTTACCTCTTGGCTCTTACTCATATTGTCAAATTTGTCTTCCAATCTTTTCAACCACATTATGATAATTTCTCTGAACTCTTTCTCTGGTAGGCTTATTTGTGGTTCTATTTCGTTTACTTCCTTTTCTGGTGAAACCTGCCTTTCTGTCTTTTGTGGGCTGTTTCTTTTTCGGACCATGGTCTTTCTTCTCTGGGTGTCTGGTTATGTAGTGCTCTCTCCTACGTTGACTGAAAGGCACAAACTACAACACGACCAGCTACAGCACACAAGACACTGAGTAGAAATGTATTCAAGATGTTAATAATCACAAATAAGGTGACCACCAATGAAGGACAAATTAGGGGTAAATAGAGAAAGCAGAAGAGGAAAATGAGGAAGAAAGAAAAGAAAGAAGTGAGAGTGAGAAAAAAAAAGATAAATTAATGAACAACAGAATAAAATAAAATAAGAAAATAAAAAGGAGAAAAAGGAGAAGGAAAGAGGAAGAGAAAAAAGTCAGAGAGAAAAGAAAGTGTATAAGAGAGAAAAGAGGAACAAAATATAGATGTCAGGAGGGAAGTTCAATAGAACAGTCACTAACCCCAATAAAGGCCAGCAACCAGTACCTAGAGATTGATGCAAATTGCAAATAGCAACTGGTATCGAGGGAGATGAGGGAAAAGAGAGGTAGAAAACAAAGCAAGCAAAAAGCAAAATAAAACAAGTAGAATAAACTAAAACAATCTCTCAAAAAAATTTTCAAAAAATCGATATAATCACTTTTCAGGCAAATAGCAACAAAAGGACATAAAGAAAAAACAACTTTTTGGCTAATGAAGACAAGAGGGGAGAGGTTTGTGTGGACTTGTAGTAGGGGATTTGAAATTAGATATATAAATGGGGTGAAATTTTAACCAGGTAAAGAGAAAAATAGGGAGAATCTAAAGTTGGAAAAGGGAAAGAGAAACAAGACAGCAAAATGGGGAAAGTTAGGAGGGAAGTGTTGGCATAAAGGTGGAGTTGAGTTGGAGTAAAATTATGCTAAAGGGAAGATGAAAATAGAATGTAGAACTCTAATCCCGAAATAAAATAAAGAGAAAACAAAATGACACTTTTTTTTCCAAAAACGGTAAAGTACTAGTAGTAATTAATAATACTAGTTTAAAACAAAAATGTAGTAATTATAAAGGTAAAATCAATTGAGGCAGAAAGAAAAAAAATATTCTTTTAATTAAAATATGTGAAAATGAAAAATAAAGAATTAAAAATTAAGAAAAAGAAAAAAGGAAAAAAAAGAAGAAAAATAGAATGGTCCTTCACTTCCACTATTATTCTGCTTGGCACTCCTGTTTCCCAGTAGGGGAGGTATTGCAGTTCCCTGTGTTCCCCTCTTGGTGTTTTAATCTCTTTATTCTCTTGTGGTTATGCGAGAGTCAATTTGTGTGTCATCCATTGGGTGGCAGTGTTTCGGAATTGATCTCTGAGACAAAACACAGGACCTCTCTAGGCTGTGCTCAGATCCTGCTACTCTGTGGTTCCCAAAACCAGTTTGTGGGGGGTTTGCAGCCTGGTTACTGCAATAACTCCCAGGTTGTCCCTCTGCCCCAGAGAAAAAGAGAAGAAAGGAAAAAAAAAAAAGAGTCGTTTTCTGGAGCTCTCCTCTGTCAACAGCTCAGAGGGTTTGCCTTCTCACTCAGGGATCACGCCCTGACCACCTCCTCAGACCTCTCCAGAGGCAGCTTTCCGCAGCCCGGCTCCCACAGTGTCCGCGTCTCTGCCCTGTGGGGGTAGGAGACCGCACCCCGTCCCAGGCTAAGTCTGACCCTTCCGCGAGCGCAGTGTGGATCTCTGAATCCTCCGCCTGCGCGTCTGTGCCGCCTGGGAAGCCGCGCTCTGGGTCCTGGCTGCTCTGTGGGTGCCTCCATCAGCCGCAGCTTTCAGACCTCGGCAGACATCCACCTCCCCCTTAAGTCAGGCGCAATCTGACCTTTCCGTTCGCTCTGTGGATCTCTGATTCCGCCAAGTGTCTGCGCCAATTGGAGAGCGGAGTTCTGGGTCCCCGGGTTCCTGGCTGCTCGATGAGTGCCCAGCCGAAGGCTTCAGCGCGCCGCAGACATCCACTTCCCTCTGCAAGATGGCTAGGGCTCCGCGTTCGCGCTGGTGGCTCCGGCCGACAAAAACCCCATGGCAGTGGGGCTGCCTGGCCGGGAGAGCCCCTTCCAGCAGTTCTCCGCCTTCCCCTGGAGGACAACTGACTCCTAGCTTGCCAACAAACACTCCCAATGCAACTCTCAGCCGCTCTCTCCCTCTGCCCAGCGACAAAGCTCCAGACGCGTCCGTCTACTCCGCCGCCATTTTCCACCCTAAAAATGCTGTGACCTTTTAATACAGTTCCTCATGTTGTGGTGACCCCCAATCTTAAAATTATTTTTGTTGCTACTTCATAACTGCAATTTTGCTACTGTTAATGAATCATAATGTAAATATCTGTTTTCCGATGGTCTTAGGCGACCTTGCTAGCAGTTTTCAACCTGTGGGTCGCGACCCACAAGTTGAGAACCAGTGGGGAGGATCTAGGTGGCCAATGGGAGGTTTTTCAGGGGTTCCATGGCCAGGGAAATAGCTGGAAGTATCCTGTAATTTCTGAAATGTGGGGTCCGGGGAGAGCAATATGGGGGGCAGCCAGACCTCTTAATGTCATAAAGGCGAGTGGCCAAGCACCAACCTGAAATTGTTCACCTGTGGCAGGTCCTTGGGCATACCCGGATGTTGTCTCCATAGCCAGGGCAGGTGGAGTCACTTAAGAATCAGGACTTCCTTACATCATCAGGGGAAGGGCAAGGTGATCAATGGGAAGTTGGTCAGGGATTTCAGGTCCTGTAAAATACCCAGGAGTTTAATGCAATATGTGAATAGTGGGGTCCTGGTAAAGACACTCCGGGGCTGCAGCCTGACCTCTTCATGTCATCAAGGGGAGGTTCAAGTGCCAGCCAGAGATATAACAAATTTCTGGCCTTTATTTCAAAACACATTGTCTGTTTTGTGGGGTCAAGTTGGGGTCTAAGGCCATTCCTAAGTGAGATGACCTGATGTCAGAGAAATTATCGAGTCCCGAGTCAGAGGGACCGACATGTGTTTCTTAGAAGACCGACAGGGTGCCCTCTGAATAGAATCGGGGGCAGCCTTTAAGAAGATGGTGATCTGGGGCTGTGGGTTTTTGTCTTTAATCCAACTTCCCACTATTTGGGAACTTCAGACTCCACATGAGGGGCCACAAAGTTAGAGCAATGGGCCTCAGTGCAGGAGAGAACCAAGAGTGGTGTCTTACAAACCAGGGGAAGTACCTAAGTGGCCTTGGAAATACTCAGAAGTATCCTGTAATTTCTGAAAACTGGGGTCAGGGAAGGGCAATCTGGGGGATATCCAGAACTCTTCATGTCATCAAGGATGTGGCCAAGTATCAACCTGAAGTTGGTCAACTGTACCAGGTCTGTGGATTGACCCGGATGTTGACTCATTAACCAGGGCATGTACATTCATATAAGAGGCAGGACCTGCTTTCACCATCAGTAGGAGGAGACAGGTGAAAAATGGGATGTTGGTCAGGGGTGCCAGAATCTGAGAAATATGCTGCAATTTTATTTGATATCTGTATAGTGGGATCGGGGTGAAGACACTTTGTGGGGGGTTGCCTGATCTCTTCAAGTCATCAAAGGGAGGTTCAAGTACCAACCTGGGATCTAACAATGTTCTGGCTTTTATTTCAAAGCACACAGTCCATGTTCTTTGGGTCCAAGGCCATTCCAAGGTGAGATGACCTGATATCAGAGAAATTAGTGAGTCCTGGGGCAGATGGAACCACATGTGTTTCTTAGAAGACACCAAACTGCCCTCTGGATTAAATCGAGAGCAGACTTTGAGAAGATGGTAATCTGGGGCTGTGTGTTTTAGGCCTTTACATCAATTTCCAACTACTTGTGAAGTCCACACTTTAAATGAGCCAGAACAATAGGTGTCATTGCACCAGTGAACCAGGAGTAGTGTCTCAAAAACATGGAGGAGGTATTAGGTGGCCAATGGGGTCATTGTTGAGGGATATTTTTGGCCTGGTAAATACCCAGAAGTGTCCTGTAATTTCTGAAAAGTGGGGTCAGGCTAAACATGTCTTGGGGGCAGCCAGACCTCTTCTTGTCTGTAGGTGGTGGTGCCAAGTACATGGTGGAGTCGGGTTGGAGACATTCTGGGGGACAACCTGAACTCGTTATGTCCTTAGGGGGAGGTTCAAGAGACAGCCTGGAATTTAAAAATCTCTGGAATTTATGTCAAAGACCACAGTCCCTTTGTTGGAGTTCAAGGACATTCCAAGGTGAGAGACCCCCATTTCAGAGACTATAAGTAGTCTGGAGGCAGATGGACCCACATGTGTTTGTTAAAAGATGCCAGGTGTTCCTCTGTACTGGATAGGGGCCTTTGAGAGGATGGTAACTGGGGGCTGGGTTTTTAGGCCTTTACATCAAGTTCCAGATAATTGAGAAGTCCAGAATTTACATTAGGGACACAAAGCTGGATCACTGCATCTCACTGAGACAGTGAACCAGGAGTGGGGTCTCAAATACGAGGTGGCCAATGGGATTTTGTTGAGGGGTTGTGTGGCCTAAAAAAATACACCAAAGTATCCAATAATTTCTGAAAAGTGGAGTCAGGTTGGGGCTGTCTGGGGGTCAGCCAAACCTCTTCATGTCATGAGGGGGCGAGGCCAAGTACCAGCCTGAAATTCATCAGCTGTGCCAGGTCCTTGGGCATATCTGGATGTTGTCTTCTGAGCCATGGCAGGTTGAGTCAATTAAGAATCAGGACCTGTTACATCATCAGAGGGAGAAGCCAAGTCAGAAATGGGATGTTGGTCAGGGGTGCCAGAGCCTCAGAATATCCAGGAGTTTCCTGTGATTTCTGAATGGACAGGTCCAGCTGAACACACTACCTGGGGTGGCCTGACTTCTTCATGTCTTTAGTTGGGTGGTTTAAGGGCCAGCCTGGGATTTAACTAACCCTGGCCTTGATTTCAAAGCCCCCAGTCCCTTTTCAGATGTCATTATGTCAGTAAGGATCAGAGTACCAAGGCAGATGGACCTACATGTGTTTGTTGGAAGACATCAGGGATGTCCTTTGTAATGTATCGGGGAAGCCTTTGAGAAGATGGTGATCTGGAGCTGTGGTTTTTAGACCTTTACATCAACTTCAAGCTATTTGAGAAGTCCACACTATGAATGAGGGGCCACAAAGCAGGAGCAATGGGTCTCATTGTGCCAGTGAACCAGGAGTGGTGTCTCAAACACCAGGGGGAGGGCTTAGGTGGCCAATGGGATGTTGTTGAGGGGGTCTGTGACCTAGGAAATACTAGAAGTATCCTATAATTTCAGAAAAGTGGGGTCAGTCTGGGGCTATCTGGGGGTCAGCCAGACCTCTTCATGTCTTGAGGGGGTGGGGCCAAGTACAAGCCTGAAGTTCATCAGTTGCGCCAGGTCCTTGGGCATATCCGGAAGTTGTCTCCTGAGCCATGGCAGGTGGAGTCACTTAAAAATCAGGACTGGCTTACATCAGCATGAGGAGGGGCCAGGTGACATTGGTCAGGGTTGCCAGAGCCTGGGAATACCCAGGAGTTTCCTGTGATTTCTTAATGTTTTGGTCGAGCTGAACACACTCCCTAAGGCAGCCTAACTTTTCATGTCTTCAGTTGGGAGGTTTAAGGACGGCCTGACATTTAACAAACCATGGCCTTGATTTCAAAGCCCACAGTCCCTTTTCAGATGTCCTTATGCAGGACATGATACAGAGTCCCCAGGCTGAAGGACCTACAAGTGTTTTTAGAAGACTTCAGGAGGGCCTCTGTAATGGATCAAGAAAACCTTAGAAAAGATGGTGTTCTGGAGCGGTGGTTTTGGGCCTTTACATCAACTTCCAGCTATTTGAGAAGTCGACACTTTAAATGAGGGGCCACAAAGCCCGAGCAATGGGTCTCATTGTACCAGTGAACCAGCAGTGGTGTCTCAAAAACATGGAGGAGGAAATAGGTGGCCAATGGGGTCATTGTTGAGGGTTTTTTTTTGCCTGGGAAAAATCCAGAAGTGTAGTGTGTTTTCAGAAAAGTGGAGCCAGGCTAATCAGGTCTTGGGGCAGCCAGACCTCTTCTTCTCTTCAAGGGGCAGGGCAAAGTACCAGTATGAAGTTTATCAGTTTTTCCAGGTCCTTGGGCATACCCAGATGTTGTCTCCTGAGCCACGACAGGTGGAGTAACTTAACAATCAGGACTGATTACATCATCAGGGTGTGGGGCCAGGTAACCAATGGGATGTTGTTCTGGGGTGCCAGATCCTGGGAAATAGTTAGGAGTTTCCTGTGATTTCTGCATGGTGGGTTCAGGGTAAAGACACTGCAGGGGACAACCTGAACTCTTCATGTCCTCAGAAGAAGGTTCAAGAGCTAGCCTGGGATTAAAAAATCTCTGGGCTTTACCCACATATGACAGAAAAGCAGGTATCACCAAAAATGGAAGTAAACAAAATAGAAGAAGAAATAAATCTGCCAGAGAAAGAGTTCAGAGAAATGGTTATAAGCTAGCTGAAAAGAATGGAAGACAAAATCAATATTATGAGTAAGAAACAAAAGGAAATGAAGAAGAGCTAAGAGGAAATGAAGAAGAACCAAAAAGAAAAGAAGAATAATCAAAAAGAAATGGAAAATGACATCACTGCTATAAATAACTCAATGGAAAGCATCAAAAGTAGACTAGAAAAAGCAGAGGACCACATCAGTGAGCTAGAAGACAAGGTAGGAAAAAATACCCAAGTACAGCAACTTCTAGGAAAAAAAAAATTAAAAAGCAAGAGGAGAGCCTAAGGGAACTTTGAGATAACATGAAACAAAATAACATCTGCATAATTGGGGTTCCAGAAAGAGTGGAAACTGAGCAAGGAATAGAAAACCTTTTTGAAGAAATAATGACAGAAAATTTCCCTTATATAGGAAAGGAAAAACCCACACAAATACAAGAAGGTCACGGAGTCCAATGCAAAATGAACCCTAAAAGACCAACACCAAGGCACATTATAATTAAATTGGCAAACATCAACAAGAAAAGTAAGCATCTTAAAAGCAGCCAGAGAGAAACAGAAGGTTACCTACAAAGGAACCACCATAAGACTAGCTACTGATTACTCAACAGAAACTCATCAGGCCAGAAGGGAATGGAATGAAATATACAAAGTCATGCAAACGAAGGGTCTGAATCCAAGAATACTGTACCCAGCAAGGCTTTCAATCAAAATTGAAGGTGAAATCAGGAGTTTCACAGATAAAAAAGGACTAAGGGAATATATTACCATCAAACGAGCAATGCAAGAAATGTTAAAGGAACTGCTGTAAAAAAAGAAAGAAAGAAAGAAAGAAAGAAAGAAAGAAAGAAAGAAAGAAAGAAAGAAAGGAAGGAAGGAAGAGAAAAGAAAAGAAAAGAAAAGAAAGGAAGACAAAGAGGAAGCAAAGAAGGAATTTGAGGGTAAAGACTAAAAATGGCATGAGATAAGTACCTATCAATAATAACTTTAAATGTAAACAGATTAAATGCTCCAGTCAAAAGACATAGGGTGGAATAGACAGATGCCACTGGAGCTTTGTCGCTGGGCAGAGGGAGAAAGAGCAGCTGAGAGTCACATTGGAAGTGTTTGTTGGCAAGTTAAAAGTCAGTTATCCTCCAGGAGAAGGTGGGGGACTGCTGGACGGGGCTCTCCTGACCAGGGAACCCCGCTGCCATGGGGTTTTTCTCTGCCGGAGACACCAGCGAGAACATGGAGACCTCACCATCTTGCAGAGGGTGGTGGATGTCTGCGGCAGTCTGAAAATTGCAGCTGAAGCACTCACCGAACAGCCGGGGGACCCCAAACACCGCTCTCCAATCAGCACAAACACAGGGACTCAGAGGAGATTCACAAGGCATACGGAAAGGTCTGATTTCGCCTCAGATAAGGTGAGGTCTCCTGTCCCACAGAACACAGACGTGCACACTGTGGGAACCGGGCTGCGGGAAAGCTACTTCTGGAGAGGTCCGTGGATGTGGGGCATGGCGTGATCCCTAAATGTGGAAGCAAACTCTCGGAGCTGTTGACAGAGGGGAGCTCTAGAAAACAACTCATTTTGATCTGAGGCAGAAGAAGAGCCTGGGAGTCATTACAGTGTACCGGCTGCAAAATCCCCACAAACTGGTTTTCAGAACCACAGAGTAGCAGGATCTGGGCACAGCCTAGAGAGGTCCTGTGCTTAGTCTCCGATACACTGCGACCCAGTGGATGACGCACAAATTGACTCTCGCATAACCACAAAAGAATAAAGAGATTGAAACACAACTCATCAGTGGAACACAGGGAACTGCAATACCCTCCAGACTGGGAAACAGGACTGCCAAGCAGAATAGTGGAAGTGAATGACAATTTTATTTTTTTTCTATTTTTCTTTTTCTTTTTTTTTATTTTTTTTTATTTTTGCATACTTTAATTAAAAAACTATTTTCTTCTTTCCGCCTCAATTGATTTTACCTTTTTAATTATTACATTTTTGTTTTTAACTAATATTATTACTACTACTATTTTACCTTTTTGGAAAAAAACAACTGTCATTTTGTTTTCCCTTTATTTTTCTTCAGGATTAGAGTTCTACATTCTATTATCATCTTTCCTTTAACATAATTTTACTCTATCTCAACTCTACCTTTATGCCAACACTTTCCTTCTAACTTACCCCATTTTGTTGTCTTGTTTCACTTTCCCTTTTCCAACTTTAGATTCTTCCTATTCTTTCCCTTTGCCTGGTTAAAATTTCACCCCACTTTTATATCTAATTTCAAATACCCTACACCAAGTCCATACAAACCTCTCTCTTCTTGTCTTCACTATTCAAAAGTTGTTTTTCTCTATGTCCTTTAGTTGTTCTTTGCCAGAACCATGATTATATCAATTTTTTTACTTTTTTCATAGATTATTTTAGCTTATTCTAGTTGTTTTATTTTACTTTTTGTTGCTTTGTTTTAGTTTGTTTTTACCTGTCTTTCCCCTCGCCTTCCTTGATATCAGTTGTTATTTGTAGTTTATGTTAATCTCCAGGTACTGGTTGCCAGCATTTGTTGAGATTAGTAACGGTTCTATCTATTGAGTTTTCTTCTGACATCTATATTTTCTTTCCCTTTACCCTCTTATCCTCATTCTTTTCTCTCTGACTTTTTTCTCTTTCTCTTTTCTTCTTTTCCTGTTTATTTTTTTTATTTTATTTTATTTTATTGTTCATTTATTTATCTTTTTTCTCCCTCTCCCAATTTGATTTTGGCACTTCTCTCTTTTCTTTTTTCCTCATTTTTCTCTTCTTCTTTTTCTACTCACCGCTAATTTATCTTTCATTGGTGGTCACCTTATTTGTGATTATTAACATCCTGAACACATTTCTATAAGGGCCTTGTGTGTTGTACCTGGTCGTGTTGTAGTTTGTGCCTTTCAATTAACGTAGGGGAGAGAACTACATAACCGGACACCCAGAGAAGAAAGACCATGGGCAGAAAAAGAAACAGCCCACCATAAGACAGAAAGGCAGGTATTACCAGAAAAGGAATTAAACGAAATAGAACCAGAAATAAGCCTGCCAGAGAAACAGTTCAGAGAAATGATCATAAGGTGGATGAAAGGAATGGAACACAAAATAGACAATATGAGTAAGAACCAAGAGGAAATGAAGAAGACCCAAGAGGAAATGAAGAAGAAGCAAGAAGAAATGCAGAATAAGCCAGAAGAAATTCATAATAAGACGAAATGAAAAATGACATCAGTGCTATAAAGAACTCAAGAGAAAGCATCAAAAGTAGACTAGAAGAAGGAGAGGCCTGCATCAGTGAGGTAGAAGACACGGTAGGAAAAAATACCCAAGTACAGCAGCTTCTAGAAAAAAAAGTAAAAAAGCAAGAGGAAAGCCTAAGGGAATTTTGGGATAACACAAAACAAAATAACATCTGCATAATTGGGGTTCCAGAAAGAGTGGAAACTGAACAAGGATTACAGAAACTGTTTGAAGAAATATGACAGAAAATTTCCTCAAAATAGGAAAGAAAAAACCGACACAAATCCAAGAAGCACACAGAGTCACAAGTAAAATAAACCACAAAACACCAACACCAAGGCACATTATAATTAAACTGGCAAACACCAGCCACAAAGTATAAATCATAAAAGTGGCCAGAAAGAAACAGAAAGTTACCTACAACTGACCCACCATAAGACTAGCTACTGATTTCTCAACAGAAACTCATCAGGCCAGAAGGGAATGGAATGAAATATACAAAGTCATGCAAAGGAACGGTCTGAATCCAAGAATACTGTACCCTGCAAGGCTTTCAATCAAAATTGAAGGTAAAATAAGAAGCTTCACAAACAAAAAAGGACTAAGGGAATATATTACTACAAAACCAGCAATGCAAGAAATGTTAAAGGGTCTACTGTAATAAAAAGAAATAGGAAGTGAAGTAGAAACTCTGGGGTAAAGACTAAAAATGGCGACATAAAAGTACCTATCAATAATAACTTTAAATGTAAACGGATTAAATGCTCCAATCAAAAGACCAATTGGATAAGAAAACATGATCCACATATCTGCTTTCTACAAGAAACCCACCTCAAAAAAAGACATGCACACAGATTGAGGGTGAAGGGATGGAAGATGATATTTCAGGCAAATATCATCTTTTTTTTCATGGAAATGAAAAAAAAAGCTGGGGTTGCAAAACTTATATCTGACAAATTAGATCTCAAAGTGAAGGACATAACAAGAGATAAAGAACACCACTTCATAATGCTAAAAGGAACAATCCAACAAGAAGAAATAACTCTGGTAAACATATACACACCCAATATAGGAGCACCTAAATAAATTAAAAAAAAAACTCCTGTATATTAAGAGAGATATCGACAGCAATACAATCATAGTAGGAGACTTTAATACCCCACTGTCACCACTAAACAAATCCTCTAAACAAAAAATCAGAAAAGAAACATTAATCCTAAATGACTCACTAGACTAGATGGAATTAATTGACATCATCAGAACATTTCACCCCAAAGCCACATAAGAGACATTATTCTCCAGTGCACATGGGACATTTACAAAGATAGACCATATGTTCAGTCATAAGAATAGTATCTTCAAATTCAAGAAGATAGAAATCATATCGAGCATTTTCTCAGACCACAGTGACAAAAAACTGGAAATCAACTATAATAAAAACAATAGAAAGAAATCAAACACATGGAGACTAAAAAGCATGCTATTAAACAACGACTGGATAAGCAGAGAAATGAAGGAAGAAATAAAAAACATCACAGCAACAAATGACAATGACAACACAACAATACAAAATTTATGGGACACAATGAAAGCAGTCAAGAGAGGGGAGTTCATAGCCCTACAAGCCTACTGCAAAAAAACAGAAAACAATGGTAATAAATTACCTAACCCTACAACTCAAAGAGCTAGAAAGAGAGCAACAAGAAAATCCCAGTGTAAACAGAAGGAAAGAAATAGTAAACATCAGAGCGGAGATAAACAACATGGAAACCAAAGAAACAATTCAAAAAATCAACAAAACCAGGAGCTGGTTCTTGGAAAGGATAAACAAGATTGATGGACCTCTAGGCAAGCTCACCAAGAAGCAAAGAGAGAAGGCCTGAGTGAACAAAATCAGAAATGAAAGAGGAGAAATAACAACAGACCCCGCCATAATACAAAGGATTGTTAAGAAATACTATGAACAACTACATTGCAACAAAGTGGACAACCTGCAAGACATGGACATATTCCCAGAAAAATATAACCTTCCAAAACTCAATCAGGAAGAATCTAAATATCTCAATAGTCCAATAACTATGGAAGAAATTGAATCAGTCTTCAAAAAGCTTCCAGCAAATAAAAGCCCAGGACCAGATGGCTATACAGGAGAGTTTTACCAAACATTCAAGAAAAAACTAAAACCTATCCTCCTCAGACTATTCAAAAACATTCAAGAAGAAGGAACACTCCCAAACACCTTCTATGAAGCCAGCATCACCCTAATACCAAAACCAGATAAAGACAACACAATGAAAGAGAATTATAGGCCAATATCTCTCATGAATATAGATGCCAAAATCCTCAACAAAATTCTAGCAAATAGGATCCAGCAGCAAATCAGAAAGATGATATACTATGACCAAGTAGAATTCATCCCAGGAATGCAGGGATGGTACAATATCTGCAAATCAATAAATGTAATACATCACTTAAACAAATTGAGAGATAAAAATCACATAGTCATATCAATTGATGCAGAAAAAGCATTTGACAAAATCCAACATCCTTTCTTGATAAAAACTCTCAGCAAAGTGGGAATAGAAGGATCATACCTCAACATTGTAAAAGCCATATATGATAAACCCACAGCTAACATCATACTCAATGGGCAAAAACTAAAACCATTTCCCCTAAGAACAGGAACAAGACAGGGATGCCAACTCTCACCTTTCTTGTTCGACATAGTACTGAAAGTATTAGCCATTGCAATTAGACAAGAAGAAGAAATAAAAGGCATCCAAATTGGAAAAGAAGAAGTAACGCTGTCCTTATTTGCAGATGACATGATACTGTACATAAAAAACCCGAAGGAATCCATCCCCAAATTAATTGACTTAATAAATGAATTCAGCAATGTAGCAGGATACAAAATGAATGCTAAGAAATCTCTGACATTTCTATACACTAATAATGAAATTATAGGAAGAGAGACTCAAAAAGCAATCCCACTTACCATCGCACCAAAATAATTAAGATACCTAGGAATAAACCTAAGTAACAAGGTAAAAGTCCTATATGTAGAAAACGACAGGACACTGAAGAAAGAGATAGAGGAAGATGTTAACAGATGGAAGAGCATACCATGCTCATGGATTGGGAGAATCAACATCATTAAAATGTCCATACTACCCAAAGCAATCTACACATTCAATGCACCACCCATTAAAATACCAACGACATACTTCACAGACCTAGAAAGAATTCTTCATAGATTCATCTGGAACAAAAAAAAAAAAAGACCAAGAATAGCCACAGCAATTCTGAGAAAGAAGAATAAAGTACGTGGGATCTCAATACCAGATTTTAAGCTATATTACAAAGCAACTGTTCTCAAAACAGCATGGTATTGGCACAAGAACAGACATATAGATCAATGGAATAGAACAGAGAATCGAGATATCCACCCAAACCACTATGCTCAACTAATATTTGACAAAGAAAGCATGAACATACAGTGGAGTCAAGATAGCCTCTTCAACAAACGGTGTTGGGAAAATTGGACAGATACATGCAAAAAAATGAAACTGGACCACCAATTTACACCAAATACAAAAATAAGCTCAAAATGGATACAGGACTTAAACATTAGAAGGGAACCAAAAAAAATATTAGAGGAATCCACAGGCAGCACAATCTCAAACATATGCGGAAAGAACTTCTTCACTGATACTGCTCCAAAGGCAATGGAAGCTAAAGAAAAAAATAAACAAATGGGACTACATCATAATTAAAAGCTTTTGTAGAGCAAAAGAAACCATCAACGAAACAACAAGAAAGACCACTATATGGGAGAACATATTTGCAAATGTTATCACTGATTAAGGTTTAATCTCCAAAATCTACAACCAAGTTATACAACTTAATAAAAGGAAGATAAACAATCCAATAAAAAAATGGGCAATGGACCTAAATAGAACCTTTTCAAAAGATGACAGAAGAAAGGCCAAGAGACACATGAAAACATGTTCAAAGTCATAATTATCCAAGAGATGCAAATCAAAACTACAATGCGATACCATCTTACACCTGTCAGAATGGCAATCATCAACAAATCACCAAACGACAAGTGTTGGCGAGGATGCAGAGAAAAAGGAACCCTGTACACTGTTGGTGGGAATGCAGACTGGTGCAGCCACTTTGAAGAACAGTATGGAGTTTTCTTAAAAAACTAAAAATGACCGAAACCAGTTTGGCTCAGTGATAGAGCGTTGGCCTTCGGACTGGAAGGTCCCGGGTTCAATTCCGGTCAAGGGCATGTATCCTGGTTGCGGGCAAGTCCCCAGTAGGGGACATGCAGGAGGCGGCTGATCGATGTCTCTCTCTCATCGATGTTTCCAACTCCCTATCCCTCTCTCTTCCTCTCTGTAAGAAATCAATAAAAAAATATTTTAAAACAAACAAAAAAAAAAAAAACAAAACTAAAAATAGATCTCCCATTTGACCCAGCAATCCCACTCTTAGGAATTTATCCTAAGAAATTACAAACACCAATCAGAAAGGATTTATGCTCCCCTATGTTCATAGCAGCGCAATTCACAATAGCAACAATTTGGAAACAGCCTAGGAGCCCATCAGCAGATGAGTGGATAAGAAAACTGTGGTACATATACACAATGGAATTCTATGCTGTCATTAAAAAGACGGAACTCTTACCATTTGCAGCAACCTGGTTGGAACTGGAGAGCCTTATGCTTAGTGAAATAAGCTAGTCAATGAAGGAGAAGCACCACATGACCTCACTCATTTGTGAATAATAAAGAACATTATAAACTGATGAACGAAAGGATAGATACAGAGGCAGTAAAGCATCAAACAGACTGTGAAATTACAGCAGGAAGATTAAGGTTAGGTGAGGTAGATATGAGATCAATCAAAGGACTTGTATGCATGCATATAAGCATAACCAATGAACATAGACACTGGGGGGTTGGAGTATGCCTGGGATGGAGGGGGGGCAATGGGGAGATATGTATAAAAAATTAATAAAAGAAAAAAATTATAAAAAGAAAAAAAATGAAAAAGAAAATCCAGTCAAGCACTGAGAATGACTATGACTCAGGCCCCCCCCCCCGCAAGAATGCAAATAATCTCCTTTGTCTTGACTTTTAATAAAACTTTCTGGTAATTGTAGTGTAAAATTAATGTGTTGTAAGGGCTCTGGTTCACTGTTCCTGTCCCTGTCCATGTCAGAGGACAGTGGTCCCACCAAGCCCCAGCTTTTTCCTTCTTTCTCTATGTTTGTCCCTTTCTTTCATTTTCTCAATCCCCAGCTTACCCTACTCAGGAACTGGACCACTCTCTAGCTGCGCTGGACATGGAAAAGAGAGAAATATTTACAGTAATATGTAAGTCTCCTTCACCCCCACCTCCCCATTGACTTTCCCCGGGCCTCTGCTACCACCCAGCATATGCCCTCACCACCCTCCCACCAGTGTCTTGTATCCATTCTTTATGCTTATATGCATGCATACAAATCCTTCAGTTAATTATGATATGTCTTGGTGTGGTTCTCTTTGGATTCCTTTTATTTGGAGTTCTGTGTGCTTCTTGGACTTGTAAGTCTATTTCTTTCACCAAATGTGGGAAGTTTTCAGTCATTATTTCTTCACATAGGTTTTCAGTATCTTGCTCTCTCTCTTCTTCTGGCACCCCCATAATTCTAATATTGGTACACTTAAAGTTGTCCCAGAGGCTCCTTACACTATCTTCACATTCTTTAATTCTTTTTTCTTTTTGCTTTTTCAGGTAAGTGTTCTCTGCTTCTTTGTATTTCAAATCTTTGACTTGATTCTTGAGTTAGTCTAGTCTGCTGTTAGGTCTATGTATAATATTTTTTATTTTAGTCAGTGTATGTTTAATTTCTAGTTGGTCCTTTTTCATCTCTCTTGGGTCTCGATAAATTTATTCATCCTTTCTAGAAAATTCTGTAAAAACCTTATAACTGTGGTTTTGAACTCTATATCCAATCATTTGTTTTCTTCCATTTCTTTTGCTTGTGATCTGTTCCTTTGTCTCCGCATTTTCACTGCTTCCCTGAGTTGGTAGAGTAGCTTTGTGTGCTAAGTGTCCTATATGGTTCAGTAGCTCTGCCTCCCCAGTTACATGAGGTGGACTGTGTGTACAGCCTTGTTGTAGTTAAGTCTTGATTGTTGTTGGAATCACTAGGGGGAATTGACCTCCAAGCCAATTGGTTGTGGGGATCACCTGTGTCTATGCCAGGAGCACTTCTGTGCTGCAGTCAGCCTTATGATATAAGACTTGCAAAATTGCAAAAGCCTCTGTGCTCAGCTTGGATGGGACGAAGTCTCAAGGCTGAGCAGACAGCCTTGACTTCCTGTCAGCCCTGCCCTATGTGGCCCCTGTGTTTCAGTGTCCCTGGGTAATCAATGCAGCCCTCTTTCCACACTCTGGCACTCACGTGCCTCCAGATCTCTGCCTTTCACTTTTCCCCTGAGTTTCTGTGCGCTCCGGAGACCTTTATAAGTCTGGGTTACCAGGGTCTAGCCCAAAACTGGGTTTCAGTGCAGTGGGAAGTGGAGTTCAGCGCCATTGGGAGTTTCTGTCTTCTTCCCACTAGAGAAAGCTGGCTGCACAATCAGCAGTCAGTCCTCTCTGTGTGCACTGGCACTCTACCCTCCAGACCTCTGCCTTTTGCTGCTCCCCTGAGTTTCCATTCACTACTCCTTTTTCACGACAGTCCAGCCTCCCCCCGTATGAGTCTTGCCCAGAACTAGGTTTCAGTGTAGTCAGAACTGGGGTTAAATGCAGTCAGGAGTTTCTGTCTCCCTCCCATTTGAGGAAGCCATCCAGGCACCCCACTGCCCATCCTCTCCACCCATACCCATATTCTCCATGTGCATATCTCCATACCTCAACTTTTTGCCAGCTCCTCTGAATCTCTGTGAGCCCCTCTCTTTCCTTCTAGTTGTGGAATTTCCACTCAGCCAGCTTTTCTGTAGTTCTGGATGATGTCCGTTTTGTCTTGTTGCTATAGTTTTGAAATTGTTGTGCAGGGCAGCAGTTTAGTTGTTCACCTATGTCACTATCTTGATTTCCACTTGATACCTCCTTTTCTTTCATATGTGGATTATTTCTTTGTCTCTCCATGATATTTCCTCTCCAGGTGTGTGGTTATGTAGCTCCCTCTCTCCTGCATTGACTTTCTCTGGGTGAAATCTGACCTTTCCATGAGAAGGTGCAGAGCTTGTCTGAGTCCATATATTCATGCTCCTTGAGATCTAGTGTTTGTGGGTTCACAGTTGGTCCCTCGATGTTGTAGTTGTAGGTCCTGGCAGGTATTTAATTTTTCTCGATTGAAGGTAAGGCTAGGCTTCCAATCACAGCACTTCTCCCCTTCTAGATGGCATGGTCTCTGTGGCAGATCCAGTAACTGTGGGAGAGATTTCAACAGCAGTAGAGGCTGCCTGGTCAGTGGAGCCCAATCTGGTAGTCCCCAACAGTCCCTTGGAACATAGCTGTCCTTCATTCACAAATGGACACTCCCTGTATGTCCACATACTCTCCTTTCATTCGCTCACTCACACACTATCTTGCAGCCTGCTTTCCCATAAGTAGCCACCTTTGATCTCCTGTCTATCAATTTTTTTTCTCTCAATGCTCTGTAGTTATCCAAGTACAGGTATTTTACCTCCTTTGTTAAGATTATTCCTAACGGCATTTTACCTCCTTTGTTAAGATTATTCCTAAGTATCTTAATTTAGATTTTGCAATGGTAAAGGGGATTGTTTTTTTAAGTTTCCCTTTCTGAGTGTTCGTTATTAGTGTATATAAATGCCATCAATTTCTGGGTGTTAAGTTTGTATCCTGCAATGTTGTCAAATTCATTTATTAAATCTAGTAGTTTATTGATGGAATATTTAGGGTTTCCTATATATAATACCATGTTATCTGCAAATAATGAAAGTTTAACTTCCTCATTTTCAATTGGATGCCTTTTTTCTTCTTCTTGTCTGATTGCTATGGTTAGGACTTTCAGTACACATAGGATTTTCAGTATATATAAAGGTTACTATGAGAAGAAACCAAGATGGTAGCATGGTACATACCTAAACTGCTGCCTTGACAACAATTTCAAAACTATAACTAAAAGACAAAACAGACACCAACCAGAACCACAGGAAAGCTGGCTGAGTGGAAATTCTACAACTAGAAGGAAAGGCAATCATCAACACAGCCAGTTGGCCTGGAGGCAATTCCTCCCAATGAGGCTGTGCACACAGTCCACAAAGGGGTGCGCCAAGAGTGACTACCTCAGGTAACTGGGGAGGCTGAACTACTAGGCCCTATAGGACACCTAGCACACAAAGCTACTCTACCAACTCAGGGAAGCAGTGAAAATGCAGAGACAAAGAAATAGATCACAGACAAAAGAAATGGAGGAAAACAAATGGCTGGATATAGAGTTCAAAACGATTATAAGGTTTTTCAAGAATCCCCTAGAAAAGATTGATAAATTTAGTGAGACCTCTAGGGTATGAAAAAGGATCAACTGGAAATTAAACATACACTGATTAAAATAAAAAATATTATACAGAGATCTAACAGCAGACTAGAGGAACTCAAGAATCAACTCAAAGATTTGAAATAAAAGAAGCAGAAAACACTCAACCAGAAAGAAAAAAGAATCCAAAAATGGGAAGATAGTATAAGGATCCTCTGGGAAAACTTCAAGCATACCAATTTCAGAATTATGGGGGTGCCAGAGGAAGAGAGAGAGCAAGATACTGAAAACCTATTTGAAGAAATAATGATTGAAAACTTCCCCAACCTGGTGAAAGAAATAGACTTACAAGTCCAAGGAGCACACAGAACCCCAAACAAAAGGAATCCAAAGAGGACCCCACCAAGATACATCATAATTAAAATGCCAAGAGCAAAAGACAAAGAGAGAATATTAAAAGCAGCAGGAGAAAAACAGTTCATTACCTACAAGGGAGCACCCATATGACTGGCAGCTGATTTCTCAACAGAAACTATGCAGGCCAGATGGGAGTGGCAAGAAATATTCAAGGTGATGAATAGCAAGAACCTACAACCAAGATTACTGTACCCAGCAAAGCTATCATTCAGAATTAAAGAGCAGATAAAGAGCTTCACAGATAAGGAAAAACTAAAGGAGCTCATCATCACCAAACCAATATTATAAGAAATGCTGAAGAGTACTCTTCAAGAAGAGGAAGAAGAAGAAAAAGGTAAAGATAAAAATTATGAAAAACAAATATATATCTATCAACAAGTGAATCTAAAAATCAAGTGAATAAAAAATATGGTGCACAGAATAAACTGGTGAATATAAAAGAATCAGGGGCATAGAAAGGGAGTGGACTGATAATTCTTGGGGAGAAAAGAGTAGGAGGATGAGGGAAGAGAATGGACAAAAATCATACACTTATGGATGAGGACAGTGGGAGGGAGGTAAAGGCAGAGGGTGGGGTGGGAACCAGTTATAGGGGAGCTATGTGAGGACAAAAGAGGAACAATTGTAATAATCTGAACAATAAAAAAAATTATAAAATTTTAAAAAATGGCTACTATGCAAAATGTCTTCTTGGGAATTCTACTGGGAGAACAAGAGTTCAATTGCCTACTATGACATGTGCTGACCACCAGAGGGCAGCACGGAACATGGCAGTTGACCAGTGGGAGTGGGGCACTGCACTGAGGGAATTGGGGAGATGGCAAACCTGATCCACCCTCATCGCTGGCCAGACCTAGGGACCCTATCTATGCAAGAATTTCATGCACCAAGCCTCTGGTATTGAATCAAAACTGGTGAAAGTGAACATCGCTGTCTTGTTCCTGTTCTTAGGGGAAACAGTTGTAGATTTTGCCCATTAAGTATGAAGTTGGCTGTAGATTTGTCATATTTGACTTTTATTATGTTGAGGTCTGGTTCCCTCCATTCCCACTTTACTGACAGTTTGTTTGTTTTTTATCAAAAAAAGGTGCTGGATTTTGTCCCATGTTTTTTCTGCATTAATTGATATAAGCATGTAATTTTTATCTTCCAATCTGTTTATGTGATGTATCACATTTTTTGATTTGTGAATATTGTATCAGCTTTGCATGCCTTGGATAAATGTCACTCATCATAGAGGGATCTTTTTAATGTATTGCTGGATCTGATTTTCTAATATTTTGTGGAGGATTTTTGCATCAATATTCTTCAGGGATATTGACCTGTAACTATCTTTCTTCGTTATGTCTTTATCTGATTTTGAAATTAGGGTAATGCTGGCCTAATAGAAAAAGGTTGGAAGTATTCTTTCCTCTTGGATTTTTTTGAATCATTTGAGGAGTTTAGGCTTTAGTTCTTCTTTGAATCTTTGGTAAAACTCCCCTGGGAAGCTGTCTGGACAGGGCATTTGTTTGCTGGGAGGTTTTTGTGGGGGTTTTTTTTCCTGTTTTTTTTTCTTCCTTCTTCAGTTTAATCAATATTTATCAGCCCATTCAGGTTTTCTTATTCTTCTTGATTCAATTTTAGAAATTATATTTTTATAGGAATATATCCATTTCATCCAGGTTGTCCAATTTGTTGCGATATAGTTGTTCATAATATTTTTTATTACCCATTGTGTTTCTGTAGGGTCAGCTGTTACTTTGCCTCTTTCATTTCTGATTTTATTTATTTGGGTCCTCTCTCTGTTTCTTGATGATTCTGACTTAACAGTTCATCAATCCTGTTTATCTTTTCAAAGATTCAGCTCTTGGTTTTATTAATCTTTTGTATTTCTTTCATCTCTACATCATTTATTTCCACTCTGATTTTTATTATTTCCTTCCTTCTACCTAATCTGAGCTTTTCTTGTTGTTCTCATTATAATTCTTTAAGTGGTAGTGTTAGATAGCTTATTAAAAGTTTTTCTAGTTTGGGTCAGTAAATAAAGCATTAGCCTGCAGACTGAAGGGTCTCAGGTTCAATTCCAACCAGGGACATATGCTCGGGTTGTAGGTTCGATCCCCAGTGGGGGATGTGCAGGAGGCAGCCGATCAATCATTTTCTCTTATCATTGATGTTTCTCTCCCTTCTTGTCCTTTCCTCTCTGAAATCAATAAAAAATACGTTTCTTAAAAAAAGCTTTTCTTGTTTTTGAGATAGACCTTAATGCTATGAACTTCCCTCTGAGGAATGCTTTTACTGTGCCCCATAGTTTTAGGGTTGTTGTGTGTTCATTTTTGTTTTTTTCCAGGATGATTTTTATTTCTTCATTGATATCTTTGGTAACCCATTAATTGTTTCATAACATACTATTTAGCCCCCATGTGTTTAAATATTTTTGCATGTTTTTATTGTAATTAATTTCTAATTTCATGCTGTTGTGATCTGAGAAAGTGCTTGATATGATTTCAATCTTCTTAATATTACAGAGACTTAGTTTGTGTTTTGATACGTAGTCTATCTTTGAAAATGTCCCATGTGCACTTAAGATGAGATGAATGTATATTCTTTAACTTTGGGGTGAAATGTTATGAAATGTCAATTAATTCCACCTGGTTTAGTGTGTCATTTAGGATTGTAGTTTCCTTGGTGATTTTTTTGTCTCACATATATATCCAGTGAAGTCAGTGGGTGTTAACATCCCCTATTATGATTGTATTGCTGTCAGTCTTCCAGAAGTTTCTTTAATATATTTGGATCCTCCTCTATTGGGTTCATATATGTTTACCAGAATTATATCATATTGTTCCCTTTTTATTATAAAGTGGCCTTCCTTATCTCTTGTTATGGCCTTCACTTTGAAGTCTACTTTTTCAGATATGCATATAGTTGCCCCAGCTTTTTTCTTTCCATATGCATGGAATATTTTTTCCTTCCTTTAATTTTCATAATGTGTGAGTCTTTTGTTCTGAGGTGGGTCTCTTGTAAACAGCATATATGTGGGTCATGTGGGTAATGTTTTCTTATCCATCCAACTATGCTATGTCCTTTGCTTGATGCATTTAAGCCATTAACATTTATTGATAGGCACTTATTTATTGCCATTCTTATTCTTTATGCCTGTGTACTTCTCTTTATATTTCTTCTTTTTACTACAGTCCCTTTATCATTTCTTACAGTGGTTGGTGGTAATAAACACCTTTAGCCTTTTGTGTGTGTGTGTGTGTGTTTTTGTCTGTGAAGCTCTTTTTTCACCTTCAATTGATAGTCCTGCTGGATAGAGTAGACTTGGCTTCAGTTCCTGGTTTCTATTACTTCGTATACTTTATGCCTTTCCCTTCTGGCCTGAAGTGTTTCTATTAAGAAGTCAATTGAAATTCTAATAGCAATCCTTTGTAGGTAACTTTATGTCTCTCTCTTGCAGCTTTAGGATTCTTTGTCTTTAATGTTTGCCATTTTAATTATTATGTGCATAGATGTGGGTCTTTTGGCATTCATATTGATTGGGACACTCGGTGTTTCATGAACTTGAGTGACTTCTTCCTTCAACATGTTGGGAAAAATTTCTGCCATTATTTCTTTGAACAGGTTCTCTATTCCTTTCTCAGATTATGCTCCTCTGGCATCCCTATAATGCAAATGTTGTTGTTTCATGTTGTCCCAAAGCTTGATTTTCCTCCTGCTTCTAAAGATTTTTTTCCCAATTGGGTGATTTGAATGGGTATTTTTTCCTACTTTGTCTCCATGGATTCGGTCCTCAGTTTTTCTAGACTACTGTTGAATCCTTCCAGGGTTTTCTTATTTCAATTATGTCATTTCTCAGTTCAAATTTATTCTTATTTATTGTTTCAAGCTTTGTTTTTATATTGGTGTAGCTCTCATTAAGTTCCTTATAATTCTCATTAAGTTGCTTATAGTTCTCACTGAATTGTTTGAGCGCCTTTATTACCATTATTTTGAATTCTTTATCTGACAAATTCCTTCTACCATTTTGTTATTTCCTTTTTTTGTTATTTCTCTTTCCTCTCATTTTGGGGTTCTTTCTTTGTCTCCTTATTTTTGCTAACCCTTTGTGTTTTGTTTTTCTTTCTGTGTATTATATCAAACTGTTATGCCTCCCAGGCTTTGTGGGGTGGTTCTATGTATTAGGTGTTTTGTGAGACCCACTGGTGCTGTCTATTATATCTCCTGAGCTGGGTGCTCTAGGAAAGTCTCTTGCTTGAGTTATTTGGATTCTCCTATTGTAGTTTGGTTTTGAATGTTATTATCACATTATGGAATGGAGTTTCCTTTCAGGCTGCCTCACTGTGTAGTTCATTCCCAACTACATTGTGCAGGTTATTGTGCATGTGCTGACCAAACAGGTCAAAATATAACACAAGAAAACACAAAACAAAAGAAACAAAGCAAAAATACATTCAGGACCCCTATAGCACAAACAAAAGCAACCACCAGAGAAGAGAGAATTAGGGAAGAGAAAAGAGAGCAAGAATGATAGGCTAAAGAAAAAAATCGGAAACTAACAAACAAAAAGTACAAACAAACAAAAAACACAATAAAGGGGTAGGGAAGGAATATATAGATGCAGAGCTGAAGTGAAGAAAATAAGAATAAAAAATTAGGGGAGTAGAGGAAGGAAAATGGTTTAAACTAAAGGAGGAAGAAAATAAAGAAAAGAATTGAAAAGGAAAATAGAGGAGAAAGCAGATAGATCTAAAATAAGAAAAGGAAAAAAAGGAAAAAGCAGGAGAAAAAAGAAGAAAAGAAAAAAATGAGTAGTAAAAATAAAAAAGAAAGAAAAATAATTGAATAGAAAAAAGAAAGAGGAAAATTAAATATATAAACAAAACAACAGAAACTAGAATAATAACAAATTAATAAAGCAGATATATAAAGAAGATACATTTTAAAAGCGGGGGGGGAGGGTTGGAAAAGAAAAAGTAAAAAAATAAAAAAAAAGGAAAGAAAAAAGGGAAGAAAAAATAGAAAGGGGGAAAAAAAGTATAGTGTTTGTTTGACCAGAGTTTAATGCCCTATGGGAGCTTCTTTTAGATTTTACTCTTTTGATGGTTGTGGCTGAATGTTCTATCTGCCAATTTTGGGTTTTCTTTGAGATACTTAGGTACTAATCAATATCAAGAACCTGATTAAAGCCCAAAAGGTCCATCATTTGCATCTGTCTCCACAAGACTACCTGGAAGCAGGAGGGGCAAATCTGCCCTCTAAAGTAGGTTTGTTAGCAGTGTGAGGGCCCAGCTGGGTCAAAAAACTTCCCTGGTTCCCTGGGCTTTGCCTCTGCCCACTTTTGCTTTCTATCCAGCTGTTAATCTTAATCCTCAAAAGTTTATTTGTGAAAGGGTTTTAGGTGAGAGAGGCATTGTTTAGCTTTCATGGAATCTGTTAGGTGTGTTTCCCTGTCCCAGAGTTATTCCTCCACAAGTGGCTCAAAATATTAGTCTGTCCTCAGCTAGGTAGAGATCCTTGTATGGAGACCAATAGGATTGGCTGGAAACCTGGAGTTTCTATCAGTTCTCCTGTGGGGGCAAAGTATCAGACAGATTCCCAGGATAGTGGGATGAATGGTGCTTCCCCCAATTCAGTCACTGATGCTCCATGAGACTGTTCAGACCCACAGGCTTGGTCTCTGCTTGTTTCCTCTGAAAAGGTCAATATGCAGGGCTCCTACGAGTGAAACAGGCTGTATCATTTGGAGGTAAGGAAAGAGGATCTTCCCCTGCCCTGCGGCTACTGGGAGCTGCTATTTCTCTCAGCTACATGGCCATTTCTATTTGGGGACCTGTGACCAACTATTCCTGGTGATGCTTTTCTATATCTCCCATTAATTTTTCTTATTCTAATCTCACCTTAGGCATCTTATAAGTACCACATGCTAACTGATTGTGCCACTGGAGCTCCTCCTTAGGCATCTTGAGTCCATGCATTCCTACCTGAACCAAACCTCAGGTGAGTAGCTACAAATGAAAACTCTTGTGCTCTGGGTAAACACACACACACACACACACACACACACACACACACACACACAAAATAAAATGGTGGCTTTCTCTCTGACTGGTCTACAGGCTCTAGACTCTGCCAAGTCCAGCAGCCCTGCTGCCTTTCATGGCTGGATGTTCCATGGGCTGCTGGTCTTGGCTCTGGTGTTCTGGGCTGTGGAGCCCAGCCTGAGTTTCTGGCCTCTATCTTCTGAGGGAACAGACTCTCTTGTAGCCAGGAGTGCCCTCCTTACTCTAGGCCTACTGACCTGCTTCCCCTTAAGTTGGGTAAGCTCCTCTTGAAATGTTGCCCTTCCTACCGGTCTCCATGTGTTTTATTTCCTTCCTTGATATAAGTCTCCTCCTTAGCAGGGCCTCAGTTAGTAATTCCAGGTGAATTATTTTCTTTTTCTCCAATTTAGTTATATTTCCATTCAGGCCCTGGGAGGAGGTGCACAACGGGTCTGCCTATTTGGCTGCCATTTTTCCCCCACTGGCCATTGATTTTTCCATCTGACTTATTTCACTTAGCATAATATCTTCAGTCTATCCTTGTTGTTGCAAATACACCTTTTTATAGCTAAGTAGTATTCCTGTGTGTGTGTGTGTGCGTGTGTGTGTGTGTGCATACACAGATATAAGGACATACCACATCTTTCTTTTTATTTATCCATCTATAGGCACTTAGGTTGTTTTCATATCTTGGTTATCCTATGTAATAAAAACCTAATATGCTAAGGATTCTGTCATCTGTTCAACCAATCAAAGCATAATATGCTAATGATATGCTAAGGCTTTTTTACTGCTCGCTATGACGTGCACTGACCACCAGGGGGGCATACACTCCAACCAGTAAGTTAGCTTACTGCTGGGGTCCAACCAATCAGGACTGAGACTGGCCAGATACACCCTGGAGCCCTCCTGTGACTCCTCCCTGGCTGGCCAGCCTTCCGTGTCCCTCCCCAACCCCAATCATGCACTGGTGGGGTTCCTCAACCTGGCTTGCACCCTCTTGCAATCTGAGATCCTTCAGGGATGTCGTAATCCCACAGGTCAGGTCAAGGGACCATTGGTGCATGAATTTGTATACTCAGCCTCTAGTTGTAAATAATGCTGCAATGAACATAGGCATGATATATCGATATATATTTTCAAATTAGTGTTTTTATATTACTTGGATAAACATTCAGAAGTGCAATAGCTGGGCCATATGGTAGTTCTATTCTTACTTTTTTGAGGACTCTTCATACTGTTTTCCACAGTGGCTGTACAGCAGATCCTCAAATAATATCCTTTGATTATAATATTGATGAGATGCCATAGGAATTTAACTCTTGTTTGTATCAATTAGCTTTGGTAAAATTGGTTTCATTATATATTGTTTCCCTAAAGTTACAGGGCCTATCAATGATGTTATGTGAAGACTTCCCTGTACTAATTTACATCCCTATCAACAGTGTACAATAGTGTATCTTTCCCCATATCCTCTTTGACTTTTGTTGTTTCTTGTCTTTTTTATGATAGCCATTCTAACAGATGTGAGGAGATATTTCATTATGGTTTAGTTTGCATTTCCCTAATAACTAGTGATATTTAACTTTTTTTTTCATGTGCCTGCTGGCTATTGCATGTCTTCTTTGAAATATGTCTATTCAGATCCTCTGCCCATTTTTAAATCAGGTTGTGTGTTTATTTTGTTTTGTTTTACTTGCTATTGGAATTGAAGCTATTAAACATTGCTAAAACTGATATGAAGGATCTTGCTGCTTATGTTTTCTTCTATGTTTATTTTTCACTCTTTTAGGTTTTCAAGTCTTTAATTCAATTTGAATTAATTTTTGTAGTATATGGTGTAAGATAGTGATCTAACCTTATTCTTTTTATTGTGACTGTCCAGTTTTTCTAAAACCATTTATTGAAGATCTATTTTATATTCTTGGCTCCTTTGTAATAAATTATTAGTCTGTATATGTGTGCATTTATTTCTATGCTCTTGTTTTGTTCCATTAATCCATGTGTCTGTTTTTTACCAATACTATACTGTTTTGGTTATTATAGCTTTGTAGTACAGTTTGAAATGAGGAGGTGTGATATCTCTGGCATTGTTCTTTTTTCTCAGGATTGCTTTGGCTTTTGGGGATCTTTTATAGTTCCATATAAACTTTAGAATATTTTGGTTTTATTTCTGGAAAAAATGCTCTTGGGATTTTGACAGGGATGACATTGATTCTGTAGATAGCTTTCAGTAACATGGCCATTTTAACAATATGAGGAAAAATAACTGCACTTTCTTTTGTGTCTTCTTCAATTTCTTTCAACAATGTCTTACACTTTTCAATCTTCAGATCTTTTACCTGTGGGTTAAATTTATTTCTATTTATTTTATTGCAATTGTAAGTGGGATTTAAAAATTTCTCTAATTTTCTGTTGTTGGTGTATAGAAACACAGCAGATTTTTCTGTATTGATTTCATAAAGGCAAAAACTCAGATTACTTACCTTAGCCCAAGAGGCCAAATACATAGCCTACAAGTTTACTATATTTGTTTATTAGTTCTAACAGTGTGTGTGTGTGTGTGTGTGTGTGTGTGTGTGTGTAATCTTTAGGGTTTTCTCTATATAAAATTATGTCATCTCAAAAAAGTCATTCACAGACAGCTTTAGTTCCGTTTTGCCAATTTGGATAACTTTTTTATTTCTTCCTTGCCTGTTTTCCCTAGCTAAGACTTCAAATAGTATTTTAAATAGTAGTGGTGACGGGGGACATTCCTGTCTTGTTTCTAAGTTCAGAGGGAAAACTTTTTTAGTTTTCACCACTGAGTACGATATTTGCTGTGGGTTTGTTATATATGTACTTTATTATTTTTTTTATTTAATAAATTTTTATTGTTCAGATTATTACAATTGTTACAATTATTACAATTGTTTCTCCTTTTTCCACCCATAGCTACCCTCCTCCCAACTCCCAACTTCCCTCTGCTCTTACCTCCCCTGCCATTATCTTCATCCATAGGTGTATGATTTTTGTCCTTCACTCCTTTCTCCCTGAAAATTACTGGTTCACCCTCTTTCTATGCCTCAGATTCTATTATATGCATCTGTTTATTCTATTCATCAGATTTTTTATTCACTTGCTTTTAGATTCACTTTTTCATAGATATGTATTTGTTCTTCATAATTTTATTTGTTAACTTTTTCTTCTTCTTCCTCTTCCTAAAGAGTACGTTTCAGCATTTCATATACTCCTGGTTTGGTGGTGATGAACTGCTTTAACTTTTTCTTGTCTGTAAAGCTCTTTATCTGACCTTCAATTATGAATGATAGCTTTGCTGGGTAAAGTAATCTTGGTTGTTGGTTCTTGCTATTCACCACTTTGTGTTTTGTTTTGTTTTGTTTTTAAATTTTTATTAATTTTTATACATATATCCCCATTGCCCCCCTCCCTCCAGGCATACCCCAACCCCCAAGTGTCTATGTTCATTGGTTATGCTTATATGCATGCATAAAAGTCCTTTGATTGATCTCTTATCTACCTCACCTAACTTTAATCTTCCTGCTGTAATTTCACAGTCTGTTTGAAGCTTTACTGTCTCTGTATCTATCCTTTTATTCATCAGTTTATAATGTTCTTTATTATCCACTAATGAGTGCGATCATGTGATGCTTCTACTTCATTGATTGGCTTATTTCACTAAGCATAAGGCTGTCCACTTCCAACCAGGTTCCTGCAAATGGTTAGAATTCCTGCTTTTTAATAGCAACATAGTATTCCATTGTGTAGATGTACCATGGTTTTCAGATCCACCCATCTGCTGAGGGACACCTAGAATGTTTCCAAATTGTAGCTATTATCAATTGTGCTGCTATGAACATTGGGGTGCACTGATCCTTTTTGATTAGTGTTTGTAATTTCTTAGGATAAATTCCTAAGAGTGGGATTACAGGGTCAAATGGGAGATCCATTTTCAGTTTTTTGAGGAAACTCCATACTGTTCTCCACAGTGGCTGCACCAGTCTACATTCCCACCAACAGTGCACAAGGGTTCCTTTTTCTCCGAATCCTCGCCAACACTTGTCGTTTGTTGATTTGTTGATGATTGCCATTCTGACAGGTGTAAAGTGGTATCACATTGTCATTTTGACTTGCATCTCTCTGATGATTAGTGACTTTGAACATGTTTTCATGTGTCTCTTGGCCTTCATTCTGTCGCCTTTTGAAAAGGTTCTATTTAGGTCCGTTGCCCATTTTTTTATTGGATCGTTCTTCCTTTTACTAAGTTGTATAAGCTGGCTGTAGATTTTGGAGATTAAACCTTTATCAGTGATAACATTTGCAAATATGTTCTCCCAAACAGTGCGCTTTCTGTTGTTTTGTTGATGGTTTCTTTTGCTGTGCAAAAGCTTTTTATTTTGATGTAGCCCCATTTGTTTATTTTTTCTTTAGCTTCCATTGCCTTTGGAGCAGTATCAGTGAAGAAGTTCTTTCGGCATATATCTGAGATTGTGCTGCCTGTGGATTTTTCTAGTATTTTTATGGTTTCACTTCTAATGTTTAAGTCTTGTATCCATTTTGAGTTTATTTTTGTATTTGGTGTAGGTTAGTGGTCCAGTTTCATTTTTTTGCATGTATCTGTCCAATTTTGCCAACACCATTTATTGAAGAGGCTATCTTGGCGCCATTGAATGTTCATGCCTCCTTTGTCAAATATTAATAGAGCATAGTGGTTTGGGTGGATATCTGGGTTCTCTATTCTATTCCATTGGTCTATATGTCTGTTGTTGTGCCAGTACCAGGCTGTTTTGAGAACAGTTGCTTTGTAGTATAGCTTGAAGAGATCCCACCTACTTTATTCTTCTTTCTCAGAATTGCTGTAGCTATCCGTGGTCTTTTTTTGTTCCAGATGATTCTATGAAGAATTCTTTGTAGGTCTGTAAAATATGTTGTTGGTATTTTAATGGGTAGTGCGTTGAATCTGTAAATTGCTTTGGGTAGTATGGACATTTTAATGATGTTGATTCTCCCAATCCATGAGCATGGTATGCTCTTCCATCTGTTAACATCTTCCTCTATCTCTTTTTTCAGTGTACTATAGTTTTCTGCATAAAGGTCTTTTACCTCTTTACTTAGGTTTATTCCTAGGTATCTTAATTTTTTTGGTGCGATGGTAAATGGTATTGCTTTTTTAGTTTCTCTTTCTATAATTTCACTATTAGTGTATAGAAATGCCACAGACTTCTTAGCATTAATTTTGTATCCTGCTACATTGCCGAATTCATTAATTAAGTCAATTAGTTTTGGAATGGAGTTCTTTGGGTTTTTTATGTACAATATCATGTCATCAGCAAATAAGGAAAACTTTACTTATTCTTTTCCAATTTGGATGCCTTTTATTTCTTCTTCTTGTCTAATTGCAATGGCTAATACTTCCAGTACTATGTCAAACAGGAGAGGTGAGAGTGGGTATCCCTGTCTTATTCCTGTTCTTAGGGAAATGGTTTTACTTTTTGCCCATTGGGCATGATGTTAGCTGTGGGTTTATCATATATGGCTTTTATGATGTTGAGGTATGATCCTTCTATTCCCACTTTGCTGAGAGTTTTTATCAAGAAAGGGTGTTGGATTTTGTCAAATGCTTTTTCTGTATCAATTGATATGACTATGTGATTTTTATCTCTTAATTTGTTTATGTGAGGTATCACATTTATTGATTTGCGGATATTGTACCATCCCTGCATTCTTGGGATGAATCAAGCTTTGTCATGGTGTATGATCTTTCTGATGTACTGCTGGATCCGGTTTGCTACAGTTTAGATGAGGATTTTGGCATCTATGTTCATGAGATATATTGGCCTATAATTCTCTTTCATTGTGTTGTCTTTATCTGGTTATGGTAATAGGGTGATGCTGGCTTCATAGACTGTGTTTGGAAGTGTTCCTTCTTCTTGAATGTTTTTGAATAATCTGAGGAGGATAGGTTTAATTCTTCCTTGAATGTTTGGTAAAACTCTCCAGTGTAGCCATCTGTTCCCGGGCTTTTACTTGCTGGAAGCTTTTTGATTACTGCTTCAATTTCTTCCATAGTTATTGGACTATTGAGATGTTTGGCTTCCTCCTCATTGAGTTTTGGGAGGTTATATTTTTTCTAGGAAAATGTCCATTGCTTGGAGGTTGTCCAATTTGTTGGAATAGAGTTGTTCATAGTATTTTTTAACAATCCTTTGTATTTTGGCAGGGTCTGTTGTTATTTCTCTTATTTCATTTCTGATTTTGTTTATTTGGGTCTTCTCTCTTTGCTTCTTGGTGAGCCTGGCTAGGGGTCCATCAATCTTGTTTATCCTTTCAAAGAACCAGCTCTTGGTTTTGTTGATCTTTTGAATTGTTTCTTTGGTCTCCAAGTTGTTTATTTCTGCGCTGATCTTCACTATTTCCTTCCTTCTGAGTACACTGGGCTTTTCTTGTTGCTCTCCTTCTAGCTCATTGAGTTGTAGGTTTAGGTAATTTATTACCATTGTTTCCTGTTTTTTGCAGTAGGCTTGTAGGGCTATGAACTCCCCTCTCAAGACTGCTTTCACTGTGTCCCATAAATTTTGTATTGTTGTGTTGTCATTGTCATTTGTTGCTGTGATGTTTTTATTTCTTCCTTGATCTCTCTGGTTACCCAGTCGTTGTTTAAGAGCATGCTGTTTAGTCTCCATGTGTTTGTTTTCTTTCTATTGTTTTTATTATACTTGATTTGCAGTTTTATGCCACTATGGTGTGAGAAAATGCTTGATATGATTTCTATCTTCTTGAATTTGAAGAGACTTTTCTTATGACCCAACAGATCTATCTTTGAAAATGACCCATGGGCACTGGAGAAGAATGTATATTCTGTGGCTTTGGGGTGAACTGTTCTGAAGATGTCAATTAATTCCATCTGGTCTAGTGAGTCGTTTAGGATTGATGTTTCTTTGCTGATTTTTTGTTTAGAGGATTTGTCCTATGGTGACAGTGGGGTATTAAAGTCTCCTACTATGATTGTATTGCTGTCAATCTCTCCCTTAATATCCTCCAAGAGTTTTTTTTATGTATTTAGGTGCTCCTATATTGGGTGCATATATGTTTACCAGAGTTATTTCTTCTTGTTGGATTGTTCTCTTTAGTATTATGAAGTGGCCTTCTTTATCTCTTGTTATGTCCTTCACTTGGAGATCTAATTTGTCAGATATTAGTATTGCAACCCTAGCTTTTTTTTCATTTCCATTTGTCTGAAATACCATGTTCCATCACTTCACCCTCAATCTGTGTGCATCTCTTTTCCTAAGGTGGGTTTCTTGCAGACAACAGATATATGGATCGTGTTTTCTTATCCAATCGGTTGCCCTATGTCTTTTGATTGGAGCATTTAATCCGTTTACATTTAAAGTTATTATTGATAAGTACTTATCTGTTGCCATTTTTAGTCCTTACCCCCGAGTTCCTTCTTCGCTTCCTCTTTCTTTTTCTTACAGCAGACCTTTTAACATTTCTTGCATTGCTGGTTTGGTGGTAATATATTCCCTTAGTCCTTTTTTGTCTGTGAAGCTTTTGATTTCACCTTCAATTTTGATTGAGAGTCTTGCAGGGTACAGTATTCTTGGATTCAGACCCTTCCTTTGCATGACTTTGTATATTTCATTCAATTCCCTTCTGGCCTGATGAGTTTCTGTTGAGAAGTCAGTAGCTAGTCTTATGGGGGTTCCTTTGTAGGTTACTTTCTGTTTCTCTCTGGCTGCTTTTAAGATTCTTACTTTGTCCTTGCTGTTTGCCAATTTAATTATAATGTGCCTTGGTTTTGGTTTTGTAGGGTTCATTTTGCTTGGGACTCTGTGAGCTTCTTGGTTTTGTGTGGGTTTTTTCTTTCCTATATTGGAGAAATTTTCTGTCATTATTTCTTTAAACACGTTCTCTAATCCTTGTTCAGTTTCCATTCTTTCTGGAACCCCAATTATGCGGATTTTGTTTTGTTTCATGTTATCCCAAACTTCCCTTAGACTCTCCTCTTGCTTTTTAACTTTTTTTTGTAGATGCTGCTGTACTTGGGTATTTTTTACTACCGTGTCTTCTAGCTCACTGATGCGGTCCTGTGCTTCTTCTAGTCTACTTTTGTTGCTTTCTATTGAATTCTTTAAAGCAGTGATGTCATTTTTTATATCTTTGTGCATTTCTTCCTGCTTCTTCATTTTCTCTTGGCTCTTACTCATATTGTCAAATTTGTCTTCCATTCTTTTCATCTACGTTATGATCATTTCTCTGAACTCTTTCTCTGGCAGGCTTATATCTGCTTCTATTTCATTTACTTCCTTTTCTGGTGAAACCTGCCTTTCTGTCTTATGTGGGTTGTTTCTTTTTCTGCCCATGGTCTTTCTTCTCCGGGTGTCTGGTTATGTAGTTCTCTCTCCTACGTTGATTGAAAGGCACAAACTACAACACGACCAAGTACAGCACACAAGGCACTGAGTAGAAATGTATTCAAGATGTTAATAATCACATATAAGGTGACCACCAATGAAGGATAAATTAGGGGTAAATAGAGAAAGAAGAAGAGGAAAATGATGAAAAAAGAAAAGAAAGAAATGACAAAATCTAATTGGGAGAGTGAGAGAAAAAAAAGATAAATAAATGAATAATAAAATAAAATAAAATAAGAAAATAAAAAGGAGAAGAAGGAAAAGGAAAGAGGAAGAGAAAAAAGTCAGAGAGAAAAGAAAGTGTATAAGAGAGAAAAGAGGAACAAAATATAGGTGTCAGGAGACAACTCCAATAGAACAGTCACTAATCCCAATAAAGGCCAGCAACCAGTACCTAGAGATTAAGGCAAACTGCAAATAGCAATTGGTATCGAGGGAAGTGTGGGAAAAGAGTGGTACAAAACAAAGCAAGCAAAAAGCAAAATAAAACTAGTAGAATAAACTAAAACAATCTCACAAAAAAATTTCAAAAAATCGATATAATCACTTTTCAGGCAAATATCAACAAAAGGACATAGAGAAAAAACAACTTTTTGGCTAGTGAAGACAAAAAGAGAGAGGTTTGTGTGGACTTGTAGTAGGGGATTTGAAATTAGATATATAAATGGGGTGAAATTTTAACCAGGTAAAGAGAAAATTGAGAGAATCTAAAGTTGGAAAAGGGAAAGAGAAACAAGACAACAAAATGGGGAAAGTTAGGAGAAAGTGTTGGCATAAAGGTGGAGTTGAGTTGGAGTAAAATTCTGCTAAAGGAAAGATGAAAATAGGATATAGAACTCTAATCCCGAAATAAAATAAAGAGAAAAGAAAATGACACTTGTTTTTTTTCCAAAAAGGTAAAGTACTAGTAGTAATTAATAATGCTAGTTTAAAACAAAAATGTAATAATTAAAAAGGTAAAATCAATTGATGCAGAAAGAAAAAAATAGTCTTTTAATTAAAATATGTGAAAATGAAAAATTAAAAAGAAATTTTAATAAAAGAAAAAAGAAAAAAAATAGAATGGTCCTTCACTTCCACTATTATTCTGCTTGGCACTCCTGTTTCCCAGTAGGGAAGGTATTGCAGTTCCCTGTGCTCCCCTCTTGCTGTTTTAATCTCTTTATTCTTCTGTGGTTATGCAAGATCAATTTGTGTGTCATCCACTGGGTGGCAGTGTTTCGGAATTGATCTCTGAGACAAAGCACAGTACTTCTCTAGGCTGTGTCAGATCCTGCTACTCTGTGGTTCTCAAAGCCAGTTTGTAGGAGTTTTGCAGCCGGGACACTGTAATAACTCCCAGGCTGTCCCTCTGCCCCAGAAAAAAAAAAAACAAGTCGTTTTCCAGAGTTCCCCTCTGTCAACAGCTCAGACGGTTTGCCTTCACACTTAGGGATCACGCCCTGACCACCTCTGCGGACCTCTCCAGAGGCAGCTTTCCCGCAGCTCGGTTCCCACAGTGAGCGCGTCTTTGTTGTGCGGGGGTAGGAGACCTCACCCTAACCCAGGCAAAATCTGACCCTTCCGTTCGCCGCGAGGATCTCCGAATCTGCCGCCTGCGCATCCGCGCCGCCTGGGAAGCCGTGCTCTGGATCCCCGTCTGGTCTGTGGGTGCCTCTGTCAGCCACAGCTTTCAGACCTTCGCAGACATCCACCTCCCTCTTATCCCAGGCGCAATCTGACCTTTCCGTGTGCTCTGTGTATCTCTGATTCCAACGAGTGTCTGCGCCGATTGGAGAGCAGAGTTCTGGGCCCCCGGGTCCCCGGCTGCTCGATGGGTGCCCAGCCGAAGGCTTCAGACCGCCGCAGACATCCACCTCCCACTGCAAGATGGCTTGGTCTCCAGGTTCGCACTGGTGGCTCTGGCAGACAAAAACCCCATGGCAGTCAGGCTGCCTGGTCCGGAGAGCCCTGTCCAGCAGTCCCCCACTTTCTCCTGGAGAATAACTGACTCTTAGCTTGCCAACAAACACTCCCAGTGCGATTCTCAGCCACTCTCTCTCCCTCTGCCCAGCGACAAAGCTCCAGATGCATCTGTCTACTCCGCCACCATTTTCTCTCCTCCGCTATTCATCACTTTGAATATTTCTTGCCACTCCTGTATGGCCTGCATAGTTTCTGTTGAGAAATCAGCTGCCAGTCATATGGGTGCTCCCTTGTAGGTAATTAGCTGTTTTTCTCTTGCTGCTTTTAATATTTCTCTTTGTCTTTTGCCCTTGGCATTTTAATTGTGATGTGTCTTGGTGTGGTCCTCCTTAGATTTCTTTTGTTTGATGTTCTGTGTGCTTCTTGGACTTGTAAGTCTATTTCTTTCACTAGGTGGAGGAAGTTTTCAGTCATTATTTCTTCAAATAGGTTTTCAGTATCTTGCTCTCTCTTCTTCTGGCACCCCCATAATTCTGATATTGGTATGCTTGAATTTGTCCCAGAGGCTCCATACACTATCTTCAATATTTGGATTCTTTTTTCTTTTTGCTTCCTGGTTGAGTGTTTTTTGCTTCTTTGTATATCAAATCTTTGACTTGATTCTTGCGTTCCTCTGGTCTGCTATTAGGTCTCTGTATAATTTTTTTTTTATTTAAGTCAGTGTGTGATTAATTCCTAGTTGTTCCTTTTTCATCTCCTCTTGGATCTTGCTACATTTATCCATCTTTTCTAGGAAATTCTTGAAAAACTTTATAACCGTGGTTTTGAACTCTATATCCAGTCATTTGTTTTCCTCCATTTCTTTCATTTGTGATCTGTTCCTTTGTCTCTGCATTTTCACTGCTTCCCTGAGTTGGTAGAGTAGCTTTGTGTGCTAGTTGTCCTATATGGCTCAGTAGCTCTGCTTCCCCAGTTACATGAAATGGACTCTTTTGGTGCACCCCTTTGTGGACTGTGTGTACAGCCTTGTTGTAGTTAAGTTTTGGTTGTTGGTATCACTAGGGGGAATTGACCTCCAAGCCAATTAGTTGTGAGGATCACCTGTGTCAATGCTAGAAGAACTTCTGTGCTGGAGTTAGCCTTATGATACAAGACTTGCAAAATTGCAAAAACCTCTGTATTCAACTTGGATAGAGCAGAGTCTCAGGACTGAACTGACAGCCTTGGCTTCTTATCAGCCCTGTCCTTCAGAGCCCTAGATCTCAGTGTCCCTTGGTAATCGCTGCAGCCCTCTCTGCACACACTCACATTTGCATGCCTCCAGAGTTTCCGTGCACAGTGGGGACCCATATAAGTCTGTTTCCCTAGGGTGTCACCCGAAACTGGGGTTCAGTGCAGTTGGAACTGGATTTTAGTGCAGTTGGGAGGTTCTGTCTTCCTCCTGCTAGAGAAAGTCAGCCGCACAATCAGCAGTCAGTACTCTCTGTGTGCAAACGCACGTCTCCAGACCTCTGCCTTTTGTGGCTCCCTTGAGTCTCCATGCACTCCTCTCTTTTTCCGACAGTCCAGACTTCCCCCATATGAGTCTCACCCAAATCTGGGGTTCAGTGCAGTTGGAACTGCGGTTCAATGCAGTTGGGAGTTTACATCTCCCTCCCACTAGAGGAAGCCACCCAGGCACTCCGCTGCCCGTCTTCTCTATGTGTGTGTCTCCATACCTCAGCTTTTTGCATCTTCTCTGAGTCTCCATGAGCCCCTCTCTTTCCTTCTAGTTGTAGAATTTCCACTCAACCAGCTTTCTTGTGGTTCAAAAAAATGCTTTTTCTGGTTGTATGGAGATAACCATATGATTTTTATATTTCATTTTGTTAATGTGGTATATCACCTTGATTAAATTGCAGACATTAAACCATCTTTGCATCCTTGGAATAGAGCTCACTTGATCAGGTGGGAGGATCCTTTTAATGCATTGTGCTCAGTTTATTAATATTTTGTTGATAATTTTTGCATCTAAAATTATCAGATATATTACCTGTATCTTTTTTTTTTCTATTTTCTCTTACCCTGCCTCTTCATTTTTTTTTTTTTCCGGAAGAGTTTGGGAAGAACAGGTATTAAATCTTCTTTAAATATTTGTTGGAATTCACAATTGAAACTGTCTTATCCTAGACTTTTGTTTTTGGGGGGAGATTTTTGTTTTTTGTTTTTTACTGGTTTAATCTCCTTGATAGTGACAGTCTATTCAGGTTTTCTACTTTTTCATGATTCAGCCTTGGAAGGTTGTATAATTCTAATACTTTTCTTTCTTTCTTCCTTTTTTCTTCCTTTTTTCTCTCCTTCCTTCCTTTTTTCTCTCCTTCCTTCCTTCCTTCCTTCCTCTCTTTCTTTCTTTCTTTCTTTCTTTCTTTCTTTCTTTCTTTCTTTCTTTTTCTTTCTTTTGTGCATAGTTGTTTATAGTAGACCTTTGTATAATCCCTTGTATTTCTGTGGTATCCATAACATCTTCTCTTTCATTCTTGATTTTAGTTACGTGAGTCTTCTCTCTTTATTTCTTAGTGAGTAGCTAAAAGTTTACCAATTTTGTTTATGTTTTCAGAGAACCAACTCTTTTTTTTAAAAAAATGTATTTTATTGATTTTTTACAGAGAGGAAGGGAGAGGGATAGGAAGTTAGAAACATCGATGAGAGAGAAACATTAATCAGCTGCCTCCTGCACACCTCCTACTGGAGATGTGCCCACAGCCAAGGTACATGCCCTTGACCAGAATCGAACCTGGGACCCTTCAGTCCATAGACCCATACTCTATCCACTGAGCCAAACCAGTTAGGGCCAGAGAACCAACTCTTTGTTTAATTAATCTTTTTATTGTCTTTTTAGTTTCTATTTCATTTACTTCTACTCTGATTTTTTCCCTTCTACTACTGACTTTGGGCTTTGTTTGTTCTTCTTTTTCTGGTTCATTTAGGTGATCCTTTGTTTATCTGAAAATTTTCTTGTGTCTTGAGGTAGGTCTGTACTGCGATGATACCACATTTGCTGAATAGTATAGTATGTGATATATCAGTTTTTCTTTTTCTCTTTTCTCTATGTGTTTTTTAAAAAGTTATTTGCTTTCCTCATTGACCCAACAGTTGTTTGATAGTATGTCATTTATATTCCATGTATTTTTGCTGTTTGTTTGTTTGTTTGTTTTTAATTTTCTTCTTACAGTTGACTTCTAGTTTCATACCTTTGTGGTCCAAAAAGATTCTTGCTAGGACTTCAACCTTAGATTTGTTGAGACTTGTTTTGTGTTCCAACATATGGTCAGACTTTGAGAATGTTTCATGTGCACTGGTAAGAATGTATATAGATTGATTAAATCTATCTGGAATGTCATTTAAGGTTTACCTTCAGCTCTTTCTGACTAGATGATCTATGCATTGATGTAAATAGGTTGTTGAAGTCCCCTATTATTATTGAGTTTCTGTCAATTTCTTCCTTTAAGTCTGTTAATATTTGCTTTATATATTTTACTGCTCTTATGTTAGGTGTGTATACATTGATAAATGTTGTCATCTTGCTACACATGCTTTCTTTTGGCTACCATTTGTTTAGAGTATCATCTTCCACTTAATTTTTAACCCATCTTTATCTTTAGAGCTGAGCTAAGTCTCCTGCAGGCAACATATGGTTGGGTCTTGTTTTTTTAATTCATCAGGCTCCTCTATGTTGGTTAGTTTATTCTATTTACATTAAAGGTAATTATTGATATGTACATTGAGGGCCTCCTGCTGAAATTTTACTGTTCATTTTATATTTTCTCTTTATCTCCATTGTTTTTCCTTTTGTGTTTCTATTTGTCATTATAACTTGGTGGTTTTCTATGATGTTTATCTCAGTCCTTATATTTTATATTTTGTGTCTCTACTCTAGATTTTTGTTTTGTGATTAGCATGTAGTTTGTATAAAATGTCTCATAACTAAAAATGTTCTTCTGCTGCTGATAGTGTCTTATTTTTACTTGCCTATTATAAGTCTGTCCTTTTCTTTGTCCTTTTTTATTTTTTTGTCACAAATTATTCCTTTTTATGTTGTAAATTTATTACCAAATTGAAGCAACTATATTTTAGTGTTTTCTTTTTCCTTTTAACTTTTTCATTGTTGTTCATCCTCACTTGAGGATATTTTTTCCATTGATTTTTTTTTTTTTTAGAGAGAATGGAATGGAGGGAGGGACCAGCAGCACAATAACATCTTTACAATATTTACTTAAAGGAAAAAGTTAAGTAATCAAATGAGCTATATAACTCAATGTAGTTTATATAAATTAAAAATTATACAAACTCAAACAAAAATATTCACTTTGTAAGAACACATACAACACAAAAATATATGTATTAAAAGTCACGATTCCTATGGGAATGGATCCTATCTAATAAAGAGGATATATGCTAACTGACCACCATGCCCTCACAAAGATGGTGGCACCCACAGCCAATTAGAAGATAATATGCTAACTGACTGCTGCACCCTGAAACATGGTGGCACCCACAGCCACAAAATGGTGCTGCCCAGTCCCCACAGCCCCACTGGAGTAGCAGTCATATGGCATGACTGGGCTGACCCACAGGCAGGTCCAGCCGCTCCATATGCCTGCCTCCAAAGTCCCCCAGACCCACAGCTGCCCTGGGCTGACTCGAGGTGCAGGCAAGCCTGGGATGGTGACTACCCACCTGCCCAGGGCTGCCCGAGGCTCAGCTAACCAGGGCCTGCTGAGGCTTGCACTGCCAGCAGTAACATCAGCAGAGGTGTGATGAGGGCACTTTCTTACCCTGATCGCTGGGTCACTTACTGCCTCTGAGAGCTCCCAAACTGTGAGAGGAGCAGGCTAGGCAGAGGGACCCCCCTCTCCAGTGCATGAATTTTCATGAACCAGGCCTCTAGTATAAAGTTAAAAAACAAGAGAGGAGATTTCACCTGGGATAAGAGGGAGGTGGATGTCTGCGGAAGTCTGAAAGCTGAGGCTGGCTGAGGCACCCAACAAACAGCCAGGGACCCAGAATACTGCTCTCCAAACGGTGCAGACATGCGGGCGGCAGATTCAGAGATCCATACGGCACACGGAAAGGAGAGAGAACTACATAACCCGACACCTGGAGAAGAAAGACCATGGGCAGAAAAAGAAACAGCCCACATAAGACAGAAAGGCAGGTTTCACCAGAAAAGGAAGTAAACGAAATAGAAGCAGAAATAAGCCTGCCAGAGAAAGAGTTCAGAAAAATGATCATAAGGTGGATGAAAAGAATGGGAGACAAAATCCACAATGTAAGAGCCAAGAGGAAATGAAGAACCCCCAAGAAGAGATGAAGAAGCAGCAAGAAGACATGCAGAAGAATCTAGAAGAGGTGCACAATAATCAAGAAGAAATGAAAAATGACATCACTGCTATAAAGAACTCAATAGAAAGCATCAAAAGTAGACTAGAAGAAGCACAGGACTGCATCAGTGAGCTAGAAGACAAGGAAGGAAAAAATACCCAAGTACAGCAGCTTCTAGAAAAAAGAGTTAAAAAAGCAAGAGGAGAGACTAAGGGAACTTTGGGATAACATGAAACAAAACACCATCTGCATAATTGGGGTTCCAGAAAGAGTGGAAACTGAACAAGGATTAGAGAACCTGTTTGAAGAAATAATGACAGAAAATTTCCCCAATATAGGAAAAAAAAAAACACACAAATCCAAGAAGCTCACAGAGTCCCAAGCAAAATGAACCCCAACAAACCGACACCAAGGCACATTATAATTAAATTGGCAAACACCGACGACAAAGTAAGAATCTTAAAAGCAGCCAGATAGAAACAGAAAGTTACCTACAAAGGAACCCCCATAAGACGAGCTACTGGCTTCTCAACAGAAACTCATCAGGCCAGAAGAGAATGGAATGAAATTTACAAAGTCATGCAAAGGAAGGGTCTGAATCCAAGAATACTGTACCTTGCAACACTCTCAATCAAAATTGAAGGTGAAATCAGAAGCTTCACAGACAAAAAAGGACTAAGGGAATATATTACCACCAAATCAGCAATGCAAGAAATATTAAAGGGTCTGCTGTAATAAAAAGAAAGAGGAAGTGAAGAAGGAACTCGGGGGTAAGGACTAAAAATGGCAACAGATAAGTACTTATCAATAATAACTTTAAATATAAACAGATTAAACCTCCGATCAAAAGACATAGGAGGGGGGAGAATCCAAGATGGTGGCATAGGTAAACACCTATACTGCTGCCTCACACAACAATTTCAAAACTACAACTAAAAGACAGAACGGACATCATCCAGAACCACACGAAAGCTGGCTGAGTGGAAGTTCTACAACTAGAGGGAAAGAGAGGGGCTCACGGAGACCCAGAGGAGCTGCAAAAAGCTGAGGTACGGAGATGCGCGCTGAGAGAGCGGGTGCCGGAGTACCTGGCTGGCTTTCTCTGGCGGGCGGGAAACGGAGACTCCCAACGCCATTGAACCCCTTATCTTACGACACTAAACCCCAGATCCAGCCGAAACTCATACGGGGGGAGTTTGGACTGTGAAAAGGGAGAGGTGCACGGAAATTTAGCGGAGTTGCAAAGGATCGGAGGTCTGGTCACGCACGGCACCACACGGAGGACGGATTGCTGATTGTGCCGCTGGCTTTCGCGAGTGGGCGGGAGACAGACCCTCCCAACTGCGCCACTTCTGACTCCACTGGGCCCGTTTCGGGCGAAACCCTGGGGACCTAGACTCGTGTGGTCCTGGTTCGCAGGGGAGCCGGAGAGGCAGCGGTCAGAGGCGCTGCGGGTGAGCGCACAAGGACCGCTCCAGCCATTACCCAGTCACGTGAGACTCAGGGGCCGTGGAGGGCGGGGCCGACTGGAAGGCAAGGCGGTCCCTTAAGTCCTGAGACTC